>OX439382.1:10508175-10574872 GCA_949319315.1 Zelleria hepariella
ATACGAGCACATCAACATTTGCCCCAAGATTTTACATCTGTTTGTTACCTGCAATGTTAGTTAGCTTAGATCATTTATGTTAGCTATACATACCTATACTCTTTTTTATAATTTGGTCTATTATTTATGACCTACCTATAATTTCTAGAAGTAGGATCGTAACGTGTGTAAATTGAAAATATGAAGCCAAGAAAAATGGCCACTTCAGATGCAAAGTCCTAAATCGAAAGTTTCGATTGTAAATCTTCTAAGTTCTAAAGATATGAGCCCTGAAGTTTGTCTTTGCTACTGCAAAGTAGTGTTAAAATAAAAATAAAACGGCTCTTAACTTGCGAGAGTTGGTACACAAAAAGGGTAAAGCATGCGAAGCGTCTGAAGTACATTCGAAAGTTATTATGAACTTTAGTCGTTTGGGATTGAGCACATAGCCCTCGAAAGTTTTTAGTAGCATTTATACGGAGGAGACTCTCGAGAGGAACACTCTCGCTGAAAGTATCAACAATAAAACACATTTACTCGCAACGATATTGTTATGATGGAACGGATTTGGTGCCAGCTAAGTAGACTTTGAACTTTCGGCCTTTGAATCTATAGTAGATGATTTTATATCACTCTTTTAAAACACGATATGGGTGAAGTGACCACTTAGAAGAAGACCACGTAAATGATTAATCTTACGCATGCATGCACATCAAGAGATGGCCAGTCATGGAAAATTCAAGTTTCAACTAGCGAACGGGCAAAAGTTTTGTAGGTCCATATTATTAATTTTTCCGTTATCAGTGTCAGCGAAACATAATAGGAAACATAATAGAACGTGTAACAAAAGTTGTTGGAAATCGCATTTAAAAGTTGACGTGTTTCAGGAATAAGGCTATTTAAAATTGCTCTGCAGGAAATCTGATAAATAAGTTTAGTACTTGATGCTTTGACAACAAGAGCCTTTGGTGATCCTGATACATTAATTTGACAGCTTTTACTGTAGTTGAATATAGCCTTATACCAACTCTGTTTCTAATGTATAGAAAGTTTTAATTTAAGACAATTTTATTAAACTTACTATGAGAATCACACTAAGGGGGCAAAAGCAGAAAGGGGGCAAGACCCGAACAGACCATTTTATAAAACTGATGTTCTTTTGTCTTTAAAAAGATTTTAAGGGTAGACGATAGCAACGTGGCGGGAAACTGCTTCGTAGACCAGAAAACGATTCTGGTCTACGAAGCAGTAGCACTGCCCAAAAAACACTGTCGTAGACCAGAACACATAATCGGCTGAATAATTGTTGTTCTTTTGTTTGCAATAATGAAAAGAATACTATGTTATTGCCGCGAACGAAAAATCGCTGAATAAAAATAGCTCAGTTTAGCTACAAAACGTAAAAAACTGTGAAAAATTTGAATTTCCCGCCACGTTGCTATCGTCTACCCTTAATATGAACTTTTATTATACCTTGTGTATTTTGACATACACAAAAAAGCGGATTAGTTCCTAAAAATATCATTGTTGATAGGGGTTCGAGCTATTCGAAACAAAATTGAGTAAATACGGTCTCTATTAGTTTGTGCGGTCTGTGAGGCCGGCCCAATAAAACCCTAAGACCGATATAATCTTAAACTAACAGATAGGTAAAGCAACCATACTCCAAAGTTTCCCTCGATCATAGTTTTTCCTCCCCAAGACTTTATCGATTCCCGTCATACTTTTACTTTAAAAGTGTTAAAGGTATTTGGTGAGAACTGAGCTTGGAATATAAAAGGTCCATCCAAAGGTCATGATTTACTTTTCACCCTGTATTAAATATATTGCCCTGTATAAATGTTTGAGGTGGTAGGTACTTACCTGCACTGCGCATTCGATGCAAATGCAAAGTTTTCATTCTTCTTTTAGCTTTTCAGCTGAAATACCTTATACTGCTGGGCTATTTTCTCAAAATCCACAGAGTTTCCATTATTACCAGTCAGAAGATGATTGTACATTTCAAAATAAAAGAATAACCAGTAAAAAAAACATCAACGAGACTGGATTTTTATACAGCGTATTCGCTATGGTCTGGCTTAGCATCTTGGTTGCTAAGATGACTTCTGACCAAAAGACCAATACCCTTGAAGTTGCCTAAGCATCAACAACGATTTAGGCAGCACTCAAACAGATAACTTTGTTGGGCGGCTAAGCGGGACGGCGGCAACTCTCTACCCCCGAGGCCACTTAAAACTTATGTGGCTTCGTTAACCACCACAGTCCTATATCTCGGCGGTTGTTAAGATCCTCCCAAACAATAAGACAACAAGCGGCTTAAACTTTTAATTTAATGTATCATTGTGATGTGTCTGGCGGCTCTGGCGCTATTCGATTCGCCCTTTATCGTGTCTTGAAGTCTGTAGGTATTGAGTCCTTTTGACTTCTTTTGAAGTGCAGCAGCGACATGCTAGGATACCACTTTTTGTTCGAATTGACGATCGAGCGAGACCTGCTATGGGGTATCCTAAAATGGCTTCTTTCCCCATCTTATTTTTAGTTTCAAGCAGGCAAATTCAATTCAATGTTATCTTTTTTGCAGGTATGTCCACTTGTCGAGTCTTATGCAGAGCTATAAGGTAACAAAAGTGTGCATTTCATTTATGCAATTTACGATCCTAAGAACTCGGCTATGCAATTTCAAAACGACTTGATTTTTGATTTATGCATCATTTTAGGCGTTAGCATACTTCTACCACTGTCACAGCTGTCAGCATATTAAAAGACACTAGCTTGAGCTTGACATCGACATTAGCCAAGGTCTCACGTCGGTGATTTCGTTATCTGAGTTCAACTACCCACTTGAGCTTGTGGGTTATTAAAAAACGCTTGCCCTGTAGGTAGCTCAATCAACAACTGACCAAAAAGTCCAACATATCAAACAGCCAATATTGCGAACAAAATGCCCGGCGCTACTGTTCGAGTGTCAAACGAACGACATAGCATTTGCGAATCGTTTAGAGCCGAGTATACACTGCTGGGAATTGGATTTCAGCGGTTGTAAACAAACAAAACTGTTCTTGCAACGGCGCATTTGTAGACCTCGACTCGACTTATTACATTCAGTAGTGCTTTGATCGTGTACGTCGCAAAGGTCGATACAATAAATCGCAAAAATACTTTCGTTGCTTTTTTAGGGTTCCGTACCCGAAGGGTGCTAACCGGGACCCTATTACCTACTCTGCCTTCACAGGTGATATATCGGTAGCGGTATATCATTTTCTTCGGGTCCCGAGTTTTTTTCCATAAATCAGTTTTACATACAAATCGGAAATTCCATATCGGAAGGCTCAGTGCGAGACTTGACTAGTTTTTATTAATCATCCATAGAATTTGGCGAAAAATTTATCAGTTGCTTCAGTAGACTCAGTAATTCAAAAAGTAATTGCATAAAAACCAACAATTTTATTGCATTAGCCAAAGAATGCGCAGTAAAGCAAACACAGTAGTTAACGCAGCGCCTGAATTGTTTGCGTAACACGAAATAACGGGAGTTTGCTCCACACAAAGCTGCAGGCGCTTACTTTAATTAATAGTACAGAATCAAAGTGTCTTTGTGTTGGACGGATGGCAACAGAGGCAGGAAATAGCCATACAGTTAGGTAGGTACCTATATGGAACGTGAACGTAGAATTGATTTAGTGTGTTAGCCCCAAAGGTTTCCTATATTCGAAAGGTCAAATCACTACAGCATCTTTTACTAACAGCGTAAATACGTAGGTAACTACAGCTAAAGAAAGAGCATTCAACAAGTTACTGTTAGCGGTTTAGTTAAAATAATCATGATAGAATCGCCAATCATAATAAGTTCAAGTTATGATGAAATATTCAGCCAATAACGTGCCCTTCGCAATTATGAATTCAAATAAAAATCGATTGGAGCGCAGTTTAATTATGGCTTCGTTAATCATCCGTCATCTTTTGCCTCTTTAAAATTTAATTTTGCGTTGCAAAGCGAGGCTCTCACCCCATTTATACCTACTATGGGTACCTATAACCGTTGTTCCTTCGTAATTAGTTTGTGGTTATGTGGCCTCTTTTCTTGGCGTTGACTACGCCGTTGAGCCTTGATTTTTTTGTGAAAGAAACTTAAGAAATTTTAATAAAATTATAGATAGAGGAAGTACCTAGTTATCTTAGGTACCTACACCTTAAATATAATATATTTCGAACGCGTCCAATTGCTCTTGAGGTTCAAACTCTATCACATAGGTAATATTAGGCAATACTGTTATTAATACCAAAATTCAAAGCGACGACGACGATGCGAAAATTCTGTGGTAAGTAAATGTAACAAATGGTAGTTAGTAGCAAGCGTTATGATTAGGCCTGCCTGAACTATCTCTCACTCTTTGTGCCTGTGAGTCCTTTGACCTTTCAAGTCCCTTTTGTTACTTGGAACATCGCAAGTAAACAAGGTACTGGCTACGTGATGAGAAATCTGGAACTAAGGAACAAACCCTTCAGTTTAGAGTTTGGGTCATGGTATCGTGCACACGATATCCTAAAAGTGGTTATCCCAATACAATACCGATTATACCTACTTATTTATATCGAATTAATCGGTATTAAGCTCTTGGACCGTATACCAAACGTGGTAATAAGAAGCCGCGCAAAAGTGGCAGACTACGGAAAACGTATAACTTCTTTGAAGTTGAAGTGGGCAGGACACCTGGGCCCTTATCCTGTAACACAATGGTGCCAAAATGGGCTTCCGGTTGACGGTTTTAATTACGATTTATTGATGCTGTCGGTCCAGTGTCGGTCCTTTTAATGTTATTGTAGTACAGCAAAGAATATTAGGAGTCTAATCCTAGAGGATTAGTTCGCTGGTTGTTGGAGAACAACGGAAAAATCCCGGTTTTGTCCTTCTACATATGACGCCATTGATACGCCATTGTCTTACAGGCTAAGGCCCCTGGCTAGACGCACCGATGGCAGATGGACAAAGTCCATTGCGGCATGGTGACCCTGAGAGGGGAAGAGATCGGTTGGCAGGCCACCATCCAGATGGTACGACGACATAGCCCAAGTAGCCGGAAAGCAGTGGTTGCGCCTGGCACAGGATCGTGATACCTAGGTGGCGTGAGCATGAAGAGGCCTTTACGCAGCAGTGGGTGTTAACATGCTGATGATGATGATGATATGATGATATGATCTAGATTATGGCCCGGTTTCTGAATTGAGAATTTTACTGAGTAAATACTTAACTGTAAAACTGTGAACGAATTCAAAAACACTAAAAATCATAAATGTAAACCTTTTCTTAAAAAATATTTTCTTGAATTGTATAACACATAATATAATACTCTATGCACGTACCAAATTATCTTAATTTCTATTAAAATAATGTGTACTTACATTAGCCAACTATAGGCGACTCAAAAATTAGCAGATAAACCTTTTCAAGGTTTCAGCTGATTTTAAACTGTAAATTATGTACTGTAAACTCATATATATTGAATAAATAAAAAATAAAAAAAAACTATTATTCTGTCACGTTCTTTTATGAGAAATCCGCAGAGGCAGAACGATATTTAAGTTCTTGCTTAGCGAATTTCTCAAATCAGAAACCAGCAGTATGAGTCCTAAATATGTTCACTCTTTGAAAGAAGACCCAAGGTTGTGGGCTGTCGAAATATGATAGTAAAAAGTTGCAGCAAAAAATTTATGCAGCAGCTGTTTCATTTTATTTAAAAAATAAATTGTCCGGTAGGTACAACATAGTCATATTATAACAAAATTGCTAATATTATTGGACAACTATTTGAAAAACTCCCTCGAGAACGACCGGACCTTTCTTTACACCTCGTACCTATAGATGAAAACATATCCCTTGACACATGATCGTACAACTTTGTTCAGCGTCTTTCACCCACCTACACGCCGCAGCCAATAAAAAAGCCCGCGCGACATTTTTCCGATAAAAGTAATTTCGCACTAAGTATTATGTTGTGGGTTGCCTGCTGTATTACAGGAATGAACGTCGCCATAAAATTCATAACCGTGAGTCGCGAGGAATGTTCGTAAACTTAGTGTACCTACCTTCCTGCCTTGTAGCATTCTAACATGCCAACATGCCAATGGGCATTGATCAGTGAGGCATCGACTGTCGTAAATTGAAAACCATTTCGAGGAATAGGGATACTGATTACTATTAGGGGTTTAAATAAGTAAAATTAAAACGGATTATTAATATTTATCGCCAAAAATATTAACTTAATTTTTCTTTCGATGACGTTTGACAAATGTCAGTGTCAAGTCAACAAGAAGATTATTTTCTCAGTTATTTGACACTTTAGACAGTTGTTTTTTTTAATATTTGTAGGCAATGGAACTACCGCATTAGAGGCCGTCATAGCCATCATAGCCTCTAATGTGGTAGTTCCATTTAGAGATGTAAAAAAACGGTTTTTTTTCTGACGTGAAAAAAAACATTGAAAAAAAACGTGAAAAAAAACGGTTTTTTTTCAGGGGGACGTTTTTTTTCATACTTTCTTCTCTCCACTCTTAGATATAAATCTGACTCTGACCAATGGTATGAACGACCGAAAGAAGAGGTCAAAGTTGTCAAGGATAATACAAAGCTCTTTATTTGTAGGAATATAGGTGTCATATTTGAAAATTACTTTCTCTGTTACATTCCATATCCAAGATTTTGAACGCAGAGCTAGCTAGGCTAGAGTAAGTAAGGTCTTATATTATTTTCCGTGTTTTTTGTATGATATCTAAACCTTAGGTATTGTTGAAGTCAAGGACTATTACTTTCCTCCACTATAATCTGTAGTGCTCGCGAGAGCGAGAGACTTCGTTGGAGTTTCTAAGGTAGTTTTTATGGTTGTTAGAATATTGACTATTATTGATTGGATTATTGCTTGGTTGTTTTGCGCGACTTCTTAGTGTGTGTGGGTGGTGTTTTGTTTATGATTTGGTTAGGTACTTGAGTTGAGGCAGTAGTTGCAGTATGCGTGACGGTGAGAGAGACTGATTTTTGTTGACTGTGATTAATTTGAAGATTAAATTGTGTCGTATTGATACCTTTTGATTACCTTTTCGTACTAACACCTTTTCTGAAAAAAAACCAAATTTAGAAAAAAAACCACAGTGCCATGTTTTTTTTCATGTTTTTTTTCAAAGTTTTGAAAAAAAAACAAATTGTTTTTTTTCTATTTGCATCTCTAGTTCCATTGCCTACAAATATTTAAAAAAACAACTGTCAAAAGTGTCAAATAACTGAGAAAATAACCTTCTTGTTGACTTGACACTGACATTTGTCAAACGTCAACATATGAATAATACAATGAACTTAGTACATAATGCCAGTGGTGACGTCATACACAAACTTTTAAAATTTTTTAATAATTAATAAAAAAAAAATTAACATAAAAAATTAAGAAAATATTCAAATAAGTTTCTTATATTTGTCTATATTTTCGATTTATAGAATAAACTAGTGGTTCGCCCCGAACTTTGAACTCGCGACCCTCTATCTCAGTAACCCCTCGACCGATTTGGCTCATGTTCGAACTTAAAAATTCTCTTGGCCTCATTTACCCGCCTACCAAATTTCATGACAATCCGACTAAATTTACTCAAGTTATCGTCGAACGAACATTCATACATACATACATACATACATACATACATGCATACATACATAAATACATACAAACGCCGGATTGTTCAAGTAGACTCGGAGAACTTCGCTCGCTTCACTCGCTCGTTCAAAAATAGGATTTGACGATGCCCACTGCAAAGTTTTCCACTTTCGGCACCGTCATTGCATCTAGCTTCGGCACTGAGCTGATAAACACCAATCTGATAAACTGATAAACACCAATCTGGTAAGAACTCCTCACGCGAACAGAGACGATATTCTCAGCATTCCATGATTCACCGGTGCCGGGTCCATCGCGTTTCAGGGGGAGTCCGGAGTAGCGCCTGGGACTTTCGACCCCAGTTCCCGTAGCATGACTTTTATCGAGGCGGATTTATCCAACAAAATGGCGATAAACCGCCATTTTGTTGGATAAATCCGCCTCGATAAAAGTCATGCTACCTTCGCTGGTGTAGGTTTTGAAACGTATAAACGCTCACCTTCACTGCCCAGGCTCCTCTCTCTGCCTAGCCATAGTTGGCAGCTTTGGATACTCGTCCTATTCTAAACTCTAATAAAAACCGAGTCCATGGAATGACAGTTGCATCAAAGGCTTTATCTGACAGAAGCAAACTAGCAACTGTCATTCAGTGGACTCTGTTTTAAATTAGTGTTTAGTAAAGAACAACTTTGGCTAACAACTGTAAAAAGTGTAAAATATAACATCGTGGACTGTAGAGTAATTGATGAAATCTCGCTGTTAGTGGGATGTAGATATATTATTTTTTTAATGCAAATGTTCCTTTAATTCTAAAGCAAAAATTACGTCTGTTTTTGTTTGTCGATTTTGCAGGGAAAATGTTGTGTGAATTCACCGTTCAGTTTGCACAGGTGAATGAAGGCACCCAGTCAGTATAAAAATTCAGAGGCTAATTCGTACTTCACATCATTAGTGTATATTCATCAAAGGAAACTCGTTAAAGCTACGAGAAAGCCTTTGAAAAAAGCTGAGATGAAAAGGCAGATCGTGAAAATAAAACCCGAATGATCACTCAATCTAGCTCTCTTTTGATTGTAGAAAGTGTGCTACATTTTATACTCGTAAAACAGTAGGTATTGTGACACACGAAACTGCTGAAAACCACTTATAGCTGGAGAGCTGGTGACCAATTAACTTATTTTATCGAACAAAGCTGGGAGTTGGTAGGCTGATTGTATGGCGGTACGGAACCCTCAGCGCGCGAGTCCGACTCGCACTTAGCCGGTTTTTTTTGGCCGCACGCCGTTGAAAGTTTCATTTTTTTTACTTTGAAAGTTAAATGTACCTTTAAATTGTGTTGAGACTTGAGTGGGATGGGTAGGGTTTTTTTTGTGGTACAAGGCTGGGAGTTTCTTTCTGAACACGCGGACGAAGTCATGAATGGAATCCCGACTGTTTGAGTTATTTGTTTTAAATTATAAATGTTATAATAGAATGTAACAAATTTTTTTTTGCCGACCAAAAAATTGGATCCTTTGTACATAAATGAAATCATATATGTTTGGTAGTTGGCCCCATAGTAAAAGTTTCTGTAGCCTTGCGATACAGAGAGCCGCTATATCCTGAAAAGAGCTCTATTACAGGGCGTAAAGCCTGCAGAGCTTTAGTGACAACCGCTGTGACACTTGGCACAAAGCAACAAGGCACAGAAGTAAAGTTAGTATTGCGTAGCATGATAAAATGGACAGACATAATGTAGTACAGCCCCTGTATTCTCTAAAATATCCACCGTAAATATAACGGTTATTAAATGTCAAAAATAAGATTGTTCATTTCAATAAGGGCTATTTTCGAGTGTTTTAAGAGCGGGGGTAAAGCTAAGTGAACGCACTTCAAATTAAAAATTCGCAATGTTTGAGATTGTTTGTCGAATTCACAAAAATACTATAGATTCTAGGCTATATACTTGATCAGCATGTGGGACGAATACCTAATTGCTAAAAGTTGACTCGATAGAAAAAAATCACGAAGTTACCTCTAGTTTTTCGATTTTTTGCTTTTTTCAATGCCTAAAATAATGATATTGCAACCAGACCACCTTGAATTAAATAATGCAGTCATTAACACGTCAGTAGGGGGAAGAACATTTTTTGGTGTCATACAGATATTTATTTAAATTAAATATCAAAGAAATGGCGCAGGCGTCAAGTTATTCTAGACAGATTTTGTGTATGCCCTCTCCGTCGCACGCGCTTTTTGACCTATTCTTTGTTTCGTTGTTCGCTGATCGCCTCAGTCACGAGCGCTCTGTTGAGACGAGTGGTCTATGCCTGCCGGCGCTCCGTCCGCGACCCGTAATTAATCTTAATATTTGAAACAAAGTCGTGTTAGTTACACCATTTATAACTCGAGAACGGGTGGACCGATTTTTATGATTTTAGTTTTGTTGGATTTCTCTCTGCCCCGAATAGCAGAATAACTATTAAAACAACGGAAAAACTCACGAGAAAAAAACTAAGTCTGCGCGGACTAAGTCGCGGGCAAAAGCTAGTTATTTATATTGTTTTTCTTGTAAAAATATCGTTAGCTGTTTAGACTTATTAATTAAGTTTTAGTAATAAATAAACCTAAATTTAAGATATATTTACAGTGTCGTATTATTATTGCGTAATAAAGAGACTGTAGCCCGGTTTCTGAGTTGAGAATTTTGCTAAGCAAATGGGTAAGTATCGTCCTGTCTCTGTAGATTTCTCAGAAAAGAGCGTGACAGAGCGATACGTAAAGTATGTGCTTATTAAAATTCTCAACTCAGAAACCGGGCCTGTTTGTTTTACGCCAAAATGGGAAATAAAAATAACAAACGACTCAAGTGTTCGTTTAGCAATAAGCGACCTATAAACTTCACAACCCACTGATATGTTTTCATTACAGTCACAATTCAAAGATAACAATAAAAAAATATTCTTTTATTACCATTTGAAGATTATTCGGATTGTGGTGCAAAGTCACCCCGCTAGGTGCAAAGCTGGGTGCAAAGACGAGACTATTCC
The DNA here is from genome assembly GCA_949319315.1 of Zelleria hepariella. Lineage (NCBI taxonomy): Eukaryota > Metazoa > Arthropoda > Insecta > Lepidoptera > Yponomeutidae > Zelleria > Zelleria hepariella. The sequence goes on from OX439382.1 coordinate 10,518,821, forward strand.
ATTTTCCCCCACTAGAGTTCCCCCACTGGTGGGAAAAAATGGAATTGCACAAAAAATATTCCATTTTTCCCCACTGGCCACCCCACTGAGTGGCTGGTGGGGAAATTGGAATTTTTATTCCATTTTCCCCCACCAGATATTTATAGACAAGACATTGGCGAGGCCGACTCATTACAATGATGCAGTCACTGTAGCCTAGCCTAATTTTATAATTAATCGGCATAAATAAAACTAATTTGTTAACTTTACCTACTAATTTGTTTATTTGTATTTAAAAATATACAGGGTGGCCCAAACATAGACGTCAAGCGAGAAAATCTAGATAGCTGACACCAAGGGCTACCCGAATCACCCCCATGTATGTTCAGCCATTTTTTGTCGTTTAGAAGTTATGAGGCTTTTAAGGTTTTTTTGAAATAAATTACCTAGCATTCGATTTTATTTTTTAACTTTTTTTTCTTTCGTCTTTTCAGCATTTTTTTTAATTCTTTAGAGTTTCAGATAAATTATCTATCACCAAAAAAATAATGATCAGCTATGGACTTTTAGAAGATACCGGAATTTTGATGATGAAAGTCCAAAAATGTTGTTTTCAAGAAAACATCACTGAAATTGTTAGTATGGGGAAAAAAATAAGTAGAGGTCTGAAGGACTTTTTATTGATTTCAAAAACTTTCCCAAAGCCTCATTCTTTAGAATAATACAAAAAACCTGTCACTTTATAGGACTTTTATTCAAGTAATTTGCGATCAAAGTCGAAAAACTGGAGTTGGAAGAAATTTTATTTCAATCGATTTTCATTTATTTTGGTTGATCGAAAAACTTGTGGAAACTGAGAAAATCGAGTAAAACATCGAATTTTGGGACTATTTGCTCTCTAGGGCCAAAATTAAGAATTTTTTGCAAACGATGTTTTTTACACACATAAACTGTATTAAATTACCTACAATTTGAGCCTAATTTCAGCTCTATTGACACCATAGAAGACAAGCTATGGCTCTTCGAAAATGACATAATTTCCCCAAACATTGAAATTTTCAAGTTTTACGAGCTGATTTCGTAAAATATTGGAAAAACCTCTTATCCTACGAAGAAAAGTTACTGAAAATACCTTGTAGAAGATTTAATAAGCTTTTATTAAAGCCCAAAACCAAGTCTGTGAGACTAACAGTTCACTCACAATCTCAAAAAAACGAAAAGAAGGTAAAATGAGTTACAGAAGCAAAAGACTCAATGTATACAGGGTTCTTGGAAATTAGACCGGGATGTAGTTCTGTATTTTTGTTATGTTATATGGGTCTATTAGAGTAGTTTGAATTAAAATTTGCAACTTCGAAAAACTTGTAAAACTTAGAAAATCGAGAAAAACTTCGAAATTTCGAGACTTTTTCACTATTTGCTCTGCAGGGCCAAAACTATGCATTTTTTGCAAAAGATGTTTTCTACACTTATAAACTGTATTAAATTACCTACAATTTGAGCCTAATTGCAGCTCTATTGTCCCCAAAAAAGCCAAGCTATGACACGTCAAAGATGACCAATTTTTCTCGAAAATTGAAAATTTCACGTTTTACTCACTTATTTCGCGAAATATTGGCAAAACCACTTGCTCTAAGAAACGTAGCTGAAAATATTTTGTAATACATTTATTTTGTTTTTATTAAAGCCCAAAACGAAGTCTGTGAGACTAACAGTTCACTCACAATCTCAAAAAAACGAAAAGACGGTAAAATGGGTTACAGAGGCAAAAGACTCAATGTATACAGGGTTATTGGAAATTAGACCGGGATCTTATAAAGGGCATTAGGGGAGGTCATTTGCAACAATATTTACCCCAAAAGTAATATAACCTCTCCGTCCATAGCAAAAAGACTTGTAGATCGTACTTCTTTCTTTTGTCGTTGTTGTGTGTGGATTTGGATTGTGAGTGAACTGTTAGTCTTACAGACTTAAATTTGGGCTAAATAAATGTATTACAAAATATTTTCAGTAACCTTTCATAGAGCAAGTGGTTTTGCCAATATTTCGTGAAATCAGTGAGTAAAACGTGAAAATTTCAATTGTCGAGAATAATTGGTCGTCTTTGACGTATCATAGCTTAGCTCCTATGGGGTCAATAGAGCTGCAATTAGATTCAAATTGTAGATAATTTAATACAGTTAGAAAACATCTTTTGCAAAAAATGCATAATTTTGGCCCAGCAGAGCAAATAGTGAAAATAGTCCCAAAATATCGAAGTTTTTCTCGATTTTCTCAATTTCTACAAGTTTTTCGAAGTTGAAAATTTGAATTCAAACTACTCTAACATATAACATGCCAAAAATGCAGAACTACATCCCGGTCTAATTTCTAAGAACCATGTATACATTTAATCTTTTGCCTCTGTAACCCATTTTACCTTCTTTTCGTTTTTTTGAGATTGTGAGTGAACTGTTAGTCTCACAGAGTTGGTTTTGGGCTGTAATAAAAGCTTATTATATCTTCCAAAAGGTATTTTCAGTAACTTTTCTTCGTTGGATAAGTAGTTTTTCCAATATTTTACGAAATCAGCTCGTAAAACTTGAAAATTTCAATGTTTGGGGATATTAGGTCATTTTCTAAGAGCCATAGCTTGTCTTCTATGGTGTCAATAGAGCTGAAATTAGGCTCAAATTGTAGGTAATTTAATACAGTTTATGTGTGTAAAAAACATTGTTCGCAAAAAATGCATAGTTTTGGCCCTAGTTAAAAAAAGTCCCAAAATTTCGATGTTTTTCTCGATTTTCTCAGTTTCCACAAGTTTTTCTTAGTTGTAAATTTTAACTCACACTACCCTAACAGACCCATATGACATATCAAAAATGCAGAACTACATCACGCTTTGTGAATTTAGCCTCTTTTTTTGTCTTTATCCGGCGGCCAAGTATATTTTTTTTAATACAAATAAACAAATTAGTAAAGTTAACAAATTAGTTTTATTTATGCCGATTAATTATAAAATTAGGCTAGGCTACAGTGACTGCATCATTGTAATGAGTCAGCTTCGCCAATAATAATCTTGTCTATAAATAGCTGGTGGGGGAAAAAGGAATAAAAAATCCATTTTCCCCCACCAGCCACTCAGAGGGGTGGCCAGCGGGGGAAAATGTATTTTTTTATGCGATTCCATTTTCCACCACCAGTGGGGGAACTCTGGTGGGGAAAAATGGAATGGTCCCAAAGACGGACTGGGGTCTTACCGGTACACGATAATAATTCATGGTCTACACAGTATGTACATTGTATATAGGGTATATATAGTAATATTATTTAGGTATTCCTCGTTGATATTTTTCCAATGCTTTTATTCCTGAATTTTTTTTTTATTCCTGAAACATTTTATAAGGTACGTTCATAGTCATATTATACGCTGTTTTTCATGGTTTTAATGCTGAAGGGTTTTTTGTACTGGTCATTATAAATAACTTTTGTTCTGACATTTAGGTATTTAGGAAAAAAGCTAGTTTGTAATAGAGAAGACTTTTAATTTTCGCTTATTTCGGAAAAAGTGGTCTAGAATTACCAGTACAACAAAAATGTATCTTCCCCTTCGTGCTCTAAAATCACAAAAGTTCTAAATGTGCCAGTATAGTGAAGAGTATTATTTAACAGTTTTTTTGCGTAAGTATACCTACTATGCGCGCGAAAGCATCATGACATCGAGCTATTTAGGGGGTGGTTTGCGAGACGCGCGGGTGAAATCGTAAATTTTGCTGGCTTTACTCGCACTCTTAATGCTCAAAGGTTGGGTGTTTTTTTTACATAATAGACCCGCTGCTCGGATCTAGGTTTCATGCGGATTTTTTATCCGTTAGGGGCAAAAGGTGCAGTTGCCCCCCAGAACCACGAAGAGCTACTTTTAGAGTTTCGTACCTTAAAAGCCAAATCGGAACCATCATAGGATCACTCGTGTGTCTGTCTGACTGTCTGTCCGTCTGTCACAGCCAATTTACTCCGAAAGTACTGGACCAATAAAAATATGTAAGTCGGTGACCCAAACACGGATGTTCAACGTAAATAATTAAATGAACTTTAAACATGGGCTAATATAAAAAGTTAAAAAAAAGTTTTGTACACTATATTGTGTGACACATCGAATGAAAGGGTTCGTTGTGAGGATCTCAAATAGGTAGGTATATTTTTTCTATTATTTTAAAATAAATGGTTTTGACGTTATTTAAGAAAATAGGCAAAAAATTACTATTCCCCCCGCTTATCTCCGAAACTAGTGGGCCTAAAATATTGAAAAAAAAATACACAAAATAGATCTTTACCTATAACTTCGCTCCCTCGTTCAACTATCAGTGTGTTTTGCGCTTTGTTCTGTCTTCTGTGTCCCTCTATTGAGTGGTTCCGGCTACAATAACTTTGTTATGACTCACAACTGGTTGCTCGTAAACAAACAACGGCATAAACAAGTTCCAGGCACTTCCGAGGAAAGCCTACTCTTATTAAGGTCCTATTTGTCCGATTGTCGGGCCAAGAGCAAGTGATGACACTGTTTAGTGGATTTTATTAGTGTCGATGTTTTGTGTTGAATAGGGTCTGTCTTATACAAAGTGTTTAAAAAATTTTACAGGGTAATATCACCCGCTGATAGAGAACACAACCCAAATATTGTTTTTCCATCATATAACATAATTTGTATACCGTGTTTAAATTTAGAAATACTAAAGTTAAATATTTAACGATTGAGAAGATATTATCTAGGTACTTGGCGGGGCTAACAAAAGATGGACAGATAACACTTTATTGCACACGAAAAAAATATTAATGAGCGGGCAGTTGTGATATTTTAACTATCAAGTTATTCTTGAGGAAAGCAGTAAAGCCTAAATTAAGCTAGAGGCTTTTAGAGGTATATCAATTGTGAGTGGATTTTATATTCAGTGACTTTCAAGGCGGAATGAGGGACAAACGGTACCTAAAAGGCAGTGAAAAGCCAGGATCCCAGGTTCAAAATCAACAAACCCCTAGTGAACAGTGCAGCTTAGAACAAATAGAAGACTGTCAACAAGTTACAATGTTGGAGTCTCTTGCCACTAACTCTTAAGTGCTATACCAACATTGGTCGGACGAGAAGGCGAAAATCTAACTCGACTGGCCATTTCCCCGAAGGGGCATGCAGGGACACCAATACACTTCAGTCGTTTTATCACGTTCGTGATAAGCTACGTTGCTTTGTACATTGTTCAAGCTCCCGTAGTACAGAGTTCTATATCAAACGCTAGACGTAGATTGCGGATAGTATGTTTCGGGTATGAACCAGAATACTGTGTGTGCCACAAACACATTATTATCAACAAATATGTTCTTAAGGTATAATCCTACTATCCTACTAATATTATATTTGCGAAAGTTTGTAAGTGTGGATGGATGGATGGATGGATGTTTGTTACTCTTTTACGCTGAAACCGCTGAACGGATTTGGATGAAATTTTGAATAGAGATAGCTTAGACATCAGAATAACACATGGGCTACATATTATCACGCTTTTACACTTAGGAGCAAAGTAAAGCACATATCCTTTTTCTGTAGTACACGCGGACAAAGTCGCGGGCAAAAGCTAGTATAGGTAAAAATAATTAGATACCAATTTATTCATGTTTACTTGTAGGTCAGACGGGAAGACTGACGGTAAATGAATACTTAGAGAAAAAAAAATACAGGCCTTTGCATCTAGTGGCACCTTCACTCACACTAGATAGGTGAAGTCGACCACTCGGACGGACGTTACAGTGTGGGACTTATTTAAGATGGAGTAGTGTAGTGTAGTGCGAATGGTGCGATGCGACGTGGGGACTCTTCTGATTCACAAACACGATGGGAGGCCGTGTCACCACACTATGTACGCTTTGCCCACCACCAGCGCAGCGGCGGCTTAGGACCGCCTTTCCTGTTTGCTCGGCTGACTACACTGAGTGGATAGTAAAAGATATAAGTAGGTAGGTAAAACAAGGAATTAAGTTTATTTTGGAGTGCGTTCAAAGATCCAAGCACTAGGTTCTTAACAAGATTGCTCTTACTCTTCGGAACCTAATTGGAAAGGCGTGATTCGGACCTCACCTTGAGTCCCCATCCTAAGTACTTTGCCAAAGTTTCCACCCGGCTTTTACAGTAATGCAATTAATATTTTCTGACATCTCCACTGAATATCGAAGGTACAATTTTCTCCCACAGCTTCCCTAGATACAGTTTGAGTGTTAATGGAAAAGTTTTCATCTTTCTAAAAGCAAGAAATAAGTGTAACAGAACGGCATCTTCACTATGACATCACTAGCTTCTGCTCGCGACTCTGCGCACGATTCACCGTGCATATTGTTTAAAAAAACTGCTCGAAAGTAAAGGTGCTCTAAGAAAGGTCTTTCAGATCATCCCTCTAACAAAATATATAAAAAAAAAACAAACTGCGCCTCTATTATCTAAGAAATCCACTCAACCTTTGTACTTCAAAACACAGGAAAATATCCCTTATTGAAATAAACAATCTTTTTTTTTGACATTTAAAAACGGTTATTTTTACGGAGGATATTTTAGAGAAAACCTGGGCAGAACTGCTTCTGTTTTTTACACCAACTAAAGTTTGCGAAAATGTCCCGTAGGCAGGTACCTCGTACTCATACTTTATCCGGACTTGTCATCGTCTTAGTCTCGGGGGATGCAACTTTGCAATATTACTTAGAATTCCCGTTGCCGGGTTATAATAAGTGTTTTACTCGTAATACGCGGGTTAGTTGGCTCCACACGCATTGACTTAGATATCTTTCCTGTGGGCTAGGTCGACTAAGCTGTCAGGATGTATGGATAGGTTCGGCAAGCCTACTCTATCTAAAACAATGTCCCAGGCACTACAGCGCCGAGTGGTCTCTTCACCCATCTAGTGAGAGTGAAGGTACAACAGGACGCTGGATCCTTAGCTTAGGACCTTAGCTTAGCTTTATACTGTCAGCTGTAACATCCTGTGTAAAAAAGGTTCTGAAAAAAAAAACTGCTGGCGAAATATCGACCTAATAAATGTTATTCTTAAGTAAAACAAATGAATTCGGTTCCGCCTCCAGCTACATAAATTCCGTTTAGTAGGACATGTTCTCGGTAGGCCTTTATGGGTTTCCAATGATAGGCTCTTTTCTGCTACAAAGTTAAAATAGGTTTCCTTTACTTAGTTCTTTTGTCTAGATAAGGTTTTATTGCGAAGGTATAATGGAGGCACGGAGGTGCCTTTGACGAATCGTGACGCTACACCCTCTTCCGTGTTTACTCCCAGCAAAATAAAAGTGCCTTTATGGATATTAAAAGCTACAAAAAAATGCACTTTCTCATAAACTTTGGACTGACATACAGCCTACAAACGACCACACACTCTACCACGAATCGAAAGGCCTACTCAAGAAACTAAGTCCAATAGTGCATCCTGAAATAACGTCAGTCGGTCTTGAAACCTAAAGTCTGTACAGGTACTACAAGGATACTTAATTGTACTTATCTCCTCCAAATTGTGTGGACTTGTGGAGTGTGGAATGTTTGAGGATGTTCAATACCTCATAATGGAATGTGACACGAACAAAAGTAAAAGAGAAGAGCTTCAGGAACTCTTCTATAACATTTTTGTAGATATAGGCACGAACCAAAGTGTCATGCGGCTAGATTTGTATTGTTACCGCCCAAACCCGATTTCAGGACAAACTAGTTTCACCTAGGCCAAACCAGTCTAGCCAAAGCTCGTATGGATAAACTGCGCGAATGGTTCGGACAAAGCAACCCGGCTCATTATTTCGTTTCACAGCTTCGAAGGATGAGATAGCCAAACTGATCGCCAGTCTCCTATAGAAGACGGCACGCAAAGAAGAAGAAGATGCGAAGATAAATGCAGATTTCCTTATCGTTTGATGAGAGGGTTTTGGAGGGGGACTGGGTTTTGCCCTTCTATGCCCGGTGGCATATAAAACTTTTTGTATTGACCAATAATTTGTAACACCTCCACAATAAAGGAATAGAGCAGTAGAATAATAATAATGGGCCCGTTTCCTTGAAATCATGCCAACTAGGTAACGTGGCATATTCCTAAGACTGCCCATACAAAAGTTCGAGAGGTACAGAGATTCGAGGCGCGTAGCCGTTTGCATGTAGACACACTACTGCTTAATCCTTCACCGCTACCACCGCATCAAGCTCAAACTCGGTGAGTAGCGAATAAATTAACGGAAAAAAGCTTCATTAGAACGGCCATCAAAGTGCACCTAACAAGTAGTAAAGGAACTCGACGACATTCCCGGGCAAGGCTTGGACCGCCGCCAGCCCCCACATACAATGCAGTTATGAGGCTGTACGGGCCGAGCCGGATTACCCGTAACAGCTTTGTTTTATTTATAGCCGCCCCCGTCATAGGTACTGGGGGCTACTGTGGATTATGATTAGACTAGGTATATGGAGTAACTGTCGATTGAACCAAGAAAGTCGAAGACGAGTGCTTGAAAAGTGCACCAGTGCAATCGTTCATATACCTACTACAATGATGCGTAACTTGGAAGGGCAGTGTCCACCGTTGAAAGTGTCCAAGAGGCCACACAGCCGAGACTAAAAGTGACCGCGATGGTGGACGGGCGAATTTGATGTTTGCTTTTTGTCCGGTCACTGGCGGCTTCTCTCTGAGAATGCAGAAAAACAAGGGGGCTAAGCTAAAAATAAAAATTGAAAACAATGGTATCCAAAAACAAACGCGGAAACATGTAAAAATTGTAGAGGAGAAAAAGTGTAGTTTTCGAGAGCATTGCATTTTTTATGCAGTATAGCTACCACGAGTGCGAAAAAGCTGTGCCGGACGTCCGCCGGACGTCTGTCATGTATCCTAAAACTATAGCAGTAAGGTTGTTTATGCAACTTGTCACTTTCAGTGACATTGACAGTAAGCACTCGTGGTACCAGTACTGCCTGTGTTGCAATGTCATATACCTGCAAATATTTATCAAGACCGTCTCACCATCTTTTTATTGGTTGGCCTGCCCCTGTATTATCTAAAATCCCACCGTAAAAATAACTGTTTTTAAATGTCAAAATAAAGATTGTTCATTTCAATAAGGGCTATTTTCGAGTGTTTTGACGCTCGGAGGTTGAGTAGAATTTTTAGATAATAGAGGCGCTGGTCTGCGGTGTCCGCCGCTAAGCATCCACTCGGTGGCAAGTCTAAAATAAAATAAATCATATAAATAGAAAAATAAGTTCGTATGGAATTAAAATTAAACTGGCGTACTAACATTTTCAAACACAGAGGGTAGGGGCCGAAAGGAGTCACTAAATCTTTCAGCAAGCTATGGAAGACCACTAGTTCGTCGGCTAATGAAGAATGGGCTGGCTTGAATTTCGAGGCAGTTTGTTTCTGCGCTCGGATAGGTATTTCTAGTGGATATTTTTATCACAAAGGAGAACATTGTGTTGCACGGTATAAAAAAAAGCTAAAATAAAATAAAAACGAGGGTTGTGCCGATCATCTTGGAACGTAAGCACGTAGAGTGACGATAAACTTTTATAAATTTTACCACCGGTACGGTCAGTCATAGGTTAGGATACCCTATGATAGCTCTTATGTGCGCAGCATAAGGGCGTCAATGGAATAAACCTATCGTGTCGCTGATTATACAGCGTAGGTACATAGAAAGCTTTTGCTGATATTGCTACAAAAATGTGCTAAATCAGTACCGGATTAAAGTGGCAAAAAATTGTGTATTCCTGAAAAAGAAAAACAGATTTGTTGGAATAATTCTTAAATTAAAAATACTTTGCCATTCGAATCGGATACCTTTTTAGAGAATATTTCTTTTATTTTTACTTTTTTCGGTAACACGCCCGGCTTTGCCTACCAATTCGTATCCAATTTACATTTCAATCGCGAGGTTCATGTAAAAACATGAGCCTCGCTGCGGGTGCGCCCTGTTGAGAGCTTATGAAATAATGTTACACACCGCGCCGCCGCCGCCGGCGAATATTCATGCATTTTTCAGTCCTCCCTTCATACATTGTCTATAAACTATTACGTTTTTTAAGTTCACTTCGCCTGCTCCAAGCCTGCATTGTTGCCTGCCGCCTGCCACAGCGCGCCTGAAATATTTGCATCTATAAAACCGGATGGACGAGGTCAAGACATACCTCATAGAATACGGTGCTTCCGAAGTCAACACCAAGAGCGGGGCGAAGTGGAGAGAGAAGATTAGGAAGTCTGACTCTACCCCCGTGTGGGATGAAAGCCTGGAATAGAAAAAAAGAGAGATACATTAATTAAAGAGTCGATTACTGAAGATGTGTGATGTGTGATGATGATTATGTTCTCTTAACCCTTATCAGGGACTTAGGGCTCGAAGAAGGTATTTCTGCCTACTGGCACGTTGCACTGTCCGTTGACGTCAGTTCATCGGCAGTGAAACCACTTAGCACCATCCTGATAACTAAATACTGATGGTTGGAGATGCTCAAAAGCTTTGTCGATAGGAGGCACTGAACAGCGTACCTATAATGTACTATACCTATAATGTACTAATAATGGTTATATTACTTGACCTGTTTCAATGTAGTAGATGAATACAGTGATGAGAGTTATGGGGTTAATTATGACGCACGTCTCGACTTTCGCGAATTTGAAACTAAAACCTTAGCAATTCCGTGATATTCATGAATAGACATTACTTTATCTCATATCAAAAAGCTTTCGAGCTTGCAACTAGAAACTCGAGTGTTCTTAATGTAGTGGAAGTTTGAAAGAAAAACGGGCTCAAAGCAGATTGCATGGAGGAGCCACGATTTTCAAATGGTATTTTCGCTTAAAAATGCATGAAACAAAATGGACGAAGCCCCAACGCTTTACGACAATGCATTTATTTTTCAGCAGATGCATCGCAATGGTTCAGGTTTCCTCACGATAAATGTGTAAAACACAGCAAGTTATGTGCCGCCGTCAGCCTGTTGGAAGTTTATTTGATAAGTGTTGCCTGTTAAGGTGAAGGATGCATGCTTCCTTTTTCTACAGGTTAAAGTTGAACAGGTACTTAGGAACTAACATTGAATGTTAAAATGAAAACTTCCTTGCGGTAATACGGTTGGTGTAACTTATAAGATTTACAGATAATTGAGCTGTTATAATAACAAACCTTAAAGTCATCAAAGCGCTGTAGATATTAGAAATGTCTGATGATGAGAAATAATTTAGACATAGCAATGAGATTCGAAATGGATCGAAACGTTTATTTATCCAGGCCTGCAGCGTCCGAGTAGTGACAACCCCCCTCTAGTGTGAGTGGAGGTGCCACTGGACGCTGTAAAACAACTAACATAGTTTCTAAGGCCTAAATATAGTACCTACGAGTATGTTATGTTGCGTTGCTACGTCATAGGTGAAGTGTAACTAGGTGAAACGTGTTTCGGCAAGGCGTAGTGAACCCGCTACAGACAGTATGATACCCCTTTTCGTTCGATTGGTGCACTCATGCCGCGCGCGGTTCTAGAACCGCGCGCTACCATGGGGTATTCTAGAATGTGGCCGACATTACGTTGTTTATTTATTTCTCTCAACAACTTCTGTTTGTTTGTTGGCACCAGACAATAGGGAGAGAGACCAATGAGTCCTTCCGGTGAAGCGTGTCTTGGCTTTAACAGAACCACGTAGGAGGTACCATACGCTAAGTCTAAAACGTGCCCCGACTGAATTCCTTACAGAGGTGTCCTAGAAGTGTTTTTTCCATTCCAAGGCCAAGTGCAGCAATATAGGTAACCCGCCCATGTATATGTTAGAATGCTTACAATAATGGTTTGTTGGAATGATTACTAACTAACAAGAATTTTGCCTTCCGGGCGGGCCTCAATCCTGTAATGTACCTACTTGGTTGCGTTTCGTACGATAGGTTACAGGTAGGTTCACTGTTGTTAGGATAGGCCTTTTCTAATTTTTCTCATACAACGCTTAACCTAACGAGACCACATTGAGACACAACTGCGTTACAAACTTGTAGCGGGTTGCATTATACTTTGTACCTACCTACATAAGTACATCGTTAGTCCGTAATACGTTGTGACTAGTTGTGATACAGTCCAAGGATACAGTGTATTTTTGAATTTTCGTACACCATTCCAATCCACAATTTTTGCATTCCAAAGTATACTCGATAAGTTTCGTGCCCTTGCATTCTGGTCCTGTATGTATACAATGGAAAGATGCGTCCTAGAACAATGTTGTGCACGAAAACTAAATAAAGCCTGCGAGTTTATTCGGCCGCGCTTGAGCTGCAGTGAGGGTGTTGTGTCACCACGGCTTTATGTCTTGTTTGTATCGCTTCACACGGCTTTAGCGTAGAGCAACGATCGGGTAAAGGTTTAGCGATAGAGCTCCTAGACACCATGTTGATCAATAATCTGGTATCTGGCTAATCAAAATACCAATACCTGACGACCGATCGGCCCATAAGCAACACAGTAAGATGTAACCTATAGCAAAGAAAAAGAGAGAGACAGAGAGATAGAGAGATAAAGAGTCCGGGCACAATCACCACTTCATCCCCGCTGTCGTTGAGGATATTTAATCGTATGCCTCAGACTCTTCTCAGGTTTTCCTTCACATTTCATCGATCAATATTGACTAGATAATCCGCCGTAACGTGACTGATAGAGCAAATTATAAAAAAATATGACAGTACTTCAGTAAAAGAAAAACCAATTAAGTATACAAACCAATACCTACCAAGCTGCGGGAAAAGGCTATTACATACCTAGAGGCGACAGGTCGGACAGGTTTTAGTTCTCTTGCAGTTTTTAGTGCTTGCTGCTCTGTAGTTGCTACATACCCTGGTGAATGAGGTGGTAGCTGTTTATAGCTCAAGCGATAACACAGAGTTGATTGCGGAAAACTTATTACTGTCTGAAAGGATTATGTTATAGTTGCTGTGTGCAGTTTTGACACGGCATTTTCTTTTCAGTTTAGGTAACTCTTACTTATTTCCTAGTATTCTCTACAGTGAATGAACTACTACAACCCTTTGTGAATCTTGGCCTCCTCCACATTAGATTTTTGTATTTGCTCATTATTCTGACGTTTTCTCCGATGTAGTCAATCCACCACTTTTTAGGCCTCTCTCAGTTTAGGTAGTTATAGGTAAATACAAACATCTTTTGCGTTTTAGTTTAGATCCAGACAAAACAAAGTAGTGGTAGCACAACTCTACGCAAGGGTTGCAATGAGCTTTGATAACTTTTCTGCAGAGGTATTTCCTTATTTGCTTTGTATTCCGCTTCTTTTGATGTTAATCGACCTTCTCTTGGACAATACAAGGCCTACTGTTTCAGCCAAAATAAAGCATCAAACCACACTTTGAGCACGCGTGGTGATTAAGCTCGAAAACTTTCTCTGAGCGAAGGCCTTTACCCAGCTAGTGGGACATGTACAATTGTACAGGCTACATCTTACTTTTCTTACATACCACACTTAAGCATCTAAGCAGCTAAACAAACGGAATAAAGCATATACTATTATAACCTTCCCAATCTAAAAATATCATATGCCGTCTGCTTCTATTTCAGGTCTCAAAGAATGTTAGGAGCGGATCGAATCGTCTGGGGGTTCATATTTGCACATTATTTACCTATTTCTGGCCGGCTTTATACTGGGCAAGGTTATAAATTTTTGAATAGTTTGGTTAATTTAACTTCTGTGTAGATGTAGAGCTAACATCCTTTCAGCATATTCTGTCGCCCGTTGATAGCGGTAGAGTTGTCAAATTATTCGATATGAATTGAATAGTATTTATCTTAGAGACAACTTAATACTCCAATGGTGCACAGTAGCGTAGTGATCACAAATTCACGATCGCTAGTGCGAGTTTACTTTTACACAAATATAAAAATACCTATGTAAGTAAATAATTCTGTATTTTCCAGTGCAACTAAATGAAACACTTGAGACATTAAAGAATATACTCGTACATACATGGTAAAATATATTTTTTTGTTTAGTCTTTGTTTAAACTTTTTTTGTTTAAATAATCAAACGCCGAAAAGTATATTTGACAATAAACTAAGAAGTATGTAGCCAAAAATAACGTTTTACTTTTTAAAAGGCTTGTTAAAGAGGAGTGTTCTCTCTTTAATTTCAAATACCAATTCCCTTTCAACCTATTCATAATAATATAATATGTATGTATGCAATATTTCCAGAACTGAAAAGTTGGCTGCTAAAACAATATATCATCGTCGTGACGTGTGAAAACAATAACTTCCCAAGAGTCCCGCCAAAGCCACGTGGGAACGAAGCATTCTCTCGCATAGATATCGTCGATCGTTACAAATATACGGAGCGAGGGAATTAGAAAAAAAAAACAATAATAACATCCTACATACAAGGGCAATTATTAAATAGCTTTTTTCCTGAATCTCGTTAACTTCTAAATGTGATTTCCAACAATTTTTGTTCTACGACTTTGGTCAAGTGAATTTTTATTTTTTCATACAAAAGAAACAAAATTTCTTCCAAACAATTTTTTTGGCGCGTAGTAATAGAGGTAAATAGGAGGAGGCTGGTAAGGTGGTAGAGAGTGGAGGGGAACGAAAGCTTAAAAAAACCCTGCAGTACGATATTATCACGACTTGAAATTGCTCGAAGAAAATGACAGGCTACAGGGTTTTTATTAGTTATTTGACTTGTTTTTATTCATTAATAGGTAGGTACTCTACCGTGATTATGCATTGTTTGTGTACCGTACAATTCCCCTCTTACAACGTTTATTATAAAATTCAAAATTAGTAGTGCTCCCAAATCCTCAGGTAGATAAGAGAAAAAAAATATATACAGCGAAGCTTCGCTTTTACATCACCCTATTCATTCACATGAGCAAATTATATACATTTTGCTCTGACTAATAGAATTTTCGCCTCGCCTAGTTTTGGCAGCGATTCCCGACCTGTCAGTCAGGATTTCCTGTGGTAAGGCACTTAAGCCTTCAACATAAAGATCGCGAAAAGTGAAGTGAAATGGAGAACCCTAGTTTTACGGCTTCAAGTGGCGACTGAAAAGTGCACCTTAGGTCTTGCCTTTTTTTATTACACTTTTATTCAAATAACTCGTAGACGCAAAGCAGTAAGGGAACGAGTGCTACTTTGAAATATTAGATAGATAGATAGATAGAGAACACTTTATTGTACACCAGAAATTAAATGTTAACAGGATTTTTCTTAACCTAATAGTACAGACGGCGGTCTTATCGCTAAAAGCGATCTCTTCCAGACAACCTTGGGACGGATTGGACCAGTAAAAATAGAGAAGGTAGTAGATGTACATAAACAACAATAATTAAATTACATAAACACAGGATATAATTTTATGTAATACTTAGAAATTAGTGCATACAAGTAATTATGAATAAGTAAAATAAAATAAACAAGTAAGTACCTAGTATAAATAAATATACATTTATCAATAAATAAATACAAATACCTTACATACTATACCAAAATAGTTGTATATATATATAACTAAAATAGATACATACTATACAATTTTTATAAATGCAACAATTTCACACTTCACCAGTGAGGTAAAATTTTTTAACCAAAGCCTTGAAAATCGGTAGCGACTTGGCCTTCCGCACTGGTTCTGGCAGAGCATTCCAAAGATGGACTGCTTGAAAAGTGAAAGAGGATTTGTAAAAACCAGTGCTGTAAGTGGGAGTATGAAGACGAAGATTGAACGATATTACTATTTAAATATTACTATTTAATAACGTACTCATAAATAAATAATCCAGCTAGGGGAGCACAACATCACGATAAAAGTTTAATCCTAATATCGGCTAGCGCCATCTTGCTTTATCTCACTGCGTAAAGCGAGATGTCGCTACTCGATAGCAGGATAAAACTTATATCGCGACGTTGTGCTCCCCTAGTAGGACCAGATAATAATATAACTAGCGAAGTAGAAAAGCCAAAATTAGGCTTCGAGGCGTCCGATTACGAAAGAAGTCTTGTGGCTCTACATTACTGTATACAGTAATTCGTTTGGTGTACAATAAAGAGTATTATAATATTATCTATCTATTAGGTGTAATGTAAGTACCCTAATAACGTTTTAACGTATGATTAGTGGTTGGTGAAATTGAGCTGGCAAGTTATCCACTTCCACAATTAAATACAAAAGCGAATTTGGGCGGAGAGGACTATTTTTCCATGTTCATACATTTGAAAACTCACTGGAGCTAGCCCGAATTCCATAGAGCGACCGTCTGATGACACAAAAAAAAATTGGTAACCTAACCCAAATTTGGTCGTTCGAGGTATAAACATGTCATGAAAACACATTTCTCCGCCCATTTCTGCACTGGTGGATTATGGACATTACCTAATCTAGCAAGCTGCAAATTTTACCTCGCAGCATCGTTTGTGAAACACTCACTACACTAGCATGTTACGTTCCGTTATTACTATGGAGTTCGCCCCGTTTACGTCTTAGCGAATAACCGCCTCATAAATTTTACGAACTTGGGGGTAATATTGTTTGCTTATTACGATGCGTCGTTCGTTGGAACACTTCATTTTAAGGTGATGGTATGTGCACACTAGCGCTGCCGATGAAAAAAAAAACATCTTTTTGTAAACCTACATTTATTTGTAAAATACGAAAGTTAAAGTTCTCAACACCGATCTTTAGGACAACAGGTTCAACAGTTTTCAGGACATAATAATATGACCTAGAATCTAGATTATTAACGTATGAATAATATGAGTGGGAGTGTTTTACTTGTGCAGGATTTATTCTTAGGTTTTAGGATCTGGCATCTATTCGAGTATTAGGTCTGTTTGAAAGTCTTAACGTCTGTTCGAAAAAAAATTTCATTGGCGGCGCTAGTGTGCCTATACCATCGCCTTAACCGCTACCTACAGACACAAATATGGTATTTGCATAATTCTAATATCACTGACGTTAAGTATGAGACATGTACCTAGTTAGAGCCAGCTTTCTTGAAGGGTGCGAAATGTGATGTGACATGCTTATGTACCGTACCCCTTTTAGAAAAAATAGAAGTTAAAAACTAAAACCCGACTACTAAAAGGCTTAAAACAAGACCTGTTTATCCTTAAAATAGACTCATACATAATTAATCGTAGTCGGAGGACACCACATTCGCATTTGATGAACCGATGGCCTCCGACTACGATTAATTATCTATGAGTCTATTTTAAGGATAAACAGGTCTTGTTTTAAGCCTTTTAGTAGTCGGGTTTTAGTTTTTAACTTCTATTTTTTTTTTGAGCTTTTTAGTAAGTCATTTTGGACGATCACCCAGAATAGAACCAAGAAGGGCAAAAAAAACACATTTTGGAATTTCTTGTTCTATTTGTTATGTTGACGCTACATGTGTTATACATTTTTGAAAAGGTCTTTTAAAGCCCTTTCATTTGATACCCATGACGATGGTATCCGATAATTTTTATTTTTAGGTCCACCACTTTAGGGCGCAGCACAGCCGCCATCTTGGTTTTTTTCAAAATTAAACTGTCCTATGTTACCTGGGTGATTAAGACGAATCCAACGATACCTCATTTGTTGAAATCGGCCGAGTAGTTTAGGAACAGATGAACACACAAACATATATACGTACATACATACATACATACATACATACATACATACATACATACATACATACATACATACATACATACATACGCTGCTAAAATCATAACCCTCCTTTTTGCTTCGCGTAGTCGGGTAAAAACAAGGAAATAAGGATGTTTTAATTAATAGTAAAAAAAATATATCTCTGAATTGGCCAATAGAACAATTTAAGTGCTTGTTTTTTTTTCACTTTGGATATCCTGAATGCTTCACTAAGCATGCATTTTATGACGTCAATCAAAATATATATTGCTGTTGTGCAATGTATGCAGATGCAGATAGACTCACTATACCTACTGAAAAATCCTTAATTGCCCTCTTTCATCTCTTGTCTTATAAACATGTGCAGGTATGCCAAAGTTCTATTGTTACTCAACCCTTTGCCTGGTGTATCAAGTGTCTCACCAGGAAGCGGTCGCACCGGATATTGGCGGCATGCTAGGGCTCACTCAGGCCAACGTAAAGTCAGCAACAACTTCTGTCGCCCAATGGTTTATACGGTATACCAAAAGGGGTATCTCCGGGTGTCGCTGACCGTGCCGTGTGCTTTACCACTGCTCTTAGGGTAATATTGTCCTTGCGTAAAAGAGTTTCTTAAATAAACGTGACGCACAGTTTGTTAAAAAAAAGCTTGGGACGCGTTGACGACTGAATTTTCGCTGAGTCAATGTCGCGTTCTCTAATACCAAACCAACTACAGGCAGGTTACTCCATCAAGGTTTACCTGATTTGACGTGCGTCCGATTGGATTAGTCCCGCCGCACGCAGGCGAAAATACGGAAAAACCTGGCCAAAACATAAAAGTCATAATATGTTGACAAATCAAATACTTTTATTACATAGATAACGAACCAGAGCAACCAATCTATATATATAAAAGGCTTAGGTTGACTGACTCATCACGATACAGCCCAAACGGCTGAACCTATAAGTATGAAATTTGGACAAAAGTTGCGTTATATGGTGGAGGGTTCATT
This sequence comes from Zelleria hepariella, assembly GCA_949319315.1. Taxonomy (NCBI): domain Eukaryota; kingdom Metazoa; phylum Arthropoda; class Insecta; order Lepidoptera; family Yponomeutidae; genus Zelleria; species Zelleria hepariella. Next base: position 10,537,458 of record OX439382.1, read on the forward strand.
TAAGAAGCGATTTTTTTTTATTTAACCCTTAAGTGGGTCAAAATAGGGCTGAAAGTGTGTATGGGGAAAAATTTTTTTTTGGTCTTTTGATCTTAAATCTTGATTTTTTGTACTTTTTTTTTTAAATGACTTGACACCTATTTCTGATTATTTCTCATTTCTATGTTCTTAAGGGTTAAAATGGGTGCCAAAGTTTTTCGATTTTTTTCACCAGTAACGATCGATGCTGGAACAAAACCGCTAATGCCAAAACAATGAAAATTTGACAATAGTTGTAATTTGTGGACACGCCGTAGCGTTAAGACAGATTTACTTCAAGTTTAACCCTTAAGGCGGTAAAAATAGGGTCCAAAGTTTGTATGAAAAAAAAAAAATTTTTGTCCGGATTTACTTGCAACTAAGAATTGGACCTAGTTCTGCAGAAAACAGCCACCTCGCATTTTTTTCAAAAATGAGTTATGAATGCAGCCATACTATTTTTGACATGGCGAATTTTTTGCAAAGACAGCCATGTCGATATCTCACTTAACGGCGGAGATACAAGTTGCAAAATCACGCCAAAGACAGCCATTCGCACTAACAAATTAAGTAAAAAACAGCCATCATGGTGTAAAATGCAGCCAATTTCGACATTATGCGAAAAACCTATTTTGCAGAACTCAGCCATCTTACATGGCTGTTTTTTACAAAATTCAGAATGATCGGAGATTGGAAGCTCGAATTACGTAAAAAGCAGCCAGCTTAGGATGGCTGTTTCTTACGAAATTAATTATGTGTTTATAATGATATTTGGCTGTTTTCAGGAAAAAAAATCATATACAATTTTAGATGAAGAACTCCAAAACTATAGGTTGCAACCTTTACTACATGACCGAAAAAAAGGGCAAAAAAAATTGGTAGGTGCCATATCTTTCAGAGGTTGTTTGTATTGATGAAAAAGCCTGCTTAAAGTTCCGCTGTCAAATACAGGCACCCTGTATTGTTAGGTTTATTGCAGAGCAGATTAGTCTGGCTGGGTCCATGGGAACCATTTGGGGAGCGCGCTACCTTGATAGTGCTTTGTGATGGTCACATCCTGCTAACTGCGTTTCGGTTTCAGCATGTGCAGGTGTGAAGGCAGATCAGGTACTTGCATATGAGTAGGTCCACATGAGACCTATGTGAATTTACACAAGACTACAAAAAAAATGTGTTTTTGCGCAGACTTGTGTAATTTCAGGAATGGAAATAGGGACGTTTTTTCCAAGATTTTTGGATATAATTATTTGCATACTGGTGAAAAGTTCCAGAAGCCATTTTCTAGCGGCTGGATCACCTGATTTTCAGATCTTGTTACGCCAGCGAGTCTTGTTTAGCCTTCTTCTCCCGAAAACGGTTCTTGGAAGGGTTAACCTCAGATTTTAGACATATTCCAATTTAAGGTTCATATTCCATTGCATAGGTGCTTTTCCATCACCAAAAGCGGGCTGACTTTCTGTGTTATTTGGATGATATTTAAAAACTACAAAAAAATATGATGTAGCCTGTACTACGGGTACGTGTTCCATAGCAGGGCAAAGTCATTCTCTCAGAGAGAGCTCACCGCGGATTGGCGATTTTCGCGTCGAGAGTTTCATGTCCTAGATACTCAGGTATCCTCACGATGTTTTCCTTCACTGTTTGTAGCAATACCACTGCTACTACATTTTCACAAATTAACTTTGAAATAAATTAAAGTGAGCACATGCTCGTAACGGAAATCAAACCTGGGTTTTTCGCTTCCAAGTTTATATTATTACCCCATGTTTTAATAAAATACCTTCTTGTTTAAAATATTAATAGATTTTTTAAAATAGATTTCTGATTATACTAAAAAAACCTCGTGTAAGATTTGAAAATATCTAAAATCTCTATAAATATCTATTTATTGTAAACAAAACAAATCTATCCATGTGGCACCCTTAGGGTGCGGAACCCTAAAAACAAAAATACACGTGTAAAAAACAGTGTTAATCTGTAAATTTTAAAACATTTTGTTTTTTTTGGCCCTTTAAAGGTCGGTTCTAGTTTGGCACCCTTCGGATACGGAACCCTAAAAATTAAAAGTATATGTACAAAAAACAGTAAGAATTTGTTCATTTTATTACAATTTTTAGTTTTTTCTAGCACATTAAAGGTAGGACAGAGTAAAAGGGTCCCGCTTGGCACCCTTAGGGTTCAGAACCCTAAAATAAAAAATACAGCAAGTAGGAATCTGTAAATTTTATAACAATTTTAGTTCTTTTTAGCCCTTTAAAGGTCGGACAGAGTAATCGGTTCCAGTTTGGTACCCTTCGGGTACGGAACCCTAAAATTTAAAAGTACATGTACAAAAAACAGTAAGAATTTGTGCATAAGTTTTTGTTTTTTTCTAGCCCTTTAAAGGTACGACAGAGTAATAGGGTCCCGTTTGGCACCCTTAGGGTACGGAACCCTCAAATAAACAATACATGCATAAAAAACAGTAATCATCTGTACATTTTCCAACTTTTTTTTTGTTTTTTTTATTAGTTTTCATACTATCCTTGGCTGTTTTTATTAACATTATCTTCCCGATTTTATTTTTGTCATAGTTAAGAAAACAGCCAACTCATGTGGTTTCTACAGAAAAGGTATTTTTGTAAAAAACAGCCACCTCAAAAAACGTAATTATTACTATTTAACGCAACGATTCGCAGGATAGAGTGAAATAAAAAAATAAAATAAAAAATTACCTATAAGTATAAACTATTAAATAACTAAAAAGTTCATAAATAACCGAAGTACAACCTTCGATAGAAAAATGCTCATTTCTCGGTTTGTACTTTTTGGGAGATGGCTGCTTTCTGCAGAACTACGTCCAATTCGTATATTAAATCAAAAATAATTTAACACCTGTTTTAGCTTTTTTCTAATTTTAGCAGTTTAAGGGTTAAACGAGGTTGAAATGTATGAATATTTTTCGTAGTGTCAACGTCGGGCCCAAACCGTTTAAGCTACAATTATGAAATTGAAACTGCAGTAGTGTTTTGTGGCTAAACTACCTACCATGAAGAAAAAAATATAATTTTAACCCTTCAAATGCCCAAACCAGGGTTTAAAGTTTGTATGAAATAAAATTTTTTTTTAGTCCGATTTACTTGAAATTAAGTATTAGTATACTAAATTAGAAAAAATTAAACACGTGTTTTAGCGTTTTTCTCATTTCAGCCAATGAAGGGTTAAAATGGGTGGAAACGTTGAAGTTTTTTTCCTGATGTAGTAGCAATGCTGGGCCCAAACCATTGAAGCTACAACTTTCAAATTGAATGTGCAGTTGCATTTTATAGCATTACTACCCACCATCAAGAAAAAAATATAATTTTAACCCTTCAAATGCCCAAACCGGGGTTCAAAGTTTGTATGAAATAAAAAATTTTTTTGGTCCGATTTACTTGAAACTAAGTATTCGTATACTAAATCAGAAATAATTAAACACGTGTTTCAGCATTTTTCTCATTTCAGCGAATGAAGGGTTAAAATGGGTGGAAACGTTGAAGATTTTTCCCTGATATAGTAGCAATGCTGGGTCCAAACCATTTAAGTTACAACTTTGAAATTTGAACTACTGTTGCGTTTTATAGCAAAACTACCAACCATGACGAAAAAAGTAACAATGTTAACCCTTGAAATGCCCAAACCGGGGTTAAAAGTTTGTATGAAATACATTTTTTTTGTCTGATATACTTGAAACTAAGTATTCGTATGCTAAATCAGAAATAATCAAACACATGTTTCAGCATTTTTCTCATTTCAGCGAATAAAGGGTTAAAATGGGTGGAAACGTTGAATGTTTTTCCCTGATGTAGTAGCAATGCTGGGCCCAACCCATTCAAGTTACAACTTTGAAAAACTACAGTTGCGTTTTATAGCAAAACTACCAACTATGAAGAAAAAAGTAATAATGTTAACTCTAAAACGGGCAAAACGGGGTTCAAAATTTGTATGAAATTATCATTTTATTGGATTCAGATTAACTTGAAACTAAGTAGTCATGTATTAAATCAGAAATAATAATTAAACACATGTTTCAGCATCAAAAAGGGTGGAAACATTTTAAGAGTTTTCCTGATTTAGTATCAATAACAATGCCGGAACCATTAAAGCTACAACTATTCAATGAACATTTAACTACAGTTGCGTTTTATAGCAAATCTACTAAGCATGAAGAAAACAATAATAATGATAAACCTAAAACGGCCAAAAAGGTTCAAAGTATGTTTTTTTTTGTTGGATTCATTTGATCTTTACCAATTTGGTCACACACATACACTTCCACGCTGAAACTGCACGACGGATTTGGATGACATTTGGAATAGAGATAGCTTACAGAAATACACACCCATGACTCTATTCATGCTAATTTGATAACGGTGAAAGATGTACCCAGGCAACTTCTTATAAGTCTTCGCGGACGAAGTCGCGGGCGAAAAGCTAGTACATATACATAATGCTCTCTCTCACAAATGATTTTTTACCTTCGATCAAGGATAAAACTAGATACAACATAGAACTCTGAAATGTGTCTGGAAAAATAGATGCCCAAATTGCCTTTGGGAGCTTATTTGCTCGTAGTCTATGCAATTAAAGTAAAACTGTACACTAATGCAATAAGGTTGACATTCGAATATTAGACGTATGGTCGAAATGATGTTTCGTATTGCTGATATCATTTATTTCTGTGGGGACAAGTTTATATTGTGATTTTATACGTAATGCGGATTCTATGGGATTTAGTTCGGTGTTTTTTACTTTGATGGGTACATTTCTGATCGATTTAGGCGATAGCTGTCAGATTCTAAATTAGTCAATTGGGGATCTGTGACAAAATCTTGATTAGTTAGATTCTGTATAATTTGGATTCGGAGTAGGTCAGAATCGTATTTTCTTCAGAATATGAGTTAGTCTGAACAGTGATTACGTTAGATTATTGCTGAGTTGAAATATAACTACGTTTTATTTTGCTTACGTCAGGAATTTAGTACAGTCAAAGTAAAAAGTGGTCTCTACTGAAATGAAAAAACTAATTATTTAAAACAAATTGTATTATTAGGTACCCAGTTTTAAAGTAATAAACTCAAATTATCCTTACACGCAAACGCAACATACTTATTATATTCTACAGAAAAAAACAATCTATTTAAGCCACCAAGATACATGTGAGTAGATAAGCCGAGTAGTGTTTCCTTGCTAAGTTGCAGCTCGCACTACCTAGTTGATAGACTTGCTGCTGCAGCCAGGCATTGGATCATCAATAGGAAAATCCCTTTCAATATGCTTCTCATATCTTAAGCAGAATGTCTTTTTATTTTTTTATTTTGTAGATCAATTATCAATTTTTTTAGATGAATATCGTACTTAACATCAGCCTGCCTTGATTTCCTGGAGGATCGGTGCGCACTTGCCTGTTTCAAGCAAATATTGTAGGGTTTAGCTTCTTTTTTTAACACGTATAAAAATTTTTACAAATTCGGTTGTTTAGACAATTTTTTGTTACACCGGTTGTGCCATCCTTCTAAATGGTTTGTGGTGCGATATTTTTCATCTGAACATCCAAATAGATTTAGGGTCCTAACTATGGTCATCCAATATTTTTCGAAATACTGAACAAATCCGTCAATGTCAATGTCTATCTGTTCATGACTGTACTGTTTTTTTGCGATTCAAACCTATTTCTATTCCGACGTGACATCAGACCATCCTACTGAGAATCTGACCTCCTCAGAAATTGACTTTGAACCGAAATTGGCACAAATCTGAAATTGTCAACTTCAGAATACAACCCAAAACAAAATTGACTAATTTAGAATCTGACAGCTATCGCCTAAATCTTCTGATCCTTACCATAGGCCTCAAAGACCTACCAAAAAAAAAACCTTTACTGGAAGCCGCTTTACCTTTGCTATATGAAATTTAATCTATTTGAGTTTTTTTTCCACACATTTGTTTTTATTTGCTTTTAGACACACTTTGTGAATAAAAGACCTAAAAACTATACATATTATTTGCTTTTAGACACACTTTGTAAATAAAATACCTAAAAACTATACATATAAATAACATATTGGAGCTACAATATGCCATTTAGGTTTTGAACACCATTTTTCGCATTTTCGACTGTGTTCGCTCACTACGCGTGACTTCGAACTGATATTGACACCCAGCAGACTTATCCAATCACGCCTACAGCAACTCGCTATCGCTTGTATTTTATAACTATAAGCTATAAAATGGAAAAAGCTTACGTAAAATGAGAATAAAGGAAGTCATAATAATAACATTTCCCAAATGATAATGACCAAAATCTCAAAAACATAACTTCCTTTTGGGCAGACGGGTAAACAATGTTTTAGAAATAACTTTGTATTGGGACGGCTAAAATGTTGCTAAAACTTCGGTAGCCAAGATAATAGATATAAGGTACATAGTAGAGCTCTTGAAATCCGGAGCTTCAAATTAGAGGCGCAATCAAGATGTGAGTAGAGCATGGAATACCGGAGCCTTTTCCCAATACCGGTATTCATTCGGTATCAAGATTTTAAATACCGGGATACCGGTTTTTCGGTATTTTTCGGTATTCAATTTTTGTTATATAAAAAAATATTGAATTGTTATAAAATATACAAATAGAAAATTTAAAATAAGTGAGTTTATTTAATTGAACGATAATAATAATTTATACTAGCTTTTGCCTGCGTCTTCGTCCGAGTAGACTTTTTTCCGTTATCGACATTACCAGACGAATTTAGTTCATAATTTATAGTCTATGTTAGTCTGGTTTCTAAGCTATCTCCATTCCTTCAGGCAAATTCGTCCTGCAGTTCTAGCGTGAAAACAAATACACACACTCACTCACAAACTGACCACACAGAGAAAACTCTGCACTCGGAGAAAAAGTTGCAGAATCAGAATATCTTTGCTGTACTACAAAAACATTAATAAATCGTAATGGGCAATTTTCTGACAGCACATGAGTTGTAGTTCCAAATTTTTTACTGGATGTCGCTGACGAGACATGTTTTTCATAAGCCAGTTCGCGCTCGTTGGGCTTCGTATCTACGAAGCCAAGAATACGTCCAAACACAATATTTAGGTATTGGTGATGGAGCAAAATGTAGTGTTTCCGGTTCTACCATTCACTCATACAAGAACAATAACAAAGTCGTGCACTTTTTCATGTACCAAAATGGAATGAGGTGAAAGATGAAGTCACAGAGCAATGAAGTGGAAAAGTATTTTCGCTGTTGTAAGCACGAATTTACTTAGTGATGTCGGATCAACGCCATCTATCACAGCTTTTATAACTATTTTTTATTTTATAAAGCTGTCAGAAAATCCCCCATTGAAGCCGTCAACTGGGAGCCTATTTAGGCACCATTGCGTTACAGGCTAAGGCCCCTGGACTGCAATCCAAAATAAGAAAGTAATCGGTTTTAATTAATAAACAAAAACCGGCGTTTACACTTATAGGTTTTTACAAAAAACGTTTTTTTTGTAGGTTTCTAAAACCGGTTCACATCACTATTCCGCACGGCGCACTCGCACGCATCGCATGCGCGCGAAATGTTGATATTCCAAACTTTTTTTTTTTTTTTTTTTTAACCCTTGGCAATGCACTGGACTGTGCTTATGCCATTATCAAGTAAAAGGTAGGGAAACGGGAAAATTATCAAAGGATTAGAAACGGAATTAGGAAAAGAGGAGATAAAGACAGTTTGCTTTTAATAAAATAAAAACATAAACATTACATACATATTTATAGCATAAAATATATATAACATTCATACATTAAATTTTAATATCATGTTTATTAAAGAAGCTAAGTACATATTTACAAATATCTACATTAAAATTATATAAAAGACAAGATATAGAAGATGGAAGGGGAACTTTGATGGAAATGAGGTCAGATATAAAGGAAGAGGAATCGTGATTTGGACAAGAAAACAGAATATGATTAACATCACAAACTTCAGCGCCGCAGGTACAAGCAGGGCTCTGCACAATGCCAAGTCTGGCGAGATGAGCTGGAGTGCAGGTGTGACCCAAACGCAGACGTATCAAGATAGAAGTGGATCTCTTGCCAAACTTAACACCAGAAAACCAAGGCTTCGCCGGAATGCTAGGCTGAATGTTACGATAAAACTTCCCTTTAGAAGTATCATCCTCCCAGAGCCTTTTCCAGGAATCCTGCAAATAAGTCCTGGGAAGAGTGCCGAGGTCTTGAGAATAATTCATGTAGGGAAACAAATCACCGCATTCAACAGCATCATTAGCAAGTTGGTCCGCTTTCTCATTCCCTGCTATACCAGAATGAGAAGGAATCCAAGCAAAAAGTACAGAAAGGTCTCCTTGTGAGCAATTAATTAACAATCTGCGAATTTCGAAAATAATTGGATGATTTATTGAATAAAACGGAAATTTTAATAAAGCCTGAAGAGAACTCAGCGAATCAGTAAAAATTATAGTTTTCTGCAGGCGCATTAGAAGAATATATTCTACTGCTTTGAACAGTCCGAAACATTCCCCAGTGTAAACCGAAGATTCGGGGGGAAGTTTAATTTTTTGAACTATTTTGTATTGCGAATGAAATACACCCACTCCCACACAACTATTACGATGTTTCGATGCATCTGTGAACATGGTATGCCACCCCTGAAAATATTCCACACTTGTTTCAGAGTTTTATCTGTAATACCGAAAATACCGAAATTCCGGTATTGAGATAATACAATACCGGTTTTTCAAATGTAGATATTTAGTCCGGGATCCCGGTTTTTCGGTATTACCGAAAACCGGTATCCATGCTCTAGATGTGAGCGAACAGACAATATCCTGCCAACACAGCGGCTGACCGCTGCTCTTTCCCACGAGCTCTAACCGCCTGACAACCTGTAAGTGTCTACCGGAAATAGGATGTCAAGGCGGCAACCTTCGGTCCCGGTCTGAAATTGTTTCCTGAAATACCCGCGTCTCGACCGAAGCCCTGCTGATGGAGGACGGTCAAGGGATGTAATGTGTAAGTGCTCTTATACCGCTTCGCAATCCCCTTTGTTCTCCGTTCAGGTATTTTCTATTTGCGCCAAACAAAACGTTTTGTTTGCAAATAACTCAGCGAATGTATTGGCGATTAATGTTGGGTTCTCTTTCTGTAGAGTGGAGGTATTCTGCAGGTGCATATTTCTTGCTCAGCAAGTTCCGCAAAACAATGCGGATATATCTGCACGTTTTAGCGGAAGTTACAGATCTTGTTACGAGTTTGTGCCTTACAGCGCGGAGCCGGGAAAACAGTTGGTAATATTTCAGAACGGATTATTATTATGTTAATACTTTTGCAAGCGGAAAGAAGGAGATAAGGCGGCGACTGCAGCTTCTGATGCAACGCAAATGCATTTTAGATTCGGTCACAGTTGCGAAGGAACCGAGCTGGCACAGACGCGCTTTTAAAATGCTTACCAACTTACCGAGGACGAGTAAAAAAAATTGAAATTAGTAAAGTGACCGAATTTGCATTGACATCGGTGACTTCCGCTTGATAGATGACAAGAAGATGACGAAGTTTTCGAAGTAGTGAAAAGTAAAACGAAGAGACCTGTTTTCACAGTGAAGGCTTCTCCGCTAATGCCTTCATGCAGAACGCTCGAGTTTTGAAGAGCATTTAGGTGTCACGTTAAGATTTAGGTCAAAAGCGTCAGCAGACACTTCGTTTGACAAGAAATTTTAGCTTCAAATGTGGAATTTTATGGCTTTTTTATAGTGGTCGGTTATGGGGCGACCTCGTATAGATGATCGCCACAGCTTTTTAGGAAACTTTATTCGTAATGGATATTCGTAATTTTACTCATCGGAAATTGTAAAAATATTTATAGCACGGGACTTTTTGGGACACGGGATTTTTCACACAAAATAATATAACTGAATTTGATACGAGCAATGCCACTCCCGGATCCGGACAGGGGTCTGAGTCTGTAATGTAATGGTGCCTCGATAGGCTCCCAGTTGTAGGCTTCAATTACGATGTACTAAAGCTGCCTATCCTATCAATGTTTTTCTAGTACAGCAAGGAATATTCTGATTCTAACTCTAGAGGATTAGTCCGCTGGTTGGAGTTGAAAACACGGTTTTGTCCTTCTACTCGGAACCTATCGACACGCCATTGTTCTAGATTTCATATTTTTCAGCCATGAATTTTGAAGCTGGCGATGACGTAAAGCCTTATTTAAGTTTCATCATTGCAAATTGTCATATTTTATCAACAAAACAAAACATGGCCTAGTTCCAAAATAGTAAAGTTTAAATCTTATCAAAAACATAATGTTGAAAAGAGGCCAAGTTTTCTGGGCTAGCATACAGTGTCACAGAGTACAAATTATGTTAAATTATGAATTATATTTTTTATGTTGGTATTAGTTCGGCTCATAGAATCCCGCTGCGTATCGGAAATCTTAATTCGTGGACTGAATGGTTAAGATAGAAAACTTATTTGAACTTGTCATGGTTTTGATTCCAATTTGTTTTTAACCCCCGACCCAAAATGAGGCGTGTTATAAGTTTTTAACGGATCAACCGATTTTGATGCGGTTTTTTATTATTTGAAAGCAGGTTTTCTAGCGAGTGTTCTAAAACATTATGTATTATCAAAATCGGATCTGCTGTTTATGAGATTTGCTAATTTGAAGCTAAAATGACGGGAGTTTTATAATTTTTTATTGCGTGGTTATTCAAATTAGTTTCGCCAAAAAGTTAAAACTTCTGCTAAAAGATTTGCTAAGCGCACATTTATGTTTTAACGAAACCTTGAACTATTTTAACAGATGAATACTAATGGGATCAAAAGTCAGTTAGATAAACAGTTCTGACATCGTTGTGACTTGTGTCGTAGTTTATATGAAACACCAAATCCGATCCTCGTTTAGTTGAAATAATTGAGGTTACACACCGAACGATTCTGTTGCCATTACACTTTACAGGTGTTGGTCTTCTTTATTAGGTACAATGTCAAAATCCTGAGCCTTACATACTTTGATTTATTTTTTACGATACAAGAAACCTTATCATCATTAACCAAGAAACGATTTACGATACAAGAAATCTTATCATCATTAACCATGAATTAAGACTGGTTCGGCCTTTTTTATTTCTATTGTGTTTGGTACAAAAAAGTCATCTCCGTAATGTGGTTAGTTGAAAAAATACTGTAGTAAAAACACAGGCGGGACAATGGCACGCCCGATGTCCTTTTAATTTTCACTACCTTTTATTTCTTTAGCAAAGAAAGCGGCTTCGTCGAAGATGGCGTCGTCCCTTAGTTCTTGTTTTTGCCTCCTTTTGCAGAAATTCCTTATGAAATAGTAATTTTCCGTTCTGTGGTTTGTCATTTTGCAAGAAAATGTAGGAGTTATTTCAACGGGGTTGGCAGGAAGTAGGTACCTATTCAAACGAAATAGATTTTTGTTCAAGACTTAATTTACAAAATCAACGTAGAGATTATGTGGGCGGTAGATATTGCATACGAACATATAACCCGTGTCAATAAAGAAAACATTTAGGATGAACTTCAAAACACTCGCCCTCTCGCTCTAATTAATACAGTCAAAGCGAGACAACGCTAGGTTTTTAACTCCGACCTAAATGTTTTCTTTAATGACACGGGTTATACCAACTCAAGCTCTCCGGTTGACAGAATTGCAATGTAGTGCATGCATGCATAGAATGTTCCTTTGTACGCATAATAAATATAAGAATGAATAGCAGAAAAGCCTATGAACTCTGAACTTCAGTGAGCAATGGGCAATGGTACCAAAATATGGCTTGACTCAATGAATTTACTAAACACATGAAAATGCCGACGATTTTCAAGGTTAATAAAAGCAGGTGAAGCCGCCACATCAATGTACGCAGGTAGGTACCCAAAATAGGCTCTGCCTACGAAAATATAATTTAGCTGTAAAAATTGCGTGTCCGATCGATAAGGCTTTTCGACTGGTGTCACAATTTGGTTTCGTTGTTAAAATGTTGTTTCCACTGATTCCTATTTGGTAGATGGACAAACACAGGTAGCGAATCAGACATGCGAAAAACTGTTTTCCAATATTGGACGAAGCCTGGCAGGTACTGCATGTTCGGATAAAAACTACATTTCTGTTTGATACTACAAATAAATTTTAGAAGGATTTTACCGATGGAGAGAGTTCTATTATTCTACGGTGACAAAAGGCTGAAGTTACTTTATAAGTACTTTCTTGAAAATTTACACAATTTTATCAACGTTAAGGAAAACTCAATATTCTTAGAGCAATAAAATTTTGATAAACCTAATTATGAAATAATGTTACTTTGTCTAGCCGTTTCAGAGAGTTTTAGTACAAAATAGTTTACAAGCCCAATTCTCCCTCAATGTCAAGAGACTTCAATTTACCTTTTGAACGTGGATTACGTAACAAAGAAGACCTCATAGGTTGACCTTCTCTATTCATAAAGGGTCGATTGCAAAACAAAAGGACTCAGTTTTGACAATTATGACAGCAAACATACGTTGCCATAAAAAACCTAAGCCTATGTTGCATGATTTATGCAGCGTCCAATGGTACGGTCGGTCACAGTCTAGGGCGCGCGCGGTAAGAGCTACCATGGGGTATCCATGGTAGCTCTTACTGTGCGCGGCATAAGGGCGCCAATCGAACAAAAAGGGGTATCCTAGCGTGTGGCCGACTGTCCACCTCTCACACTCTGAATGGGTCGGAGTGCACTAATGATGTAGTACATTGGAGGTTACAATGGGGTAGGCTTATCATGTAAGTTATTTAATTATTGTGCCGCAGAAAAAGTCAACTGTCAAATAATTATCAAAATATTGAGGTCGAGGCGATCTTGCTTGATGACTGTTAGTACCAACTATAATAATGTGTTACTATTAGCCTTTCTTTTTCAAATATGATATTCAAAGGCAGACATAATTTGACTCTACAGCAAATAAGTGTAGGTAAGTAATAAAGGTTCCAATGGAGTGAAACTCCTATAAGGTGTGGCTGTAGGTGTAGGGTACCTATTTGTGAGGACGATAGACGAGCAATGTACGAGGCACTTAAAAGGTCGTAAATTAACGGCGGTTCCCCGCAAGCTGCTGGCTTTAACGCGTGAATAATAGCCTTAAAGAAAGCCGAATGACTCCTTAAAACATTTTTCCTAATTCATGGATATTTCCTGTGAGGTTATATTACCGAGGGTCTGCCTATTTTCTCGCCTTATTTATGGGCCTTTAATATAATATCCCTAAGCATTGAAGTGGAGAGCAAATAGTTTGTGAAGCAGAGAACAAGCTGAACAAAAAATTAGGCGTTCTGGTTACAGAGCTCGCGAAATTATGAAGAGGTTCGCGGTCGAGTTAGTTTTTATGGAGCTCCGGAGCGTAGTTTTCAATTGCGCTAATGCAGAAAGTGGGTCTGTTGGCTTTTAGCGTAGCTGAACATAATGGCAGCAGTGCGTAGTACTGCGGTCCCTTTGATATAAGACCATGCCGTTTCCCGCTTTTGACCAAATTGCCGTGGTACCTCGTATTCCGGGCACTTAAAGGGCCATAAATTAGTGGTCGGCGGCCGCAACCGCCGTGGTGGCTGCCCCGTGAGTAATGCCGGGAGGGCTTCACGATTACAATAATGCTAAAAATTCGCCCTCGACTGCAATGCTGAAACAAATTGCGCGGCCATTTAGCAGCCGGAATTAAAGAGCACTCGCGTCAAGAGTCAATTCGCTTTTGTTTCATCGTCACTCGATTTTGTCTGCGAGTGAAATGTTTTCGACTTAACTGCCTGTGTGCTAACGATTATTCTTTTGTTTTTTCCAGGTAATGCAGAAGCTCTATTCTCTAGAATCGGATATTTTGGTAACTATCTATTTGAGTGTTTATTTTCATCGGCAGAGCTGCCACTGTCTCACAGCGGGATTGACGCAAGTGAAAGCAATCAAATAATACTATTAGCACAATAACTCTCTCACGCGTCATATTCTTGACCGCTATGGAACTGCGCAAAAGGACAAACCTACTTTTAGCGTATTTAGATGTCAAACAAAGATGAAAGTAATAATTTTATCTAACTGTTTAATTGGGTCAGACGGGGTCGCGGCCGGCCACTAGGCTTGCGAGATAAGGCCGGCACGCGTGTCCACGTCACATTACGATAGGCACAGCCTGACCCTGTCCGAAGCAATAAGAGAAATGGAGGATTATCTCCGGGGAATGTAAAGGAGCGGTGGGATATGAGCCGGCTGAACACACAGTCACGTTTGCTGGACTGGCCATCGATTTAGGATTTGCAGAATGAAGGACGCACAAAGGAGTCAGAAACTAGGATGAAATTAAATGTTGACGAACAGACATACTTAGCATAGGATATTTGTCAAGATGCTGATTTTTAGAAGCATTACCGTAGCGGCTAGTTACGTTGGACAAAGGTATTAGAAAAATGTGCACCATGTCTTATCCCCTTGGCCCAATTTTTGAAAATATCTTTCCCTTGCACGTTCCCATCGTACCTAGCCTCGCCCTTATTTTGCTCACCAATAAGAACGAAAAGGTTCCTTTAGTACCTAGACGAATGCCTTCCGATGGCAAAAAGCTAAAACGAGTAAAATTGATATCTGTTATGGTCCAGTCCAGACATCAGTGTTATGTTTGAACTTTGGATATCTTGGTATCATGTGGGTACGAGTGGTGGTATAATTAAGTCTGATACTTTTTTTGTCGCTGAAAAACAAGGAATGGTAGTCCACTCATTCCGGACCGCTTCTCACACTTAAAAAAAAAACAGTAAAGTTCTCTACATGGATTAGGACGTAGAGGGAACAAATTTTTGCGAATTTTCAATGATATCGGTGGCTAACAATAGTGAAGCAACGTGATATAGCCCGTTTAAGTCTGGGATCGACGATTATTGTACCTACTTAAGTAACAAAGTACAAACATTTTCTGGGTCAAAATGTTATCAATGCTGTTGTAATGGGGTATAATCAATTTCCAGGTTGTTATTTACAAACATTATTCGGATCAATATTTACGCATCATTGGGAGAATGGTTACAATGTGCAAAATGAAACAACAGTAGGTAAAATTGTGTTAGATAGGTAGGATTGAGATCGAACATAAAAAATACCTAGTACCTTCTTCTTCTTTTTCCTTGATTCCTCATGGCTGAGGATCAGTCGTACACGGACATGTCGTACTCGGTTCGGTCGGTCTTCCGTCATATGAACTGCCCGGTGAACGCTTCCTTCAGCCGCTGCTTTTATCGCATTTGACCATAGGGTTGGTGCCCTTCCCCTGGTGCGTTTGCCATTCACCTGGCCGAAGATTATGAGCTTACGTTACGCCTTCGAAAAGTTGAAGATTTATCAAGTCGATCGGGTTTTGAACCTGTTCGTAGAAGGAGAGTGTCAAATAAAAATAAGCACATACCTTTAATCTCCGAAACGGGACTAATCCTAATGCATCTGTAGCTAATAATAATTGAAGTCAATATAATATTTCTTTAAATTGTTTAAAAGTCAGATCACAGAGTAGAGCAGTATATTATATAGGATGCTATTGTATAGACAAACACATCGGCCGTAGTTGCAAGGATTTATCGCTAGAGAGGAAGCTAGACATTCGGACGGTAGACTTTTTGTTCCCATTGCAACGGGCGATCTTCTCGGATACTTAACTCGATAAATTAGACGGGTAGAGTTGATACTGAACTGGACTCTTTGAAGTGTTGCCCTTAAGTTTTTGCATTTGACATTTTCATAATGTCTCAAATCCAGTTTGTCACGTCAACTGCTGGTGTAACAAGAGCGCCATATCTATATTGATACGAAATAATATCTCTTTCACTCTTTTGAGAAAGACATATAAGGATAATATGATCTATACATTTTGGTGTAGTGCCCTAAGTTGATACGAGAAAGGGAAGATAGGTACGCTGCTTACTTGGCTGTTTGAGTTTTGCTGGAGCACTGCCGCTTGATTTAGCGATTCAGACTTAAAGTTATGACTATGCAACTGTATATAATATCTATATTTTCCTTTCGCCTGCAACTGAAAAGAATAATGGTCACAATTATAGCTTAATATCTACGAACAATAAAGTCTGCGGGTTGTTGTTGCAAGAAAAATATTGCAATGCCGGTCCCTGCAATATGGCTTTCAGAAATTGCGCTTACGGCTCGTGTGCATATTTCGTTTCCGTTATTTTCTATTTTGCCACCTCTTGTAATGTTACGTGTTTCCATGTATTTCAAAAGGAACGCGTTAGAGTGTAATCTGCAAGTAGTATAATATTTGAACACAAATTCTGCTCAATCTGTGCGAGTACGACACTGTGAAAAGATTTACTTTGCTAAACTACTGTAGTTTTGTTGTGTTGCATTTCCGTTTATGTTTTGCCATATTTTTGATCTTTGAAACGATCGAAGTTTGAAACATGTATTTATCGGCTACTTTTTCATTGCAAGACATTAATGCACAATATATGCTATTATTTAATGCAACGGTTGCTGATAGATTCAATATTTGCAGCAAAGTGAAGGAAAGGTCAAAAGTAATCAAATCTCAAAGAAGATCATTTTTCGTCCATACAACATTGACGTTTAGACACATCTAAGTCTAGTCCAAAAATCCAAAGCAAAACTAAACGGAAATCAAAACTTCGCGTCCAGAAAGATAACCAGTGCCGCATTTATTTTCGCGCAGATAACGAAGTTTTACGAGACTTAAAACTTGAAGTATAAATCTAGAGTTTTGGAACTCACAACTGTAACTCTATCGGGGCACCTGCGTTCAAGACTCGCGAATTTAGATTAGTGCATCAGAGCTGTGGAGAGTTCACAACGAGTTCGAGTTACCGCGTTCTGTCTCGTGGAAATCGTATAAATGTTAATGAAAGCCAGACGGCCCTAATGAGATTACGGCTCCCGTGAAATTAGATTCCCGTGGCGGTTCTTTAATTTTCAGTCAACGTGAAAATTGGCTTCCGACGAACAGACGCGCTACCCCATGGCACTTACCTAGCAGAAGGTTGAATTCTCACTGCTGTTTTTGTTGCCCTAGTTTCAAAATGCGTGAATGAGTATGTGAAGTGTGTCTGTGTGAATATTAGTCATTATTAGTTATTGACAGTATTTGGGCTTATAGATATGGATCAACTATGGCATACTGTAAAAATAACTTTTTCATCTCCCACGCTCGGAAAGTTTGCTGTTACTAGTAACTTACGATCGTGTAAAGGCCGGATTTAAACTATCTGAACTTTTGTGCGCTTCGAAATTTGAACGCGACGCCGGGACAGTCTTTCCCGCGCCCTATGGTTTTGAAAAAGAAAAAAACACTGGCCGTTTAAGTAGATGCCAGATCCTGATGGAAAATAAAACCTCATTCATAGTTCGTTTAAACGCGTATTTCAGCGAAAGCGATTGTTCGTGCCCATTCTCTATACAAAACTGTGAATGTAAATGGTGCATAAGCATCTTTTAAAAAGGTAAAGTCACGGAATAGAACATTCAGAAACGCGGTTTCTTCTTATAGTCTTTTCAATATTTTGTACACATATTTATTTTTAAATACCAGTAAATAAAAAAAATGCTGCGCTTCTGTTTTATCAAATAGATAATTATGTTTTGGTTTGTTAAATACATTTTTTCAAACGATATTACTAATTTCATTTTTTATCTCCTACAAATTTTTAATTTATATGGTATAAGTTCAGAATGCACCCGGAAAAGAAAACATTCTTTTATTTACATTATTTTTGTGTCTGGATAAATAAACTTCAGGAAATTATTAATAAAACGAATGGTTTTAATACCAACGAAGCTCAAAACTTTAGTGCGGCAGCCGTAACTACAGTAAAATATGCTTTTAAAAGGAACTTATTTGACTCACCTGTTTTGCCTGTAAGTAGTTGTCTATAGAGTTTGTCCCGCTTGGCTAACAAAGTCATTTCCTCGCTTCTGTGA
Source organism: Zelleria hepariella (assembly GCA_949319315.1). Taxonomy (NCBI): domain Eukaryota; kingdom Metazoa; phylum Arthropoda; class Insecta; order Lepidoptera; family Yponomeutidae; genus Zelleria; species Zelleria hepariella. Next base: position 10,555,482 of record OX439382.1, read on the forward strand.
GATGAAAAGTTTTGTGTTTCGCACGAATGCAATATTATTTGCGTCTCGTGCTTCTGAATACCTCGCTACGCTCAGGTTTCTTTTTTTGAACCACTCGCTACGCTCGTGGCTCAATTTTAGAAACCTTCGCTAGCTCGGTTTTCAATACAAGCACTCGCCGCAAACAATAATTTTGCATTCTTGCATAACAAATAACTATTTCATCTCCCACGCTCGGAAAGTTTGCTGTTACTAGTAACTTACGATCGTGTAAAGGCCGGATTTAAACTATCTGAACTTTTGTGCGCTTCGAAATTTGAACGCGACGCCGGGACAGTCTTTCCCGCGCCCTATGGTTTTGAAAAAAAAAAACACTGGCCGTTTAAGTAGATGCCAGATCCCGATGGAAAATAAAACCTCATTCATAGTTCGTTTAAACGCGTATTTCAGCGAAAGCGATTGTTCGTGCCCATTCTCTATACAAAACTGTGAATGTAAATGGTGCATAAGCATCTTTTAAAAAGGTAAAGTCACGGAATAGAAAATTCAGAAACGCGGTTTCTTCTTATAGTCTTTTCAATATTTTGTACACATATTTATTTTTAAATACCAGTAAATAAAAAAAATGCTGCGCTTCTGTTTTATCAAATAGATAATTATGTTTTGGTTTGTTAAATACATTTTTTCAAACGATATTACTAATTTCATTTTTTATCTCCTACAAATTTTTAATTTATATGGTATAAGTTCAGAATGCACCCGGAAAAAAAAACATTCTTTTATTTACATTATTTTTGTGTCTGGATAAATAAACTTCAGGAAATTATTAATAAAACGAATGGTTTTAATACCAACGAAGCTCAAAACTTTAGTGCGGCAGCCGTAACTACAGTAAAATATGCTTTTAAAAGGAACTTATTTGACTCACCTGTTTTGCCTGTAAGTAGTTGTCTATAGAGTTTGTTCCGCTTGGCTAACAAAGTCATTTCCTCGCTTCTGTGAGATGAAAAGTTTTGTGTTTCGCACGAATGCAATATTATTTGCGTCTCGTGCTTCTGAATACCTCGCTACGCTCAGGTTTCTTTTTTTGAACCACTCGCTACGCTCGTGGCTCAATTTTAGAAACCTTCGCTAGCTCGGTTTTCAATACAAGCACTCGCCGCAAACAATAATTTTGCATTCTTGCATAACAAATAACTATTTCATCTCCCATGCTCGGAAAGTACCCTGTTACTTTAAACATGCGATTGTAGAAGATCCTTTTTTAAACCGCTTTGTACTTTTGTGCGCTTCGAAATTTGAACTCGACGCCCTAATAAAAAAAAAATAAGGAACTCCTTCAACTTGTAGCATTGCCTAGCAACGGGTTGTTGATTTTATGACACTTCAAGAAGACACGATTTGTAATCAACGACCCGTTGCTAGGCAATGCCACATACTCCTTTGTGAAGAAGCAAAAAAGAAGGAAACTCATTTCACTAACCTCTATGGTAGGTACCTAACTACCTATGTCTATTGTTTGTCACGCTTGGCTAACAAAATCATTTCCTCGCTTCTGTGAGATGAAAAGTTTTGTGTTTCGCACGAATGCAATATTATTTGCGTTTCGTGCTTCTGAATACCTCGCTACGCTCAGGTTTCTTTTTTTGAACCACTCGCTACGCTCGTGGCTCAATTTTAGAAACCTTCGCTAGCTCGGTATTCAATACAAGCACTCGCCGCAAACAATAATTTTGCATTCTTGCATAACAAATAACTATTTCATCTCCCACGCTCGGAAAGTTTGCTGTTACTAGTAACTTACGATCGTGTAAAGGCCGGATTTAAACTATCTGAACTTTTGTGCGCTTCGAAATTTGAACGCGACGCCGGGACAGTCTTTCCCGCACCCTATGGTTTTGAAAAAGAAAAAAACACTGGCCGTTTAAGTAGATGCCAGATCCCGATGGAAAATAAAACCTCATTCATAGTTCGTTTAAACGCGTATTTCAGCGAAAGCGATTGTTCGTGCCCATCCATTTGATGCGCGCGCGCCGTTGACCGTACAACACACAATCTGTAGAGCTCTCCGCTAATTTAATCAAAAGTCTAGTTTATGTGTTTTATATTCACTTGATACTTTGCATAAAGTTGAAGTGTACACCCATCTCGACGCTGGTGAATTTGGAACACTCCACACCCTCTATAACAGGAAATATAGAAGAAATAAAAAACCAAACAAAGTGAATAGTCGATCGGATAGCATCGCGCGACCGTTGTCGGTGAGTCACCATCAACCGCCGCCAAGACCGGCCGCCACTGACGACTGCGCGAGCCGAGTGAGTGCCGAGGCGACACGGAATTACCCGAACCGACCACTGCATCGGAGCGGCCGCTCGACGTGACGTCACACATAGACGACGACTCAACTGCTGGGGGACTCGGTGAATCATTGCCCACCGCCTAGCCGCCCGCCGAGAGTGCCCGACCGCCGTGACGTCACATTGACTATCCAAGTGAGTGTTGCTTGCGCTTGCGTCTCTGCTGCTCCAGGTACCTACAGCCTGCTAATCAAAAAACGCACAGGCTTCTCTGCTAAGCTTAAATAATGGCTTCCAAGAATAGCGCTCCTCCATCCAAACAGCCGCCAACACCTACAAATCCGTATGCCTGCGCCGGCTGCAAAATCGATACCAAAGACAAAAAACTTGTTCTTTGCTGCGCTACATGCAAACAACCCCACTGTCTCCCGTGCTCAAATATCACCCGTGCTATTTTTGCCACTTTGGATGACAAGGCAAAATCCTGCTGGCTATGCCAGGGCTGCCAATGTAAACAACGGCTCATCAAAGACGGCGACACTCCTGTACGCGGACTGGGCCGCCCCCAAACGGTAGAGTTACCTATACCTACTCTTCCCTCTGGCAGTAACTCGCCTGCCGAGCAGAATGTCACCCTGCAATCGTCAAACAAGGGTAAAGCGGCCACCGCAGCGCCACCGTCGGAACTAGCCACCTTAACAGAGGAGATTCGCCTTATGCGTAACGACATGGTTGATCTCAAGACCCAGTTCCTGGCAGTAACAGACACTCTTGCCCAGTACCAACTTCGCTTTGAGGAATATGAGAAGAGGGATGCCGCTAAGGAGAGACAAATAACCACCCTGTCAGCTACGGTTGCGGAATTAAGACAGACCCTATCCACGCAGGAACAAGCCGCATTAAAAAACGAGATTGAAATCGTAGGCATACCGGAAGTTACCAACGAGAACTTACATCACGTACTTCTATTGACGGCTGCAAAGATCGGAGTGGACCTACCGGATGTCGATGTCGACTGGGTAACGAGAGTTGGTCCACGTCATCGTGAAGTCTCCACTGGCGAAGCGCAATCCGGAGGGACTTTTCCTAGGCCGGTCGTTGTCAGACTGCTGCGCCGGGCGAAGAAGGATGAAATGCTGAAGGCAGCGAGGTTAAGACGAAACCTAAATGCAAATGATATTGTAAAAGGGTCAGAAAATAAGATCTACATAAATGAGAGGCTCACGAAACAAAACAGACAGTTATTTCGTGAGACGCGACTCCGAACAAAACAACATGGCTTCCAATATCATTGGATTCGGAATGGACAAATCCATGTCAGAAGAGCGGACAAAAAGCCCTCCATACAAATACGCAACCTGGATGACCTTGATCAGCATGTTGGCCCTTGTCTGCCTACTCCTACCTACAACCCGCCAACCTATGGCAAACCGGCGGAACCCCAGGCTGGGGGCATTAATCCTCGCTAACTCTCTGTTTTTATTACTGTGTATTAACGCTTGGATTGCTACAATCTGTTTAAAACTGTTAGATTTGCTTTCTCCTTTACTATCTGCCTACTGTAAAAGGACAGCGGCACCCAACTTCCACACGAAATACAAATACAACAATCTTACAAACACCGCAACACACACACATAATTACTCACACTTCAACAGACATAACTCATATACAATCTTCAAAAACTACTACTCTATGACTCTTGGAATTGCAAATAATGCACGTCTAACCTGTCTTCTAAAAGTCTATCACACTCCTATAATAATACCATGCTATTTAAATTTACAAACTCTCACTCTCCTGCCCAGCTCGTGGCTAGCTATAAATCTTCACACAAATAAGCTTTATATTGTGTTTTTTAAAACAAACCTTTACAAAAATGAATAACGACATAACACAACACATAGATGACCTTCTAAATATTAGCTGCCACAAGCTGGAGTCCGTAGAAGCATGCAAACACATTATTGACTCAAAGTTTAACTTGAAAATACTCACATTTAATATACGCAGTATCACCAAAAATTTCGATGCTTTCTTAGTTGCTCTAAATCGGTTAAACATTGAATTTGATGCTATTATTTTGACGGAGTGCTGGTTGGAGAAGTGCTCACTAATTAAAGGGATGGATGGCTACAACACTTTCCATACAGAAAAAAATACAAACTAAAACGGTGGTGTAGTAATCTACGTTAAAGAGCTTTGGTCCGCATCGGCTTACGAGCCAGAATTCGATGATGCTAACTGCCTGGTTGTTGACATACCACAAGGCCCTACTATCGTAGGGATATATCGATCGCCGTCAGAATCATGCACTGATGCTTTTATGTCTTCATTGGACATTCTAGTCACCAAACTTAAACACCAAACTTCACTTGTTCTTTGCGGCGACACAAACATCAATATTCTGCCAGGTGACACAGACTCTTCACGGGATGAATATCTATGTTTATTGGCTGAATCGGGCCTTATACCAGCCATAACTAAACCTACTCGGCTCAAAACGTGTTTGGACCACATTTTTGTGAGAACAATACTTTGTGACAGGGTGGAATCCGTGATTTGTACCACGGCTGTAACTGACCACGATCTTGTCATGATTGGTGTTCAGCTGGAAATTAGAGAAAAACGCAAACATAACAGATATATTGTTAAAATTGACTACGAGGCAATATCGGACGATCTACGTAACGTAGACTGGACAGTAATTACTGGCCACACAGACGCGTCCGAAGCAGTCACCGAGTTTACATCCTTAATTAATGCCGCAGTAGCAAAACACAGCACCCAAGTACGTATTAGTAGAACCAAATACAACTTAAAACCGTGGATAACTCCAGGGCTAGTACGTTGTATGAAGCACAAAGACAAATTACATCTAAAATATAGAAAAAAACCTAATGACCCAATTGTCAAAGTAACATTTCTCAGGTATCGAAATTTTTGCAACGATCTCTTACATCGTCTTAAATCAGCTCACGAACGGAAAATGTTAGAGGATAGCAAGTCGGAACCAAAAAAGCTGTGGAAAGTAATTAAAAGTATTTATCAAACAAATAGGAAAGGAAGTGATGCAGCAAACTTAATACATCCATCCGTTACAGTAGTAGAGAGCCTAAATAAAGCCAACGAGTACTTTGCTACGGTAGGAGAAAAATTGGCCAACGAAATACTTACCAAGCTCAATACACAGGAGGACCGTCTCGCAGCAGCAGTTAAAGTAGACGCAAGTGCAAATTTGGACTCTTTCTTTTTTCACCCAACCGACTCGTCAGAAATCAGTAAAATAATAAAACAGCTGAAGGAAGAAAGTGCGCCAGGCACCGACAACATAAGAGCTCCTTTGTTGAAGCGCTGTATTGACTCAGTCGTAGATCCACTAGCCCACATAGTAAATTTAAGCTTCTCAAGCGGTGTATTTCCTGGCCCTTGGAAAACTGCATCTGTATCACCAATTCACAAGTCTGGACCTAGGGACACCCCAAGCAACTACAGACCTATCTCCTTAGTAAGCATAGTATCCAAAGTCCTCGAGAAAGTCGCTAACAATCGTTTGGTAAGTTTCTTTGAGAAGACAGGTGCTATCAATGCGAGACAGTTTGGGTTTCGTAGAGGAAAGTCAACGGAGGATGCAGTCTCACTTCTGGTGGACCTGGTGGCCAAACACCTAGACTCCGGTGAGAGATGCTTGGGCGTCTTCCTAGACCTGGCCAAAGCCTTCGACACGGTCTCTGTTCCGATTCTGAAAAGGAAACTGGAAGCTCTAGGCATAAGAGGACTTGCTCTGGATTGGTTCAACAGCTACCTCACTGGACGAAGACAATGCGTGAAAATTGGAACCTATCTCAGTGACCAAAAACATATGAACGTAGGCGTGCCACAGGGTAGCATACTGGGCCCGACTCTTTTTATAGCGTACATGAACGATATTGTCAACATCCCATCACTCGGCGCTGAGATAGTTTGCTACGCCGACGATACGGCGCTGATTTTTAATGGTAAATCGTGGCCAGAAGTTTTCAGTCGTGCCGAACTTGGCATGAGTAGGATCGCCAAGTGGCTGGATGAAAACCTGCTCACTCTCAACACTGGTAAAACCAAATACCTATCATTCCACATCACAGCTGCTACTGACCCTCAGGTCTCGCCGGAGATAAAAGTACACCATTGTGTGGATTACGATAGTCAATCGTGCTCTTGCCCAGGCATCCAGCGTATCGAAAGTATTCGTTATTTGGGTGTTTTGCTGGACGAGCGTCTAACTTTTGGCCCACACGTTAATGCGCTATCGGGAAGGGTTCGCAAGGTGATTCACATAATGAAGTCCTTAAGAAACAGTGCCGATAAAAATCTTCTAAAAACAATTTATCTCACATTATGTCAATCCCTTATAACGTACTGCATCCCAGTCTGGGGTGGATCCAGTAAGACAATTATGATAAATGTCGAAAGATCACAACGCGCAGTTCTGAAGGTTATGTGCAAGAGGTCCCGTAGATACCCAACCGATGTCCTCTACGAAGATTGTCTAGTGCTGAGAGTACGACAACTATACATTTTGAGCATAGTCCTCGGTACCCATAAACGAGTACTAAACTCCCCCGAATATGCCCACTTACTCACCAAAAGAGTGTTTCATATATTCACTCCGTTGGTCGACACCAGTTTTGCACACCGTTTCGTTTATTACGCTTCTTCATTTATTTACAACAGAATTGTTAAACTTTGCCCCATCAAGAGTGCCAGTGTAAAAGAAGCAAAGAACCAAGTCACAAAGTATCTCCTGACATTAAATTATGATACTACCGAAGAATTACTTGTAGTCGTGAAGTAGTAGTACCACACAAATCGTTCGCACACACCCTCTCACACACCCTCACACACACACTCACCACACCCTCACCCTCTCTCTCTCACACACACACACAAACTCTCTCACATTGTCCTATTGTCCACTAAAATAAAAATTTTGTCATTTTAAAATAAGACTTTGTCAATTTTGTAATTTTTCAAGTTTCAATCTATTTTATCATTACTTTAAATCCACATGTTTAATCTTATCAAAAAAATATTACATTGAATGTTTATTTTAAATTTTTATAATATACTTACTCACCATTATAGATAAGGTACTTGCTTACCTCAGTAAGTCAACGGCCAAAACTTCTTCTTGTAAGCGTTTTTATGGTTCCCACGATACAGGCTAGGCCTAGTGTGGGGATCACCATTAACAACATGCATTTTAATCATCATGAAGTAGATCTGCAATGTACCTAACTATACCTTTTTCTATGTAATTCCTCTTATTTGATTCATAATACTAATGTATATTGTGCATGCATTTTGCTAAAATAAATTATTCTTATTCTATTCTTATTCTTATTCTTATTCTCTATACAAAACTGTGAATGTAAATGGTGCATAAACATCTTTTAAAAAGGTAAAGTCACGGAATAGAACATTCAGAAACGCGGTTTCTTCTTATAGTCTTTTCAAAATTTTGTACACATATTTATTTTTAAATACCAGTAAATAAAAAAAATGCTGCGCTTCTGTTTTATCAAATTTATAATTATGTTTTGGTTTGTTAAATACATTTTTTCAAACGATATTACTAATTTCATTTTTTATCTCCTACAAATTTTTAATTTATATGGTATAAGTTCAGAATGCACCCGGAAAAAAAAACATTCTTTTATTTACATTATTTTTGTGTCAGGATAAATAAACTTCAGGAAATTATTAATAAAACGAATGGTTTTAATACCAACGAAGCTCAAAACTTTAGTGCGGCAGCCGTAACTACAGTAAAATATGCTTTTAAAAGGAACTTATTTGACTCACCTGTTTTGCCTGTAAGTAGTTGTCTATAGAGTAGTTGGCTAACAAAGTCATTTCCGCGCTTCTGTGAGATGAAAAGTTTTGTGTTTCGCACGAATGCAATATTATTTGCGTCTCGTGCTTCTGAATACCTCGCTACGCTCAGGTTTCTTTTTTTGAACCACTCGCTACGCTCGTGGCTCAATTTTAGAAACCTTCGCTAGCTCGGTTTTCAATACAAGCACTCGCCGCAAACAATAATTTTGCATTCTTGCATAACAAATAACTATTTCAAACGCAAGTATAAAGCAAAATCTGGCCGAGAAACATTGGCCTCTCTATCTTCCATAACTTAAGACTTCAGGATGAGGTCGAAACTAGTTGGCTACCTCGACATGAACATGAACAAGAAAGTGGAACATGAAAGTGGAACCGTTAAATCAATGTGATGTGTATGAAAGTTTTTGTTTGTTCAATTCAAGGTTCTGATAGTGAATACTTTGTGGCACCAGTCGGTCTCCAAGCGCGACACCTTTGCATTTATACAGGTTGCATTGGAAACTGTGTATCCTAGAGGTACTTGAGACTAGAAGAAGTAAGTGAGCTCAAACAACTTTGCAAATCGAAACGAAAAATTTAATCGAAATTCAAGATTATCAACATGCAAGATCTTTCTGCTCAGTGAACTTTTGCAGCTTGGCTCTCGTGGTTATTTTTTATAATGAAAAATAAGAAAAAAAACATATCTTCTCTTCTACGCTGAAAACGATTGAAAAAATTAAGATATTATTCTGTCACGTTTAAAATTTTAAATTGTTTTTTACTAATCTCACGAATGTCAGTCTCATGTTTCTCATTGCATTTTCATGTTTTTCAGTAAATGGTATCCAATAACCTTTGTTATAACATCCGAGAATAGTGTGAGTTACGAGTATGTATACATTTGCATTACCACAAATCGAATTACGAGTACTATAGGTAGAGAATCACAAACATATACCTACGTAATAGTAAAACGGTAATCCCTAAAGGAAATCGGTATCACATCTACTTAAAATTATCTCAAAATAAAAAAGATAGGGTGTCGGAGGTGGAGCGAAGTAATTGGAAAATACATTATCAGTTCGTTGAGTTACAATATCAGCGACTAATTATCAAAACAAAGAATGATTCACAAATAAACATGGTTTTCTTTTTACCAAGGTTCCTACGAAAACTAACTCCCGCTGTAGCGTCAAACGTGTTTTGGTCGGAACTATCAGCCTTTGGAAAAATATTAAGCACGCAAACAAAGCTTTATATTTTAGATACCCACGAAAAGTAACGCTAGATATTTTGAAAGATTTCTGTTCAGTCACTCTTTGGCAGAAAATTTTGAAATATGAGTCGTCCTGTTGTAAAACCAGCAATTTTTTTTTCATCTCCCACGCTCGGAAAGTTTTCTGTTACTAGTAACTTACGATCGTGTAAAGGCCGGATTTAAACTATCTGAATTTTTATGCGCTTCGAAATTTGAACGCGACGCCGGGACAGTCTTTCCCGCGGCCTATGGTGTTGAAAAAGAAAAAAACACTGGCCGTTTAAGTAGATGCCAGATCACGACGGAAAATAAAACCTCATGCATAGTTCGTTTACACGCGTACTTCAGCGAAAGCGATTGTTCGTGCCCATTCTCTATACAAAACTGTGAATGTAAATGGTGCATAAGCATCTTTTAAAAAGGTAAAGTCACGGAATAGAACATTCAGAAACGCGGTTTCTTCGTATAGTCTTTTCAATATTTTGTACACATATTTATTTTATAATACCAGTAAATAAAAAAAATGCTTCGCTTCTGTGTGATCAAATAGATAATTATGTTTTGGTTTGTTAAATACATTTTTTCAAACGATATTACTAATTTCATTTTTTATCTCCTAGAATTTTTTTATTTATATGGTTAAAGTTCAGAATGCACCCGGAAAAAAAAACATTCTTTTATTTACATTATTTTTGTGTCTTTATAAATAAACTTCAGGAAATTATTAATAAAACGAATGGTTTTAATACCAACGAAGCTCAAAACTTTAGTGCGGCAGCCGTAACTACAGTAACATATGCTTTTAAAAGGAACTTATTTGACTCACCTGTTTTGCCTGTAAGTAGTTGTCTATAGAGTTTTTCCCGCTTGGCTAACAAAGTCATTTCCTCGCTTCTGTGAGATGAAAAGTTTTGTGTTTCGCACGAATGCAATATTATTTGCGTCTCGTGCTTCTGAATACCTCGCTACGCTCAGGTTTCTTTTTTTGAACCACTCGCTACGCTCGTGGCTCAATTTTAGAAACCTTCGCTAGCTCGGTTTTCAATACAAGCACTCGCCGCAAACAATAATTTTGCATTCTTGCATAACAAATAACTATTGTAGAAGCGGAGGATTTGGTTTCAAAGAAAACAAAGTCTAAACGTCACTTATACAGTCAGTCAAACTCGCATTTTGTCTTCACCGTCCTACTTTTTGCGAATTAGATTTAGGCAAAGGTAGTCAGGATTCATATAGAGCCAATCAGTCAGCCCCGGTGCCCGTCATGAATATCTCAGCAGTCAGGTAGCAATATTCACCCTCGCCTATCGCTGCTGGAGCTGTCTAGATTTATTTCCCTCTGCTCAATCTACACGTGCCTCTATTTGCAGGTATGCTTTCCGCTACAGCGTATAGTTAGGACGTTAGCTTATTTTTTTCCTAAAGTGAATGATGGATATAACCTTTAGGAATAGCTTGCAGAATGTTTTGATCAAGAAACACAAACTCGACATCAGGCTCTAATATGACAGCCGCAGAGAGCCGGCTTTTTTAAGCTTGCTATAGAGATAAGAAGGATGGAGGAAAATGTACATATTGAATGTATAGGATCTGGTATAATACAAGACGTTAAAGAGCTCATCGAGGACAAGACTCTGAAGGGTGGCTACATGACAATACTGGAGGAAAACTATGCGTACTAATAAGAGCATAGCAACCAAATTGTTCTAAGTAGGCCTTGATCAAACTATGGGTGGATAGTGACGGACTGACGATTGACATAAATATGATCGAAACTGATATAATTATCAAGATCGTGATAGATGCAAAACGTGGGAGAAACCTTGTTACGCACTATCCGCATTTCACATAATAGGTTAAATAGGCATTCACACTTTGTCTTAGTTTCTATATTATGGAGAATAAGATGTCCGATTAATTGAACCAACAGGACATAACATTTTTTTTTTATATTACGATGATTATTACTGACACGAAAGAAGTGTACATGGTCCGGTCAATCGACGACACGTCATATATCCAACCCTTGTCTTGAATACACACGGGCTTTTGCGGCAGCGGCAGATGTAACTCAATTAACAATGCAAAATACCAATTCGCAGATGAAGACGTCAATCCCTGGCTTAGCGCAAATTGGTCTGCGCCGCAGGAATGACACAGGCACGCTGAGCCGGGCGCTCGCAAATTGAAAGCGCCCCCGAAATGCAGGCCTTTGTATCTAGGACGGGCCTGGGCGGAGAATCAATCAGGGTAATGGGGGTTTGTTCGAATCTGCTCGGATTAGGCCCAGCGGGATGACCGTGGCCGTCGATGTGGAAGGTGCAAAAGGTTCGTCCCTGTACGCTTCACGTCGAGATAAAACAGCGGCTTAGCTCCGCACGTCTTGCTATTGTCTGTACTGTGGGCTAGGCCGATTAATGTGACAGGATGGTGCATGTGCTGGCCAAGTCTACGCCATCTAGGTACATATTTAAGGTTCCATGTGCTTCAGCAACCGAGTGGTCACTTTACTCGTCTATTGTGAGTGGAGGTGCCGGTGATAATTTAGGGCGAAGTCTTACCACATTTTTGCCGTAAAATATCCGCTCTTCAATATCGGGTGACCCAGATAAGAAGCTCGATATTCGTCTAGTCTCTAGAGTAAATAATACTGCTTAGGTCAATGAAGACTTTCTGTTTCTTGTCACTTGGAGTAACGGTCGATGCCACGGTGACCAAGCCATACTCCTGTGACGTAATAAGAACAATATGTGACGTGTGAATCATATCACAACTTCTGAAAGTATTCTCAGTGAATTTGATCGAAGAGCAGCGAAGACGTAGGCAGGCCGTAACGGGTGTTCTACCCATCGACATAAACCAAGTTTCCGTTGCTCAGCTGTATATAACTAATGCTTTGATTGCGAATGGTTTTAATACCAACGAATGGTTTTAATACCAACGAAGCTCAAAACTTTAGTGCGGCAGCCGTAACTACAGTAACATATGCTTTTAAAAGGAACTTATTTGACTCACCTGTTTTGCCTGTAAGTAGTTGTCTATAGAGTTTTTCCCGCTTGGCTAACAAAGTCATTTCCTCGCTTCTGTGAGATGAAAAGTTTTGTGTTTCGCACGAATGCAATATTATTTGCGTCTCGTGCTTCTGAATACCTCGCTACGCTCAGGTTTCTTTTTTTGAACCACTCGCTACGCTCGTGGCTCAATTTTAGAAACCTTCGCTAGCTCGGTTTTCAATACAAGCACTCGCCGCAAACAATAATTTTGCATTCTTGCATAACAAATAACTATTGTAGAAGCGGAGGATTTGGTTTCAAAGAAAACAAAGTCTAAACGTCACTTATACAGTCAGTCAAACTCGCATTTTGTCTTCACCGTCCTACTTTTTGCGAATTAGATTTAGGCAAAGGTAGTCAGGATTCATATAGAGCCAATCAGTCAGCCCCGGTGCCCGTCATGAATATCTCAGCAGTCAGGTAGCAATATTCACCCTCGCCTATCGCTGCTGGAGCTGTCTAGATTTATTTCCCTCTGCTCAATCTACACGTGCCTCTATTTGCAGGTATGCTTTCCGCTACAGCGTATAGTTAGGACGTTAGCTTATTTTTTTCCTAAAGTGAATGATGGATATAACCTTTAGGAATAGCTTGCAGAATGTTTTGATCAAGAAACACAAACTCGACATCAGGCTCTAATATGACAGCCGCAGAGAGCCGGCTTTTTTAAGCTTGCTATAGAGATAAGAAGGATGGAGGAAAATGTACATATTGAATGTATAGGATCTGGTATAATACAAGACGTTAAAGAGCTCATCGAGGACAAGACTCTGAAGGGTGGCTACATGACAATACTGGAGGAAAACTATGCGTACTAATAAGAGCATAGCAACCAAATTGTTCTAAGTAGGCCTTGATCAAACTATGGGTGGATAGTGACGGACTGACGATTGACATAAATATGATCGAAACTGATATAATTATCAAGATCGTGATAGATGCAAAACGTGGGAGAAACCTTGTTACGCACTATCCGCATTTCACATAATAGGTTAAATAGGCATTCACACTTTGTCTTAGTTTCTATATTATGGAGAATAAGATGTCCGATTAATTGAACCAACAGGACATAACATTTTTTTTTTATATTACGATGATTATTACTGACACGAAAGAAGTGTACATGGTCCGGTCAATCGACGACACGTCATATATCCAACCCTTGTCTTGAATACACACGGGCTTTTGCGGCAGCGGCAGATGTAACTCAATTAACAATGCAAAATACCAATTCGCAGATGAAGACGTCAATCCCTGGCTTAGCGCAAATTGGTCTGCGCCGCAGGAATGACACAGGCACGCTGAGCCGGGCGCTCGCAAATTGAAAGCGCCCCCGAAATGCAGGCCTTTGTATCTAGGACGGGCCTGGGCGGAGAATCAATCAGGGTAATGGGGGTTTGTTCGAATCTGCTCGGATTAGGCCCAGCGGGATGACCGTGGCCGTCGATGTGGAAGGTGCAAAAGGTTCGTCCCTGTACGCTTCACGTCGAGATAAAACAGCGGCTTAGCTCCGCACGTCTTGCTATTGTCTGTACTGTGGGCTAGGCCGATTAATGTGACAGGATGGTGCATGTGCTGGCCAAGTCTACGCCATCTAGGTACATATTTAAGGTTCCATGTGCTTCAGCAACCGAGTGGTCACTTTACTCGTCTATTGTGAGTGGAGGTGCCGGTGATAATTTAGGGCGAAGTCTTACCACATTTTTGCCGTAAAATATCCGCTCTTCAATATCGGGTGACCCAGATAAGAAGCTCGATATTCGTCTAGTCTCTAGAGTAAATAATACTGCTTAGGTCAATGAAGACTTTCTGTTTCTTGTCACTTGGAGTAACGGTCGATGCCACGGTGACCAAGCCATACTCCTGTGACGTAATAAGAACAATATGTGACGTGTGAATCATATCACAACTTCTGAAAGTATTCTCAGTGAATTTGATCGAAGAGCAGCGAAGACGTAGGCAGGCCGTAACGGGTGTTCTACCCATCGACATAAACCAAGTTTCCGTTGCTCAGCTGTATATAACTAATGCTTTGATTGCGAATAGGCAGAATTCACTTGTCCAAATACTTTTCGGCTGCATTGCAGGCTGGCTTTATCGCCATTATATAGTTCTATGTTATAACTATTTTATTTTAGGCAGATATGTTATTTCTTTCAGGTCTATCTATATTTGATAGGAAATCCCTGATATAAGCTGTAAGAATTACCCCTATACAGTTGTGTTAGTAGGTTGTACTACGCACAAGTTATTCGAGTGTAGGTAAGGAAACCGTTGTATTATTGAAGTTAGGCCCAGTGCATTTTTTTAGTTTTTCCTAGATCCGGAGATATAGGAAAAACTTTTACGCTCCAAAAATCGTCGAAATTGTTATTTTGCGTTGATCGAGTTACGTGCTCTTTTTCCAGCAAGTCAAAAATCCAATCTGCCGTTAGTGCCGGTGTGTGTGTGCCTGCGTACCTACTCGTATGTAGCCTAGATGAATCATAAAAAAACTATGGTTTTTTAACTGCAGCCTCTGACATCTAGTGTTGGTGAGTGTTATGTTAGGATTTGATAATACGCGAAAAAAATGCGAATCATATCGAACTCGATTGAGTAAATGGAGAACCAACGTTTTTTAAACATTTTCTCAACTAAATAACAATGTAGAGTTGCCAGATTAATTTAGAGTCTATCTACCATTTTTCGCTTTAAGGAGACTAAATCATCCATTTCATTTTAAAGAAGTTTACGTTTATGATTTTATGTCGCAAAGCTCGAATGCACTTTTTGTCACAAACTTCTAGAATAACTAATAAACTAATTTGCTCTTTTTGCATAGAATCAGCGGGAAAGTTTCTGGCAAATCCGTCGCGGAGTTTTGAATGCGACGCGCGATGTCAGCATCTGCTGCAATTACTCAAAACTCTTCTGCCAGTAGACGGGTAGCTCCGGCTCGGAAAATGCAGAGGAATAAAATATAAAATAATTCTTTGCCGATAGAAAAAGTTAGAGATGCGAAGAGTATATTTCGAAATCATTACCTGAGCATTAGCTGAATTTATAGGTATTCTCAATGTCGTAAGAAAAATAATGGTTTTATTTCCATTGCACATGCACGTAAAGCAGCGCGTGGAAAGGGACCCCTCTATTTGTTCACACATTCTACGAGTATGTTGCATTTATCCGTTAATTTCCTTAAACCTATGAGTTACAGTAATGAAGCAGTAATGAAACAAATTGAAACACCTACCTAAAGTACATTTTGTCACCGAAACAACTGTTTTAATGTTTGAACAACCTTTTGAATTTGTGAGTATTTTGCGCCAAGGCACTAGGGCTAGGTTTTGTATTTTGCAGGAGTTTTGAAATACTTATTTCAGTTGCATCTCTCTCGTCAGATTAGAGTTCAACGCGCAGCTTAAAATTTTTTGGCGCCCCCGAGTTTCGGCATGTTCCTTTTTCATGCAGCTTAGTGCACTCGATTCCCCGGCTAGAATGAATCAGATATGACTGGAACCCCGAGCCGTATGCCGCTCCGAATGCCTGCCGAAAGGTATTTCAGGTGCGCAGGTCGTATCGAGTTGCTTGGCGGATTGAACTAAAGCGTTCATATTTAGACGCATTTCATTTCATCGACATTGAAAAGCATTACAAAGGAATGTGACATTGAAAGTCAACCGTGTGAAATGCCAATCCTCGTTCGAAATAGGAATTCCAAATGTCTCTAGGGAAAAGTTTGCTCGTCACCGAATTATCGGCTTAGAATCCGTCTGACTGTTGAAATAAAAGAGAGGATCTATTTTTAGTCGTCAAGCAGACAATAAAGGAAAAAGGAAATTCATAACCCAGTAGTCCGTGGGTTGGTACACCCACGGAAATTTTCAGCAAATATTTGATTCAAGTCTTTATTCTATTCGCACTACGCTTGCGAGTGTACGAGGAGTCCAAAGCGAAGCGGCACATTAGTGCTCATGACTGTGTAAAAATACAAAAATACAATACAATACAAAAAATATTTATTTTCTCCCAATCACAGTATAAAATATACCCAATGATGCAAAATACAGGTTTTTTTAGAAAAGGAACAGTGGGAGACAGGAGTCCAAAATAGGTAAGACCCGTGCTATGGATCTCCTGGCATCCACCTCTCGAGATACGTAACAATCAATTTTTATCAACTTATGGTGCAACTATTAAGGTATACAATATAAGCTTCCTTAGTTATAAGTTAATTTTTATGCCTTAAATAAAAGTGTATGTGTGTGTGTGTGTGTATGTGTGTGTGTGTGTGAGGGTGTGTGAGTATGTGTGTGTGTGTGTGATGTGAGTGAGGGTGTGTGTGTGTGTGTGTGTGATGTGAGTGAGGGTGTGTGTGTGTGTGAGAGGGTGTGTTAGTATGTGGTGAGGATGTGTATTCTGTTCAGCCCTTCGACCGTTCTGGGGTTCGAATTTATATATTGACAGAGTATATTGTGTATGGATGTGAATGTATAAAGGAACCCTGTGTGTGTATTTGACTGTATAAAATGATGTGTCTGTATGAGGGTTTATATTTTATTGATATAGTTTATTTTGATTTGATTTAGGATGTAAACCGAGTCGTAGTATCCTGGTAAATTATGTTATTGTCACCAGAAGAGACTCAGTCTCTTCATAATTAAGGGAGAGTAGCCATATAGTGAGTACCTTTTTACACTCATATTTAGTCATGTCATATATATTATGTAACTTATTTGCTTCGTTGTATAGCTTACTGAACAAAGCAGGAAAGAATCTACTTGCAAGAGATTTTTTCATACCAATCGTTTCGCACACCTTGTAGTTTCTCCTAGTGTTTGCCCTGTCGTGTTCTTTTGTATATTTAAGAGTTGCATGTTGACGGAGTAGTGCATTTAGAATAAATAACTGTCTCACTGTCAAAATCTTAGTATCTTTGTATAGGTTTTCCGTTGGATACAATCGAGGTTTTTCAAAACTTATTTTTAGAATTAGCCTCTGTGCTCTTTCAATCCGAATCATATGGGTTTTAGCTGCCCCACCCCAAGAAGTTATGCAGTACGAAAGAACCGACTGGCAGAGTGCGGTGTACACATTTTTTAAAAGCGTTTTATCAGCAACGTGTCGCAGCTGTTTAAAAACGTAAGTTAATTTTCTCACCTTCTGCGTTAAATAATTGATGTGTTCATCAAAGGTAAGGTTTTTGTCAAATATAACACCTAGATATTTTATCTTATCTGTTGGGGTTATTTCGGGGCATGAGCAATTATCAGAAAAACAAGTGTGAGCAAATAGCTTATGGTCTCTGGCATGAGTGAAATTTTTCAAAGTGTATTCTATATATTTTGTTTTGGTTGCATTTAAAGTGAGCGAATTTGCTGCTAACCAATGACACACTTTATTGAAGCCTTGCTGAGCGAGATCATACACCTCATCCCAAGTATCTCCTACAAATGTGAGTGCTGTATCATCAGCATAAGACTGAATTTTACAGTTTTTAATTTTCATATTACAAAGATCGTTTATATAACAAAGGAAGAGGGTTGGACCAAGCACGCTGCCTTGTGGCACTCCATAAGTAATCGGACACTCGTCACTGTGTAAATCATTGATTCTAACACATTGATAACGATTTGACATATAATCTTGTAGTAGGCGCAGTTGGTCACCCCTTACACCCATTCTTTCTAGCTTTTCAAACATTTTTGTAAAACAGACTGTGTCAAATGCCTTGGCGAGATCTAGAAATATTGTGATGCACTTCTTTTTAGTATTTAGCATTTGAACTAGGTATGTTGTATAGTCAAAGACCGCATCATCTGTCGACCTTCCTTGTCTAAAACCATATTGGTTCACAGATAAAAGATTTTTAGTTTCTAGATATGTAATTAATCTCATTTTTAATATTTTTTCAAGGATTTTTGACAAAGTAGGAAGAATTGAGATCGGTCTGTAATTATTGGTACA
The DNA here is from genome assembly GCA_949319315.1 of Zelleria hepariella. NCBI lineage: Eukaryota > Metazoa > Arthropoda > Insecta > Lepidoptera > Yponomeutidae > Zelleria > Zelleria hepariella. The sequence continues at coordinate 10,573,883 of OX439382.1, forward strand.
GTCTCTTTTACCGTTTTTGTGAATAGGTATAACCACAGATTTTTTAAATGAGTCTGGGAAAACACCAGTTTCCAGACAACGATTAAATACACAAGTCAAGATAGGCACTAAGTAGCTCTTGATACTTTTCAGGACTTGGGCCGAGATGCCGTCATGTCCAACAGAGCAGCTTGATTTTAAATTTATAATAATTCTCTCAACTTCTTCTTCAGTGGTTTTCAAAAGTACCAGTGAGTCTCTTATAGGTACATGATATTCTGACTCATATAATGGAACATCGGGGCCAATTAGGTTAGCTAGATTACTCCCTACCCCAGCGAAAAATTCGTTAACAGCATCAACAGATCTTTTCCCAGTATCTCGAATCCCCAAAAGTTCATGTGGGGGGTTTTTATTTTTCTTTAAATTTGTTATTGTTTTTATTGTATCCCATAGTTTTTTATTATTATTTTTAGCATTCTTTAATTCTTGTGTTTCATAGTTTTGTTTTGCTTTTTTAGTTATCTCTTTCAAATAATTTCTATAACGCTTATATGTTGTATTGAGGACAATATTATTGGGATCTTTTTTAAGTTTGCAGTGCATTCGGTCTCTATTTTTAATACATCTTAATAAACCCACAGAAATCCATGGTTTAAATGTAATCTTGTTCCTAGGTAACCTAAACGTAACAGAATTTTTCAGTAACAAGTTATTGATACATTCTATTAACATGTTTGTCGCTTCGTTTATATCGGTGGTCTGTTGTATTTTTAAGAAATCGATAAGATTGCAATCACTCAAAAGTTGTTCAAAATTAATTTTTGTACTTATTTTTGCTTCATTATTCATATTGTAGCCTCTAGTCTGTAAGCAAACTAATATAGCTTCATGATCTGTTACAGCTGTTTGTAGGATAAAAGTATGTGTAGTTTGTTTAGTTTTAATAATAGCATGGTCTAGACAGCTACGTCCTCGCGTTGCTGTATAAAATGTCGGTGTTAGACCCAT
>OX439382.1:10575072-10926260 GCA_949319315.1 Zelleria hepariella
AACCCTGTATACATTGAGTCTTTTGCTTCTGTAACTCATTTTACCTTCTTTTCGTTTTTTTGAGATTGTGAGTGAACTGTTAGTCTCACAGACTTGGTTTTGGGCTTTAATAAAAGCTTATTAAATCTTCTACAAGGTATTTTCAGTAACTTTTCTTCGTAGGATAAGAGGTTTTTCCAATATTTTACGAAATCAGCTCGTAAAACTTGAAAATTTCAATGTTTGGGGAAATTATGTCATTTTCGAAGAGCCATAGCTTGTCTTCTATGGTGTCAATAGAGCTGAAATTAGGCTCAAATTGTAGGTAATTTAATACAGTTTATGTGTGTAAAAAACATCGTTTGCAAAAAAATCATAATTTTGGCCCTAGAGAGCAAATAGTGAAAATAGTCCCAAAATTTCGATGTTTTTCTCGATTTTCTCAGTTTCTACAAGTTTTTCTTAGTTGTAAATTTTAACTCACACTACCCTAACAGACCCATATGACATATCAAAAATGCAGAACTACATCACGCTTTGTGAATTTAGCCTCTTTTTTTGTCTTTATCCGGCGGCCAAGTATATTTTTTTTAATACAGATAAACAAATTAGTAAAGTTAACAAATTAGTTTTATTTATGCCGATTAATTATAAAATTAGGTAGGCTACAGTGACTGCATCATTGTAATGAGTCAGCTTCGCCAATAATAATCTTGTCTATAAATAGCTGGTGGGGGAAAAAGGAATAAAAAATCCATTTTCCCCCACCAGCCACTCAGTGGGGTGGCCAGCGGGGGAAAATGTATTTTTTTATGCGATTCCATTTTCCACCACCAGTGGGGGAACTCTGGTGGGGAAAAATGGAATGGTCCCAAAGACGGACTGGGGTCTTACCGGTACACGATAATAATTCATGGTCTACACAGTATGTACATTGTATTTGTATATAGGGTATATATAATAATATTATTTAGGTATTCCTCGTTGATATTTTTCCAATGCTTTTATTCCTGATTTTTTTTTTATTCCTGAAACATTTTATAAGGTACGTTCATAGTCATATTATACGCTGTTTTTCATGGTTTTAATGCTGAAGGGTTTTTTGTACTGGTCATTATAAATAACTTTTGTTCTGACAATAGGTACGTAAGAAAATACTTTTTCAATATTAGGCAGCTCTTATTGATTACGCCATCTTTCAGATAGATATTTAGGAAAAAAGCTAGTTTGTAATAGAGAAGACTTTTAATTTTCGCTTATTTCGGAAAAAGTGGTCTAGAATTACCAGTACAACAAAAATGTATCTTCCCCTTCGTGCTCTAAAATCACAAAAGTTCTAAATGTGCCAGTATAGTGAAGAGTATTATTTAACAGTTTTTTTGCGTAAGTATACCTACTATGCGCGCGCAAGCATCATGACATCGAGCTATTTACGCGAGCGAGACGCGCCGACCCGCTTTCTGTGAGGGGGTGGTTTGCGAGACGCGCGGGTGAAATCGTAAATTTTGCTGGCTTTACTCGCACTCTTAAGAGTCTGTGAGTCGTGAAAAAGCATAAAATGGCCTCGCTTAAACAACTCCTAGATCAACAATACTGCAGCAATCACTCTGTAATAAATATATCGTAAAGTTGAGGATTGATCCGAGGGCAAACACTTGGTGAAAACGCGATTCCGTTAAATTTTCTCGATAGAATAAAATCGCAAAGTTGCCTCCAAACTGTACTTTAAAAAAACCGTTTAACAAATCTAATTAATTATTCTCTGTGATTTAGACGATGAAAATTTGCAAAATGATAGATCTGAACAAAACGGAGGGCAAACATCTACCACTTTTTTAAAATAACTATTATTTTTGCTGTAAAAAAATAATACGTAACATATCGCTCGTGGCGACCGCTATACAAGGTGTTAAAAGACCGCCAACAAAGCGGGAAACCACATATTGTCCTCATCATATCGAACATTTTTGCCCAAGGAACTATGCCTGGGAAATCAACGGTTTCCGAGATAATGAGGTTCAAAGTCGGACTTTTCGAAAACTTTTTTTTGCAGAAATGTACTCAGTATCGAGTGCTTAACATTTCTTTTCAAGAAGCCATATCAAAACTATGAATATTTCTTGCATAAAACGACGTTAAAATTGCAACCCGCAATGTATTCTTAACATCGGCACCTCGAGCGTAAGTAACAAAAGTTTATATCAACGCTTGCGCAATATGAGTTCTCTCCGTTACACATCCATTGCGTGATAAAATATTTTCCAAAATTATAACCTAAAAAACCAAAATCATTTCCCAGCAATAATTTATCGAAAAAGTACTTTGTTTTGGTGTCTAGTATGCGTACCTTTCGGGTCTGTTGGCGGTCTTTTAACACCCTGTAGATTTGATCCGCTCTGCTTCCCGGCCCCCGCCTCAGTCTCGCTCCGGCTTTCGAGCGGGGAACCCGTGTCGCATGCGCTCAGCATACTTACAATTTAATTTCGTAAGTCGGCGGATAATAAACTTGATAGATAAGAAGATAACTCTTTATAGCAGTGGTTTTATGAGTAACTACAATGGGAAATGCATTCAAAATATACCACTCAGAGATAAGCCATTGTAATATATATATTTTTGTAATTGTTATTGAAATAACAATAAAATTTAGTTATAAATCTATGTACGTAATTTAGTTGTTTTAATTATGTGCATCGCCCTACTAGTGGTTCGACCCGAACTATGAACTCGCGACCCCATATCTCAGCAACCCCTCGACCGATTTGGCTCATGTTCAAACTTAAAAATTATCTTTGCCTCATTTCAAATACCTAAATACAAAATAAATACCTGCCTACTAAATTTCATGAAGATCCGACTAAATTTACTCAAGTTATTGTCGATCGAACATTCATACTTACATACATGCATACATACATACAAACAAACAAACATACATACATACAAACTTACAAACGCTGGATTGTTCAAGTAGACTCTGAGAACTTTCCTCGCTTCGCTCGCTCGTTCAAATATATTTACCTAAATATTTACCTACTCATCTGTAAGCTTTTTTACTTACATTATTTTGCTGTTTTTTTCTGGGTTGTACCGTATTCATGACACGAATTTTCATGTCACGAATATTTTTTCCGGATTCATTTTACATGACTTTCGTATTCAGGCTATGGAAATTGTTTTATTAATTTTTACATTTCGTCTTGCGAGCCTTTCCGGGTTCATGCTACCATGCATTAGAATAAAAATACTTTGCTTTTGAGTACGGCCAGCAAAAAATCTAAAATATTGGAAGAAATAAATAATAGGCAGAGAAACTTAAGAATCTCCTAGAGCTCTGCAGCCCTCTCGCTCACACTTTTCAACATTTTAATTTATTGTAAGGGAATGATTTAACTTTGGACGATGAAATATAGTTGCAGACACAGATAATTAAGGTATCGACATGTGGACTAACTTTTAATTTCATATTTACTTGAACTACTACTTTTAAACGAAGTTCCGTGATATTATTTTTATTATTAAAATGTTGAAAAGTGCGAGCGAGAGGGCTGCAGAGCTCCAAGGGTATTTAATTGTATCCTTTCGCGAGTATTTCATTGTAGTTGTAATGTAATAGATCGATTTTCCCAATTTTTTTCGTAGTTCAGCTGCCATTTCTACATTATATTAGCTATTTTAAAAATCTTTCTTTTATCTGTCAAGTTCAATACATTATTGATCTTCCCAAGGTAGTTAGACTCCAATAGACAGTGTAATAATGTAAGTAAATAACAGCTGAAAGTAACCCCTTTTACGGCGCGAAAAAGGCATCGCTCTAATTTCTTTCAGGCATTTATTTTTTTGTTATAAAAACTATTTGCAAACCTCCGTATTGGTCATCTACTAATATAAACCAAGTTTCAGCAAAAGCCAACCTGTAGTTTAGAAATTAAACCGGAACTACGTTTGTATGGAAAAATGGTGCTATAGCCCCCTCTTAAGTGTACCTACTCATAATTATTTTTCATTACAATAGTCTTTGCCACCTAATTTTTAAGTATTATTTATGAAGTAACTAAAAAACGAAGGCCTTTGCATCTAGGTAATGAGATGATTTATACAGCGTCCAGTGGCACCTCCACTTACACTAGATGAGTGAAGAGACCGCTCGACGCTGCAGTGACTGGCACATTGTTCTAGATGGAGTAGTTTTGTCCAGCACCTATATTCCATCCTTTAAGAAGTAAAAAATAAAATAAAAATGCCTTTAGTATTCCTGGGTACTTTAGTATATTGGGCTGGGATGGGCTGCCTTTAGTAAGCTGGCTGATGTTTTTAAATCAAAGATTCCACAAAGTCTAAAGACCAAGACTTTTGACCAGTGTGTCCTGCCCATTCTCACATACGGGGCTGAAACATGGACGCTCACAAAGAAGAACAGGTACCGTATATAAGTAGTACAAAGGGCTATGGAGCGAGCCATGCTAGGCCTCAGACTCATGGATCGAGTACCAAATGTCGTCATCCGACGGCGAACGAAGGTTGACGATATTGGTGATCGAGTCTCGGGTCTCAAGTGGAAATGGGCGGGACACCTGGCGAGGAGGGAAGATGGCCGGTGGACAAGGGCAGTGACAGAGTGGAGGCCGAGAACTGGACGGCGATCAGTTGGAAGACCAGCAGCCCGATGGTCGGACGACATCGTCATTGCAGCGGAGGGTCCATGGATGCGGATGGCTAGGGACCGTGAGAAGTGGCGCGAGGGGAAAAAGGCCTATACCCAGCAGTGGGCAGACGTGGGCTGATGATAATGATGATTAGTATTCCTAACATCGTTAAAATTTTAAAGTAAAATTAAAAAATAGTAGCTCAATTGGTAGAGCTCCTGCACGGTATGCGAGAGGTTGCGGGTTCAAGTCCTGTCCCGAGTGAATTTTTTCAACTTATTATAAATGTTTAAAATTAAAAAAATTAAAAAATCAAAATAATGAGATTAGGACCCCGTAAGGGTATAGGCCTCCTCCAGTTTCTTCCAGTTGTCTCTATCTTGTGCAGTTTTTACCCAGTTCTTGGTCACCTCTTCTATGTCGTCCACCCAACGAGCGGTAGGTCTTCCTTTTCTTCTTTTGCCTGTTGGGCCTTTCCAAGGAGTTGCTATCTTAGTCCATTTGTCTTCGTGCATCCTAGCAATATGACCTGCCCATTGCCATTTCAATTTGTGTGTGTGTTCTATAACATCTATAATCTTCGTCTTTTTTCTTTATGTTGTTGTGGTTTATTTTATCTGTTAGTTTTATTTTTAATATGCTTGTTTTTATAGCTCTTTGACACGTTGTGAGTTTTTGTTTGGTTTTATTTGTAAATTTAAGAAGTAACTAAGTGTAAAATGCGGCCAAGTGTGAGTCGGACTCGCACACGAAGGGTTTTGAACCATTATCTATAAAAATGGTAAAAAAAAAAATGTTTGTCGTATGGGAGCTCCTTCAAATATTTATTTTATTCTGTTTTTTTATTTTTTATTATAGCGGCAACAGAAATACATTATACACAACAGAAAATTTCAACCGTCTAACTATCACGGCCATTCACAGCTCATGAGATACAGCCGGGTGACAGACGCGCAGACAGATAGACAAACGGACAGCGGAGTCTTAGTAACAGAGTCCTTTTACCGTTTGAGGGTAACGGAACCCTAAAAACCGGACAAGTGCGAGTTTAACTCGCGTTGAGAGGGTTCCGTACAGTGTAATAGGAAGAGTTTCATACGAAGTCTACTAAGATACATTAGTCGAAAGTCCAAGCCATACCGCCATCCACGATGTAGGACTGTGGAGTGCCATCTGTTGGCTGAGTTGAGGAACTAATGCTAGATGAACCAAAATTAAAATACCTGATGATGCTGGTGAGGGTTGTAACACGACATAGAAACTAGCGCCCTCTATATCTCTATATTAGTTCCAAACCTCGGTGACCAACTCTAGATGGCGCTGTATGCAGCCTAGCGCCCTCTATGTTAGTTTAAAATCTTAACTTTAGACGGCGCTGTATGCAGCCTACCTAGTTTTTATTTTTCTTCCAAATAAATGCATAGAATGGTCGAACGGAATCCTCGGTGCGCGAGTCCCACGGTTTTTCTAATTTCAATGACCAAAAGTGCCTGCGGGTTTGCGCGTTCGTGCGCCTGCAGTTTTAGCGTCTTAGTGTTATGATTTGGTTCCTTAGTGGAGAGACTGAGGTAGGTACCTAGTCCGACTTACCAATCTTAGAATTGAAATTGTTATGCTGACGATACTAACGTGCCAATATTCAATGGTATTTTATTGGTAGCATGAATACGGAACACATGTAAAATGAAAATGGAAAATTAAATAAAAAAAAAATTATGTGTAGGAATAATAATAACTCGTACCATGAATCCGGAAAAATATACCTAGAATAGCATGAAAAGTCGTGTCATGAATACGGAACAACCCTTTTTCTGAGTAAAGATCTTGAAATGTTGAAAAATAAAACAATTAAAACGAGTTATAAATACATGTAATTTAGTGGTTTTCATTATGTGTACCTAGCTCGACATATCTTGTTTTTACCTAAATATCTACCTACTTCTCTGTAAGAGTTTTTTCTGCTTTTTTCTGAGTTACACATTGACTGATCTTTGAACCTGCTTGGCATTATACTACCTTCAATATTAAACATGTAAAAATAATAATAAATGCTTGATAAAAAAAAATACTTGTACTTTTCCCTCCGGTCCGTAAGGAGATTTTATAGGGACTGCCGACAATCATTTCACCCTAATCGCATCGAACGCAAAAGTGTGCGGGCCGCCGGCCGGCCGGACGAATGCGGGAAAGGCTGACGCGGGGGAGTGGGGGTGAAATTCGAATTTGCGCTGAGGTATGACAGACTCTTAAGGGTCGTCGGTTTTGTAACAATGTGTTGTAGCGTCGATAAAATACTCAAACTAACGCCTACTTACTCGTATACTATTCTAGATGATTTATTCAGCATCCAATAATTGTACCTCCCTCCACTTACACCTAGATAAATAAAGTTACCACTCATATGGTTGTGACTGGGACATTGTTTACTAAGGAGCCTTGCCCAACATATACCTACCACCAATAACCAGCTCAGTCACCCCAATAACCAATAATAAATAATAATAATGGATTGACTGTAATGTAATGTTGTTTAAAATGCCTGTAAGCATAGGAGATTAGGCGTCTACAATTTTATTTAACAGCCCGTATTTAATGTCCACATTATTTGCGCTAATCGCTGTTTAGCGGCCAAACTCTATAAAGGTGAATCCATCTTGTTAAATGGTCCTTATTTTAAAATCCATTAGAGTGAGTGACTTTTTACAAATAAAAATGAAGAGAATACAAAGCACACATTTACATGAAAATTTAGGTACTAAGTAATGAACATGAAAACATTTGAATCTTTTCATGCATTAAATATTAAATCTTTGTTGAATTCATTATATTTAAAGCCTATTTAAAAGTTGATTGTAGAATTATTTGACTTTCAATTACCCCTACATTGATGAATGTGCCTCCCCATAGACTTCGCAGAGACTCCTGTTCTACTATTTGTGAAGTTTTTCGTAACAAAAGCAATACAGCTTACTTTCTGTAAATATTTTTCCTATAGTTCTTCTTCTGGGTGTGACTGGACTATCCTTTGTTTCTTAAGCTCACTGTTTCCAACAATAAGTCCGGACAAAAGTGTTGCTGTTAAGCGGAAGCAAGGAGCGGAGCGTTCCAGCGTGCGTGCCACTGGTATCGCGCTATATTAACAGCAGGTAGTCCACTTTTCGCTCTCTGCAGCTTCGAATAAGCAGAGGGCTCATTATGTAAAAAAACGCACAGTCCCCCTGAACCAACCAGTTGGACGTCCCAAGTAATAGCTGGATTGACGAAGGCTCAAAGAACTTGCGCGAACTCCAGGGGGAATATTGGAGAAAAGTAGTGCAAGAGAGAAATGGCGTCTTTTGGTTGCGGAGGCCAAGATCCACTTCGGTTTGCCAGCGTAGTATACAGGGTGTTAAAAGACCACCAAAAAAGCGGGAAACCACGTATTGTCCTCATCATATCGAAAATATTTGCCCAAAGAACTATGCCTGGGAAATCAACGGTTTCCGAGATAATGAGGTTCAAAGTCGGACTTCACAAAACTTTTTTTTTGCAGAAATGTGCTCAGTATTTAGTACTTAACATTTTTTCTCAAGAAGCCATAGCAAAATTTTAAATGTTTCTTGCAAAAAACGACGTTAAAATTGCAACCCGCAATGTATTCTTAACATTGGCACCTCGAGCGTAAGTACCAAAAGTTTATGTCAACGCTTGCGCAATATGATTTTTCTGCGATGCATTTCCATTAAGTGATAAAATATTTTCCAAAATTATAACCTAAAAAACCAAAATCATTTGCCAGCAATAATTGATCGAAAAAGCACTTTGTATTGCTGCCTAGTATGCCTACCTTTCGGGTCTGTGGGCGGTCTTTTAACACCCTGTATAATAAGAGTCCTGAACCGTCAAAACCAGTTTATTTACCGGAAAATTGCTCTCATTGAAATGGTTTTTTTTTTAGAATACTGAGCGTATTACCGTGCTTATTGCGTTGTGAACTGACATACCATGTTTTGGATTTGCTGGAAAATTGCTCTTATTGAAAGCGACAATCATGTTTGGAAGGTTGATAGCGAGTGGATCCACTCTTTGGAATAGTTAATGGAGCAGGGAAATTAACCAAACGACATCTTTGCATGAGTGAGTGTACCACTAAATTTGGACCCGCGTTTAGCACCTGTAGTGAATATTGCGCTGCTGCGGGCACCAAATAAAAACTTCCGACCCCTAAGACAAACACCACTTCCTCCAGGAACTTGCGTTTATTTTATTTTCTTCAGTTGAACTGGCGGTATGATATTAAAATAAAACAATGGGGGTGGATGGCGGACTCCGTTTTCTGAAGCAAGAGTTTTAGAACTTCGGTGCTTTTGGGTCGTAACTAAGTATATGAATTTTATTTCGACCTCTGCTGGGGTAAGGTAGCAAGGTGTAGAATCAGTTTTTGTCTACTCTTTAACGAGCGAGCAAAGGGAGCGAAGTTCTCCGAGTCTACTTGAACAATCCGACATTTATAATATGTTTGTACGGGAATTTATTTAGGTGTTACAAAAGTACCTAACTCTTTTTACAGGGTAATAGCACCCGGTGATAGGGATCACAACCTAAATATTTTTTTTGCTCTATGACGTTCCGTTAATTTTTAAATTAATAAAATGTGAACGATGTGGCGGGAGAAAAGTATTTTTTAAATATTGTTTTCATTGTCTTTCACAATGTTTTAATAACTCGAAGCTACGTAAATGCACCTACACGCACAAACATATTTTTAAATTTGAGCTAATAACAAAAACAAAAAAGTTATGAAAAATTTTCAATTTTGAGGTTATAAAATAAAAATTGTTTTTTTTCAACTTTTTTTTACAGATTTGACATCTTGTTGACCAGTAGGATACACCCTGTAAAAAGAGTTAGGTACTTTTGTAACACGATAAATTGAGTTTTGTCGGATCTTCATGAAATCGTCATGAACATGAGCCAACTCGGTCGAGGGGTTGCCGAGATATGGGATTGTAAAGTTTTTATACAATGCGCGTATTTTATACAAATGGTGTTAGCAAAAAGTTACACATCCCGAGTTCACAGTTCGGGGCGAACTACTATTACAATATCTCTGTGACAAGGGTAGATAAAATCCGAGTCTGCAGCTCCCACGTTGGGGCCTCTGAAATTATGAATTTACATGTTACACATTCATAATCATTGTGCAGCGTGTAGGTAAAGATTATAATACTATGGTAATGAGAAAGTTAGCTTGTTAAGTGTGGATATGGATTTTTAGACAATAGACCCCCCGCTCTTTCTCAATCTCATACACATTCTAGAACGTGTTAAACAAGATCTTTACTTCTTTTTGCAGGATGTAGGTTAACTACTGGCCTACAGGTAGAAATAAGAAAAAATCTGAGCAAAAAAAACATAAGGTACTTATCCCTTTCACCGGGGGCATTTCTGTATTCTTGTAGTGCCGTCAGTCTCATACAAGGTGTAACAAGAGGTACTAACTCTTTTTGCGGGGTGTAATCGTATGACATTTCTTTAAAAAAGTTGATAAAAAAAACAATTTCTAAATCTCAAATTTTATAATGTTCAAAATTTTTTGGTTTTTGTAATTAGTCCAAATTTAAACACATGATTGTATGCGTAGGTGCATTTTAATAGTTTAAAGTTCATAAAACATTGTAAAAATCAATGAAAATCATACCTATTTTAAAATACACTTCACCCGCCACAGTTCTTACATTTACATTATTTATTTTAAAATAGAGCAAACAAATTGGTACCTATGTGTTTTCTATCACCGGCCTCTATTACCCTGTAAAAAGAGTATGCGTATGCGTAGGTGCATTTTAATAGTTTAAAGTTCATAAAACATTGTAAAAATCAATGAAAATCATTGATCACCCGCCACAGTTCTTACATTTACATTATTTATTTAAAAATATAGCAGAAAAAAATGGTACCTATGGGTTTTCTATCACCGGCTTCTATTACCCTGTAAAAAGAGTAAGGACCTTCCGGCTTCTATTACCCTGTAAAAAGAGTTTTTGTAACACCTTGTATGTTGGGGGTTAAATAATACCGTCTTTGCAACATAGTATCTTAATCAAAAGTTCCGTTTGTTCGTATAGGTAATTGAAAGAATAACGACCCGATATTTTATCATAGCACATTCAACTGATTTAATTATAGTAATGGAGTCATTAATATCGGCCGTATATTGTAATTTATTACGAGTATTATTGCAATAGGACTTCTATAATCGACTAACACATGATAAAAATGTCATAATTCAGTTCATAATAGTTCTTTTACCCGGGCTGTAATAAAAAAACACGAGTTATTTTATGTGCTTGGTGACAATAACACTCAACAATTTAAACTCGATCGTAAATAATCTGAGAAAAAGTATGTACGGTACAGTAATTTCCGATTGAAAAGTGCAAGACTTATAGTCTGAGAATAATATAATAAAGCAGGTGCCATAGGACACAGTATAAAAAAAACCAAGGCCTTTGCATCTCCGTAATGAGATGATTTATACAGCGTCCAGTCCAATTAATGCGCGGGTTTCCTCACGATGTTTTCCTTCACAGTTACCGAGTTCACCGGTAGCGGACACAGTATAAGTAAATCATCGAACAAAGATCAGTTTTTCTTTTGCAAAGACATGTGAATTATTTTTGCAATCTGCAAACGAATAAAATTACCTAGCTACAGTCGGCCACAAGCTAGCTCGATTGGTGCCCATATGCCGCATGCGGTACGAGCTATCATGGGGTCTCTCGGTGGCCGACTGTGGCCAACCCCGTTTTTGGATTATTTTTAGGGAATCCTTTCTTAGCGCACCCCGTAAGGATCACATTTAGTGTATATCTTTAGCGATTTCGGTTGTGCGAAGTCTGTCAGTCAGTGTGTCAAGCACGCTGTTCTGTTTTATATCAGGGCTCTGCGGTTATGTATGTAATTTTATGTACAGTCGGCCACACGCAAGGATACCCCTTTTTGTTCGATTGGCGCCCTTATGCCGCGCGCGGTAAGAGCTGCCATGGGGTATTTGTGACTGTGGCCGACCGTACATCGTGTTTTAAAATCAGGCCTACATTTTATTTATTTCTTTCTCTGGGAACTCACAATAAGTTTTCCAGCGCACGTTCGTCATCACTAACATTTAGAAAGTAATGTTATTTTTATATAAACAAATAAACACCCTCTGCGTCGCTAATATAAATTCATTAGTGACGACAAAGGGCGTCCGAGCCAGTCTAATGAAGAAAGACGTCCCTTTTAATTACCTTTTGTAATTTTTTCACCCGACGCTGAAATGGGGAAGCGAAAAGAAGAATGCGTTCCAGCCGATGTGAGTAGGTTTTTAGGTGTTTGTCGCACTTACAAAATTACTGGGCCGATGTTATTGGGATTTCTTTGTATGTATGTTAACCACCAAATATGGTCGAAAAATATTTGTGACCGTAGAAAAAAAACGCACAAAACATATTGGTTTGTTTCTTTCTTCTCCCTTTAGTACTACAGTTTTTTTATTGGCCAAACAAAACAGATAACTCATACTACAGGGTGCATTCCAATTTGATAGCGGAACTTTACGTAGGCTGTCTACTCATCAATACAAACAACTTTTTCTAGGTGGCTAATAAAATGGAGCGTAAAAAATCCCAGCTGTTCCATACCTACATAAGGTAGACTCAGACTTTTTCGCCACCTTATACATACTAGTTGTTTGTATTGATGAGTAGACATCCTACGTAAAGTTCCGCTATCAAATTCGAATGCACCCTGTAGTTTATAGTGACTGCGTTGAATATCTGTTTCGTTTAAGGCGCGGTGCATAGTGAATAGCCCGCGCGCCAAGAAAAATGCACAAAATCGAGTCCTGTATCAAAAACACTAAACAAATTTTCACATATCAAACCCTAGCATTAGGTGAGACCTATCTAAAACAGCCAGTTTCGTGTTGACATTCATAAACGTTTTGAAGATATTTTGCTTGAAAAAAAATAGGCGGCGCACTTTTTTTCTAGCAAAATATCTTGCAATCTGTTATGGATATCAACACAAAACTGGCTGTTTTAGATAGGTCTCACCTAATTCTAGGGTTTGATATGTGAACATTTTCGTTTTTTTTTGTGTATTTGATACAGGAATCGATTTTATGCATTTTTCTTTGCGCGCGGGCTAATTCACTATGCCCAGCGCCTTAACCAATAACAAAAACTGAAGTACTGAAGGGAGAAGAAAGATACCAACCAACATGTTTATTGCGTTTTTTCCGCTATCGAATTCGAGTGCACCCTGTAGAATTTTTTGTTGTTACCTCTTTACTCTTCAAGGTCATGAGAAATAGACGTGTGTTTGACTTATTTTACCGTAATGTGGTTTTTATTATTTTTATCTCGTATAATTTTTTTCACTGCGCGGCGACGTATAAATTAATTTTCTTACAGCAGCAGCACGTCATAAGCCTCCCCACAATGAGGTTGTAGTGAACCCTCTTTTTGTGCCAACGGAAAGCAACGGAAGTCTTTAAAAAATATACCGCTGCCGGTTCAGGAAAGACCTTTGCAACACCATGGAGCATTTTTGTGTGAATTACGCGTTTCATCTTTCCTTTTTCCTCCTTTCTGATGAAAAAGCTTGGCAGTTGCTGACAGATTTTTGACCTTTAAGTAAACCTTGATTTTAAGAAGAAATCTATACTTATAATAAAACTCTAGCGAAGTCAATTCTGTACATTGAATATTTTTAGAAAAAAACTAGCAGGGGTTACTAAGTAAACTATACTGAATACAAAAATGCAAAAAAATCGGTCTATGTCTGTCTGTCTGTCTGTCTGTCTGTCTGTCTGTCTGTCTGTGTGTTACCTCATCACGCGAATACCGCTGAATAGTTTTCAGTCAAATTTAGGACTGTGATAAGTCCTGGTTCTGGGAACAATCTAGGCTATCCGATGTTCAGAATACATTGCGGGTTGCAATTTTAACTTCGTTTTTTGTAAGAAATATTCATAATTTTGATATAGCTTCTTGAGAAGATATGTTAATAACGTGATACTGAATACATTTCAGAAAAAAAAAATTAATTTTCGGAAAAAAAAATCCGACTTGGAACCTCATTATCTCGGAAATCGTTCATTTCCTACGCATAGTTTCTTGGGCATAAATGTTCGTTATGATGAGGACTATACAGGGTGTTAAAAGACCGCCAACAGACCCGAAAGCCACTAGACACCAAAACAAAGTACTTTTTCGATAAATTATTGTTGGGAAATGATTTTGATTTTTACCTATAACCTATACAAGGTGTTACAAAAGTACCTAACTCTTTTTACAGGGTAATAGCACCCGGTGATAGGGATCACCACCTAAATATTTTTTTTGCTCTATGACGTTCCGTTGATTTTTAAATTAATAAAATGTGAACGCTGTGGCGGGAGAAAAGTATTTTTTTAATATTGTTTTCATTGACTTTCACAATGTTTTAACAACTCAAAGCTATGAAAATGCACCTACACACACAAACATATTTCAAAATTTGAGCTAATACCAAAAACAAAAAAGTTATGATTTATTTTTTATTTTGAGGTCATAAAATAAAAATTGTTTTTTTTTCCTTTTTTTACAGATTTGACATCCTGTTGACCACCAGGTTACACCCTGTAAAAAGAGTTAGGATGTTTTGTAACACGTTGTATAATTTTGAAAAATATTTTTTTACGCAATGGCACGTCCAACGCACAGAAGTCATATTGCGCAAGCGTAGGTATCAGATTATGTTACTTAAGCTTGAAGTGCCGATGTTTAGAATACATTGCGGGTTGCAACTTTAACGTCGTTTTTTGTAAGAAATATTCATAATTTTGATATGGCTTCTTGAAAATGTATGTTAAGAATCCCCTGAAGCTCTGCAGCCCTCTCGCTCGCACTTTTCAACATTTTAATTTATTGTAAGATAATGATTCAACTTTGGACGATAAAATATAGTTGCAGACATAGATAATAAAGCTATCGACATGTAGACATACTTTAAATTTCACATTTATAGTTAAGTAATATTTAAAAAATAAATATTACTGAACTACTTCTTTTAACCGAAGTTCTGTGATATTTTTTTATTACTTAGTAGGAATACGAAATCAAATGTGTGTCCACATGTTGATAGCTTTATTATCTATATCTGCAACTATATTTTATCGTCCAAAGTTTAATCATTCTCTTACAATCAATTAAAATGTTGAAAAGTGCGAGCGAAAGGGCTGCAGAGCTTCAGGGGATTCTTAAGAACTAGGTAGATACTGAATAAATTTCTGCAAAAAAAAAAAGTTTGAAAAATCTAACTTTGAACCTCGTTATCTCGGAAACCGTTGATTTCCCAGGCATAGTTCCTTGGGCAAAAATGTTCCTTATGATGAGGACAATACGTGGTTTTCCGCTTTGTTGGCGGTCTTTTAACACCGCTCGGTATTCAATACAAGCACTCGCCGCAAACAATAATTTTGCATTCTTGCATAGCAAATAACTATTGTTTACCGTTGAGCTGGATAGACAGAGTTATTAGCCGTATGCTTTGCTTGCTGGCTTAGCATGAGAATGAGTAAGACCTTATCTATGGGCTTATAACTTTATCTATCCCACTCTACGTCGAGGGAGATACATATAAACCCTTTTACTTCCTAAGCAATTCTTATGCTAAGCTTCCTGGTATCTTATCACGGGCGATACCTTAATGTAAACAAAACATATTTATTATTAAGTTTATAAATGTATTGTTTAGATTTGGGTTTTAATTCTATTTTATTCTATTGCTTTCTTTTGAGCCCTGCTACCGCAAGTTAAGAAATAATAATTATTAAAATACCCCCGACATTTTAGCTTCGAATAAGCATATTTAATAAATGGCTGAACCAATTTTGACAAAACATGAGTAAGAACATTCGCTAGAAAAGCTGCTTTCAAATAAAAAAAAAACCTTAAGCTTCCAAATCGTTCACCAATTTAAGAGCTACGGTGCCACAGACAGACACACCCTCATAAACACTTATACAGACACACTCACAAAGCTGTCAAACTTATAACACCCCTCTTTTTTGGTCGGGGGTTAAAAAAAACCTTCCTTTTGAGTTTTCCTCCACAGTCGAATTTAAATTAAATGTCAAATGTGTAAAAACGCATACGAAGTCGCGGGCACAACTAGTAGCTACTAAATAAAAAAAACAAATACCCCCAACATTTTGGCTTCAAATCAGCAAATCTCATAAACGGCTGAAACGATTTTGATAAAACATATCTAAGAATGTTCACTAGAAACCTGCTTTCAAATGAAAAAAAAAAAACGATTCACCCGTTTAAGACAGTGTCACCAACAGACATACATAGCGGTCAAATTTATAACACTCCTCTATTTATTTCGAGAGTTAAAAATACAAAAAAAACTGGACTGCGCCTCTATTATGTAAAAAAACACCCAACCGTCGAGCGTCAAAACACTCGAAAATAGCCCTTATTAAATGAACAATATTTTATTTGACATTTAAAAACGGTTATTTTTACGGTGGATATTTTAGCTAATACAGGGGCTGGACATAGCAGAAAGCAATGAAGCGCAGCAGCACTATTATATATTCAAAATTTTGCATTTTAAATCGTTGTTTACGTTACATATTATGTTTAATTTGGCAAAATTTTTATCAACAAGATTAGGTATAGTGGTCGTAAAGCACTGGCCGCATGTTATAAAATTTTACAACATAGGTATACGAACAATGGACTAAGAATACGCTATAAAGAAGAAGAAGTAGTCTTTAATTAAACAATGCTTTTGGGCAGTCGGGTAAAAATATTTTTCATCAACAAAGCAATTATACTATAGAAATAGATAAGACTATCATTAGCAGGAAGTATGGCATTGTACTCAAAGAGATGTGTCACCATTATGAAACAACGCTAGTATTATCATTAGGTAGGGCTCTACCCTTTATTGTTATCATTGAAAATAAGAAAAATTATCTCAGTCTTTTTATATTTTGCTAAACACCAAATAGTACGTTGCAAAGAGTAACTGTAAAAGGAAAAGGTAGAAACTTTGTTTTTGATCTTTATTTTAAAAATTTCGCGGTACATCCCATAGTTAGTTTGTATTGATTAGTTCTGAGGCAAATTTCACAAGGCAATACCTGCTCTGCCGAAGCTTGACGTAGCTTGTGGTAGGTAGAGCCTCAGTTGATTAGACAGGACCTTCCCATAACACCCTGTATATTTGCCCCCGTGTCTCGTTCAAGCGGCCGCGCCCTCAACTTTTCCAATATTTTTTTCAACGGGTTGTCAAGTTTTAGTGCCCGTATCACGTCGGCAAACAAACAATATTCCCTCCACCCGCTGCTGACACGAGTTTTTCGAACTCATTTCCATTCTGAGGAGTGTCGTCGACTATTTATCGGTTCCGCCGGAACCGCAAAGTGTACCGAACAAGAATACAATTACCACTTCTGTCTGCGCCTCTATTCTGAAAAAAACCACTCACGAGTCAACCGTCAAAACGGGTTTTAAGCGGGAGAAAAGGTCTTGTCGAAATGAAAAATATTTTTTATTTACATTTACTATGAGAATAGAGGGGCTGCAGTGTGATTTACGTATTTTCTGTATTTTCGTATTTTTTTCTATTTTCTGTAGTGAAAAAAATCAAGATATTTAATCAAGTATTCGATACAAACAGCGTTTGACAGCCACATCCCGGCTCTTGCATGGCCAAGCATATGAGCGACATCTACCAAGGGCTTTGAATTCAGCTTTTAACTGTCAGTTGAAAACGGGCCATTGTATCATACGAGTAAGTGGTACGAGTACGGATACAGCTTCGTGCACCGATTAGCACAGAAAGAAATGACGGGTGTGGCTTCTGTCGTAGTTATTCTTTTACGGAACTCCAGAGAGCAGTTCACCGGGGACTTAATCTTTGTCAGAATAGTGGCCCCGTTTGTTTATTTATTTTGGCTAGTTTCGGTCTGCGGCTCGGGCGGGCGTTTCTTCTTCGTTAGGTGTTTTCTGTGACAGTAAGTTTTTTTGCTAAATAAGTTTGTCTTCGGTTAATTAGTGTATGAATTGCGTGGCACATTCGTGGCACAAAAAGACACGTGGGCTCGAATTTCGACTTTCTAAGACTATGACGTTCCCTCGTGCCCAGGTTATATAGGGTGATAAAAGACCGCCAACAAAGCGGGAAACCACGTATTGTCCTCATCATAAGGAACATTTTTGCCCAAGGAACTTCTTCGAGATAATGAGGTTCAAAGTCGGACTTTTCAATACTTTTTTATTGCAGAAATGTATTCAGTATCTAGTTCTTCTTCTCAAGAAGCCATATCAAAAATATGAATATTTCTTACAAAAAGCAACGTAAAAATTTTATTGCAACCCGCAATGTATTCTAAACATCGGCACTTCAAGCTTAAGTAACATAAACTGATACCTACGCTTGCGAATGCGCAATATGACTTCTGTACGTTACACGTCCATTGCGTTATAAAATATTTTTCAAAATTATAACCGTAAAAACCAAAATCATTTCCCAGCTATATTTTTTTGAAAAAGTACTTGTTTTGGTGTCTGGTATGCGTGGCTTTCGGGTCTGTTGGCGGTCTTTTAACACCCGGTATTTATTTCCTTTAATATATAAAGAGATAGACCCACTTTTGCGCGTTATAAAATAGGTGGCTGTATGTTAATAGGTTGTCCAATATCAGTCAAACCCCAGTTTGATTTGACACGGGGTCAATAGTCCACTTGTGGATGTTCGACTATCGCATGTGTAAATATACGAATATAGCTCATACAAAGATAGGCTATTTTGTAAAGTGGGTCATGTCTGTCTGATGCCTATGCAATGCCGAGAGATACATTAAGTGCCGCTATACAGGATGTTGGTTTGGTTAGTGACACCCGACTCAGGGACGATATTTACAGGGTGCACTCTAAGTCGATAGCGGAACTTTAAGTAGGCTGTCTACTGATGAATTCAAACAACTTTTACTAGGTGGGGACAAAAATGGAGCGAAAAAAATATCAGCTGTTTCATACATTTGGCGCAGTACTGAGTCGACCTATTGTATGGAACAGCCGATATTTTTTTCCCTCCATTTTTTTCGCCACCTAGTACAAGTTGTTTTTATTGATCAGTAGATAGCCCACTTAAAGTTCCGCTATCGACTTAGAGTGCACCCTGTAGATATAGTCTTAGTGTAACGTTTGAAACTAAAAATATATATTTTTTTTCTTTTATTTCTTTGATTCATCAATTACCTTGTTTAATTTGTTAAATAATAACCGCGACGTGCAGTTTGCGCTTTGAGAAGGCCTTCTCAAAGCGCGCACGCGATGTGGCGCTCGTTATTGCGAGTGCGACCGCAAGCGATAGTATAATAGTGAGGAAGGCCACAATTTATTGACTTTTGCGTATTTTTCACTGAAACATTTTGTTTTTTTTTTTTGCTTCAGTATCGTGGATGTAATTACCTCTGAGTTGGGAGTCACTTTACAAAACAACACCTCGTATCTATACGATGTAGAAAGACTTTATTGGCATCGTATCATTTTAAAAGCAAAATACTAGGCCTCCACTGGCCATTTTAGACAGGCATTTCTACGGCATACTTATACAGCGTCCAGTCACCTTCACTCAGTGAAACGACCACTCGGCGCTGCAGTGCCTGGGACATTGTTTTCGATGGAGTAGGCTTGCAGCACCTATACCTACCTACACGTATTGACTTGTCTTTCCTGTGGGCTAGGCCGACTAAGCTGTCAGGATGGTGAACTTATTGTTGACTTCAGAATCGCGCACGTTAACAATACGATCGTGTGTTTACTAAACATTAAAATTAGGTCGCAACTCGTCGAAAATTTACATTGAATTCTGTTAGCAGGCATGGGAGTAGAGTTCTAAAGAAAACTGGCTAATCTGTATTTGACGAAACGCCCGTCTTCGGGTATTAGCGTTTAATGAAATGAGCCGTGAACTCTGACCCGGCACAGGGCGTAACAAGAAATTTCCACTGAAAATAAAAGTAGATCCGCGGCGCTAATCCAGAATGGCGGGCACCGACGGCGGCGGTGTCGGCGCAACCGCGTTTATGGCTCTCAATCTTCTCATGGCGCTCTGAACAAACCTACGGGGAGAAGGCGAACGAAATCTCCCACCATACTAGACATTTTTATCTCAAATGTAAACTCTTTCCGACGATATTATGCCCCGCGCGAGTCTCGGAAATTTTGCGACGCAATTTAGCGGAGTCGGCACGTCTTGGGTTGCGGCTGTATTCGTGCGCGTAGCGTCAGGATTTCTGTTGCAAATTAACGAGGACTGTCAAGTGTCGGAAGCACGAGGTCGGCCTATACAATGAACCAGCAGTCATTGCACTTCCTTCTATCTAATATCCGTACGCGGCGATGATCTCCTGAAACACTCTGTTTGTAGGATGTTTTGGGACTGTGGAGGCAGTGGGCGCGTCGCGACTGACGTATACAAGCCGCTGTGGCTGACAGTCCGTATAACGTATCCCTTAGCTGGCGTTATCACATGTTACGCTAATTGACTTGCGACATTAATGTTTAGTTTATTATTTACATTGAACCCTGTGGCTTAATACCCCTTCCGGGATCATAAAGTTTGTATTACGACCTAAGCGTAAAGTTTAAATAGACTGGATTCTTGCTATCGTCGTGCAAAATTGCAACGTATGGCATGGCATACATTTTCACACGGGAACTTAATCGTGTTTACTTCACGTACATGTCACTACTTCTAAAGCTACCGTTATCATCCTTACTACAATGAATATAGATTTCAAAGTTGTGCAAAAAATTTTGGTCTACAGTACCACCAGTTTTGCACGCGTAATTATTTTTCTGATGCAATTTGGTGCCAGCGGGCGTCGTTCGGACCTGTTTGTTTTCGTTTCGGGAGATGGTAAAAAGCTTTGGCACGCGGGTCTTTGTACCCGTTTGCTTGTAAACAATTACCTCAGCTGTTCATGCAACAGCACCGCTAAACAAAGTTACAAACACTTGCGCATTTTCGTGGCATTTCTCATTTTCATCCCTAGAGCATAATCGCAAACTTACTTTATAAACGCAAGTTTGCCAGATATTTTTGATCCGATCTAGCGATTATCAAACGAGATTATAATTTCATACCAACTTGAGTCAAAATGGGTAAGTTATTAATGTAGTCTAAATAGCAGTTTGCACAAAGTCCCGGTCCAATCATGTAGTTGAAGTGGTTCTGACAGGTGTAGGTTTAATGATCGATCTGATGCAATGCGCCTTCGTCCGCGATAAGCACTAATGAAGCCGTGCACCGAAGTACTGCCCCTCTACCCTTGACGCATTTTTCCAATGCGGCCGCAATATGGCGCAATTTACAAGTGTTTTTATTGAATAAGACAGCCTTACACTTAAATAAACATTACAAAGTATTTAAAATCAAAGCATTACTATGCGAATTCAAAGAGAAATTAATTTTTAAACTTTTTCAATTTGATCGCAATAGCGTCAAGGGTAACCCACCTGGTCAATTTAGTCCCAAGAACAACTTAGTAACCTAATTTATTATCTTGGAACATCTTGGCCATCACACCATCACCCTTACAATATCGGACTCTTGTTTTTTTTCCTCTGGTGCCTCTCTGCTATTGGAGGTAGGCCGTCAGTTTTCATAATATTATTATCTTCTGTTCTTGGCCAGACAAAACAGATCTTCTACGCTGGCCAATTCTGTCTATTCTTTGATGTTTTTCACCCAATTCTTTCTTCTTCTGCGTAGCCTTTTTTTTTCAATCCACGATAATTTTGAGAAGTCTATCTTTCGTGCAACTTTCGCAAATGTGTATTTTTTTAATTAGAGTTTTATATTTAAATATGTTTTGTTTTTGGTCAGACGAAATAGATCTCCTACGCCGACCAATTTTGTCGATTCTTTGATGTTTTTCAGCCAACTCTTTCTTTTACTGCCGACGTCAGCCATCTGATCTGTTGGAAGGTAGCTGAAGCTGTCCTTTTATTAGTATTTGTTTTGTTACCCTGCAATTTGCTCGGCGCCTGAGCTTTGGTAGGTTGAGCACACGTAGTTTGGCTGACGCAAGAAGGTTTGAACCTCCGTCAGATTGCCTCAGCACTGGCCTAAATATGTATGATAGAGTCTTCACAATTTCAAATATTAATCTTCATCCAAAAATGAGTTTTCTTTAGAATGGGTCTACTAACTAGACGTTATACTGAATATTGGCCTTCTGATACGAAGTGACTGAGCTTTTACATCTCACATGATTACATTAGATACGGTCGACGACAATCATAATTCGAGTAGGTTTCCCTTCAGTCCTTTTAGCAAGAAAAAAATGCGTGGAAGTTCAGCAAACCTGAAAGCTGGGAAAATTATATGAGCTTAGATCTGTGTTTTCCTAATCTTATTTGTTTCCGCTGCCAAGTACATTAGATCTAAGTCGTGTCTTATTAAACCCACCACAGTAATCCTCATTACCTAAGCTCAGCTAGAGCAAACGAGATAACAGCATTAATTTGTAGGTCAAGAGACTCTACTTCATTCATACGAAACTATAAGTGGCCCTTGTTTCCCGCTCATAAGGTAGAATCCGTTAAGAGTCATAACAATTTATCCGGCAACGGTCAGTTTTCGCCGAAAAAAAACACCGATAAGGGATCGATTGCTTCACAAAGCGGGGTTAGTGGGCGCAATAGCGACTTCTTTCCAATAAAAATCACATTTCGCAAGCCTAGGTGAGGTACGTGTGGAGTTTAGTGACTTCCGAAGTAGCGGTTATCAGGCGGGTGGATGCGGGGTTCGGTAGAGTCGGGTCGGGAGCCAGCCTCCCCGCGCATTCGCGATCGGTCGCCCGCCGCGCGTGCATCGCGCCCCGTGTCTCGCATAGACCCGACCTCCGCTTATTTGTTAACGTCGGTTCTTTATTTGATTTGTGAATTCTTCTTCTGTTTCCGGTAAAGTGTTAGTGAAACCTTCACGGTGATTTCTACGGTTCTTTCGAATTTCGAATTGACGCGCGCGCGTGTTTTGTTTTTTGGCTATCGACTGAAAATCAGCATGGTGCTGAAATGTTTTGTAACAAACGGCTCTGATTGAGCTGTCAATTTATTTATTCATATAGGTCAGAGTGTTCTAGTTGTAAATGGAATGAATAATTCTACCCAATTATTACAACACAATCTTTTTATACAGCGCCTTTCCTTTGGATAATTTATGAAAATTAGAAAGTACCTTTCAACATTTTCGCCCAAACGATGAATCTCAGAAAAGTTCATGAAAGACGATATTTCAGCTAAAATCTAATCGATTTTGGCTCGACAGGCTTTGACGGATGACACAAAATAAACGGTGCATTAACGTGTCGACCTGTGTGTGTTCCGTATTTTAGCGGATATAGGGTAGCCCCAATAATGGATTATTGAAAACCTTATGCCTTCGTATGCTAATAAAACTGTGGAGGGAAATAACTATCGATACGAGAATATGATCGAACAAGGTATCATTATAATTTTATTTTGTAAGTAGTGCTTGACATAAACAAAAAAATTGCAATAGATATCACATTGACCATATCAACGAAATTATTAATCATAGATGAATTAACAAAAATAATACTTAGGTTTTAGCACAGAAAATAACATTGCTAAATATATTTTTAATGCATTCTATGTGTACTCTCTCCCTCTGAAAGAAAGCCTTTGCCCAGCTAGTGCGACATGTACAATGGTACAGCTACATCTTACTTATTTTTTTCTATGTGTAAAGGAAACTGTATACGAATGTTGCGCTTATAAAGCAACTTCTGAATAGTTACCTACCCGAACATAGTTTTAAACTTTAGATTGCGTCTCTCTATGATACTATTTTCCAGCCAGCTCCTTGTTGTGACCCAGAAAAAATATATTCATACACCTCCGGGCACCTACCTGGCAATGACATGCTTATAAATGGTCTGATCCCATCCGAGAGGCATACCTTCGCCGGTTGTCGCCCAAAGGGTCTGAGAAATGAAATTTTCCCAACTCCATAGCTAAGGGTAGGTTTATTAGATGAAACGGGACCCAAGTTTTGCCTATAGAGTCAACAGCAGGTCAACGCAGACTGATGAAGAGTCGAAATATTCAATGTTACGTTTTTTGGTGACACTGCCAAAGTTGATTAAAGATTGGTACCTTTTGGACAAATGTCTAAAGTATCTTTGCGAGGCTAGAAATTATATAGGACATTTTGATCTATGACCAGTCGTATAGATATCGGAGAGATAGTGCTACGTTAGGTACAAGGTATATTTGAGAAATGAATAGACATGGAAACGTTGTTGAAAGATTTATTAAAGTAACAATGGTAATTTGGGGTAATTTTGCGGTACAAATAACTCTATAGCTATACATTATACGGTGGTTTAATTAACACCATAACTTACGCGAAAATAGTACCTTCGGTACTAATGAGAGAAGATAAAGTTATATAAATAAAATCAACAGAAAACTAAATGATTTATTACCAAACCATTTTCTCGTAATTCACAGTGGACCCACACTACGTATAGAGTAAGTACCTAAAATCTGTATTAGACGGAGGGGCTGAGTCAACTACCCCTCTTGTTATAACAGTGAAGCCTCCAGAGATCTTCTAAGGCTACTGACTTGACTGGACTTTATTTCTGATATTTCTTTTTAGTACAATCAAAGGGTCCTAAACGATGACGTGACTTAGATGTTAAAGAAAATTGCTCGAGGATTCTATCATCGATCGGTACCTAAAGTAATATATCATTGTTATTATTATTGCGCCTGTTTGTCACTGATGTTGTGATCGATCAAATTGTAGAACATAGAACTTACATGCAATATAGAACTTACATGCAAAACTATAGAAATAGTAAATCCCCTCCCTCGCCCTTTCAAAGGGGCATTTAGAGGTAAATTTTCAACGGGACAAATTCCAATATTTTCGCATAATTTGAATGTTGGAAAATAATTAAAATATATATTTAAATCTCTAGTAAACTAATAGGGATGTTAACCGGTTAGTCAAATGAGTTACTTTTAAAACGATATTTTGTATGAAAATACTAGCTTGTGACGTCACAAGCTGGTATTTTGACAAAATACTTTTAAACATGTTTAATTGATTCAAAATTATTGACTACTAGCTTTTGTCCGCGACTTCCTCCGCGCAGACGTTTTCTCGTGGTGTTTTCCATTGTTTTAATGTTTGTTTGCATTGTTTTTCCAACAAATCAAAAATCATAAAAATCGGTCCACCCGTTGTCGAGTTATACATGGTGTAACTAACACGACTTTGTTTTATACAAGGTGTTACAAAAGTACCTAACTCTTTTTACAGGGTGTAACCTACTGGTCAACAGAATGACAAATCTGTAAAAAAAGTTGAAAAACACAATTTTTATTTTATAACCTCAAAATTGAAAAAAGTTCATAACTTTTTTGTTTTTGTTATTAGCTCAAATTTAAAAATATGTTTGTGCGTGTAGGTGCATTTACATAGCTTTGAGTTGTTAAAACATCGTGAAAGTCAATGAAAACAATATTTAAAAAATACTTTTCTCCCGCCACATCGTTCACTTTTTATTAATTTAAAAATTTACGGAACGTCATAGAGCAAAAAAAAAATTATGTTGTGATCCCTATCACCGGGTGCTATTACCCTGTAAAAAGAGTTAGGTACTTTTGTAACACCTTGTATATTAAGATTTGAAGAAAACTGATGTGTTAGAGTTTAGGAGATGTTTTGAGATATTGGTTTTGATAAAGCATTTTTTAGAACTTATTGTTGATGCGGTTAACATTCGGATTAGAAGCTCTTTTATTTTTTCTTACCCCTGATCTTGCCCCTTTCTGGCCTAATCGTCTGAAAACCCTCCCGTTCGACATAGGTCGCTTCAGAAAATGTAGTAGTCTTGTAACATCTATAAAAACCATAAAAGCACGCTTTCGATCCGGCCTTGTGGGGCAAGTTTCTATCTGGGGTGATAACCGCGATGTACGCTCACGCACACTACCGTTCCACAGCTTCCGTTAAACTTACCCCGCCAAAATATTATAGCGTAATCTCCTTTGAAAGTTCTCTTTTAAAAATGTATACTTATGATTAGGCGTGACGAAAATTCTTAAGCTTCTTTCATAAGAGATTTGGAAGTTTAACCTCAAACTTTCTTAATTTTAATACTCAGTAGCAGGTATTTTGGGGATGAAATCTGACCTTCCAAAGTTGCGAGATAAAATTGTCGGGAGGGAATTTTCACTTTTCGCAGCTAACAAGTTCTCGGCGCGATGTTACCAATCCATCATACAACAAAGTGAGGTGCGCGTATATAGTGGGCAAGAAAAGTGCTTCTATGAAATACGCGATCGCTGGCCCTAGGCGGAACTGCAACTTTCTTGATACGCCTTTATGGAGTGAAGCCTTGGCATCGCTCATCGCGCGGCGCTCGCGACGTACTCGTATCTTATAAAAATGAATATTTGAGAAAAGTAATTCATCATCTTTGCCATTACCATGATCCGTAAGACGAATCGCGCAGATGGCGTTAACCTTATAATACAGGGTATACAGGCTTTCTATTTTTAACACAGCATGTGAAAGAAGCGAAATAGGGGCGTTAGAACCGCGAGCGTTTTGGATTTTTGTAGCTTTTCTTTTACAGGAACAAGTACATCGGACAATATTACCGGCGTAATTAGGTATTATCATATTATGCTAGCTAGACATTCATTATGAATGAGGCGAACCCCTAACTTTTATAAAAACAACTTTATGGCCCAGACATAGTCCCATTTAATAACTCTCTACGCGCAAATTAAGGCAACTTTTGTTCAATTTTGTTTAATGTAAAATTAATTTAAACCCTAGAAGTTAGGTGATATTGTTAATAATATTGATGTAGCTAACTTTCAATTGGTCCTCGCAAAGCATGTTACTTTTAAACTATTTTCATTAAACTTATTTTAAGAAAATAAAAAAAACGAGTGACGGGGCTTTACCGCGGTCATATTGACATTGTTTCGTACATCTTGACTCTTAATTATTGTCATCGAATGTTTTCATAGGTTTTCACGAGTGCGAGGCCTTTTTCCCCGACTACGCGAAGCAAAAAGGAGGGTTATGATTTTAGCAGCGTATGTATGTATGTATGTATGTATGTATGTATGTATGTATGTATGTATGTATGTATGTATGTATGTATGTGGGTATGTATGTTTGTGTGTTCATCTGTTCCCTCGCAGAGCCTAAACTACTCGGCCGATTTCAACAAATGAGGTGTCGTTGAATTTGTCTTAATTACCCAGGTAACATAGAATAGTTAAATTTTGAAAAAAACCAAGATGGCGGCTGTGCTGCGCCCTAAAGTGGTGAACCTAAAAATAAAAATTATCGGATACCATCGTCATGGGTATCAAATGAAAGGGCTTTAAAAGACCTTTTCAAAAATGTATAACACATGTAGCGTCAACATAACAAATAGAACAAAAAATTCCAAAATGTGTTTTTTTTTTGCCCTTCTCGGTTCTATTCTGGGTGATCGTCCAAAATGACTTACTAAAAAGCTCAAAAAAAATAGAAGTTAAAAACTAAAACCCGACTACTAAAAGGCTAAAAACAAGACCTGTTTATCCTTAAAATAGACTCAGAGATAATTAATCGTAGTCAGAGGACACCACATTCGCATTTGATAAACCGATGGCCTCCGACTACGATTAATTATCTCTGAGTCTATTTTAAGGATAAACAGGTCTTGTTTTTAGCCTTTTAGTAGTCGGGTTTTAGTTTTTAACTTCTATTTTTGGTAATTAACCTAATATTTATCGCGCCCCTGTAGAATTACTTCGCGACCGCCAGTATGTTGCCATATGGTGGCAGCGTTTACCGAATTTCATTAAAACTCCATTAAAAATCCGGTTAAAGTGTAGTTTAAGCTTGTTAATGATAACCCCTTTTTTACCCTCGGGTTTACTATAAATGTAATAATATTGTACAAATCGGAAAAAGTGCATCAAACTTTTTAGGTATGGAGTTAAATAAAATCGTAACTTGAATTCTTTGGAATAACAAACTAACTAACTGGTATATAATATTAATGACGCTCAAATCAGGCAGTCAATTGTAGTTAGGTACTACAAAAATACGTCAAGAAGACGAAATAATGCTGGGCATCAACTCCAATAGTATCTTCGACAAAGGATCGATACTTCATCTTTGGCACAGAGCAAGTTATAATTTGAAAGTGTTAGGGATGCTGCGCAGGGATGCGTTTTAACAAAGTTTAGTCGTTATCTTAGGGATTGGTCGTCGCGTCCCCGCTGCAGGAAATCACGTCCTAATACCCGCTTTACACCACTACCTAAACGAGTTCCCGTAAAGCTTACTAGCTGGCAAAGTATTAATTGAGTTTAATTTCGTACAGCGTAGCAACTACGATTAAATCGCTGCACAAGAAAATAAAAATGTATTAGAGAACCGCGTCCGAAATACTGATGGTATCCAAACGTGGTAATTGGTTTCAGCGGCCGTAGCACGTGTGTGTCGCGCGCGAAATTTTACGTGAGCTTATGCGTGACCATAATCTATGCCATTTAATCATATTTAAAATTCCGTGGCAAAATAGCCCTTGCTACAGGATTAATAAGAAAAATCGCAAATTGCTGAATAAGTCGCGGCCTCGGGAGACGATGATACTCGTATATGGTGCGTCAAAATGTCAAAAACGTCACAAAAAGTCGCGCGCGTGTTTTTTAGCTCTGTTGCGCATGCTACATGCGCGAGTTACTTTAACATGACTTGCAGCGCGCGCACTAGTAAGCGTTAAAACAGGTGACAAAGGAAGAACGCCGCGCGCGACTTCTAACGTGCTACGGCCGCTGCTCTACACTCAGTTTTACGTCTTAAATTTTATCTCCAAAAAGTCGTTAACTGATTATTAGAGAAGCCAGCTGGATTTCAGACTGATATTAAATATTAGAAGGTTAAATGTCCTCCAACTCGCGAAATAATCGCTCCGAATTCAATTTAGAAAAGATGACGAGACAAAGCGATATGCACAAAGGGTTCAGAACTGTAACGCCACTGATAAGAACCCAGCTCGTGCCCAACCCGTTTAATTACAGACTAATTAGTGCGAGTCGGTGAAAGGTCAGCCGTATTGTGATTGTCTACACACGTGTGACAGTTTTTTTTTAATCAATCAGTTTTGTGCCAGTGCCTAGGGTTTTATTTCAACCACTCGGGTTCGTCGGGCAGACAAGGTTACAAGTGCAAGACCCTCGTTTATAACGGGTGAATAACTCCCCGAAAAAATTGAGAGTGAGACTAGGTTCGTTTCTTTTACAGCTTCGGAAAATTAGTCGTCTTCGAGAATACACCGGCTTAGCACGAAATTGGATTTAATTTCGCAGTCAGATCTTTTTTCAGTTACGTTCTGTTTCTGAAGCCATTCCAATTCGATAAAGGGGAGTTAAGTGCTTAGCTAAATAAAATGCAATGAGCGGCTCAATTTGCATGGCAATTACCTACCTACACAGAATGGAAAACAATTGACACATTAACTGTGTGATCTCTGACCTAAATTCATGTTTGTACAGCTCTAGCTAAACAATGGTCAAGCGGGCAAGATAACGAGAAAATGGAGCATCGTCGAATTGGAAATCGAAACTTCACGATTCATAATTGAGCTTAAATATTATTATTTAACCGTCAAATATAGTCAAGCTCCGATAATGAGGACATTCGGTACATGTAGATCGAGATAAAATCATAAGGGTTTCGGGGAACATTGTTATTTTTCAATCAAAAGCTTTCACGAGCTTTCGCGCAATCATTCCTATTTTCCGAGCGAGTGGTCGGGTTCGTTTCTAGCACCATCAAAATACGCGATTTGATTAATGTTCGCGAATCATTTAGGGTGGTATTCTAGAACGCTACTTAAACTCAGTATAAACAGAGTTCAGACTGTCGATAGAACAGTGCATGTTTTGATATGAAGGGAGGGATATCCAAATCAAAACATGCACTGTTTTATCGACAGTCGAAACTACTAAACTCTTCCTAAACTGAGTTTAAACAGAGTTCAAGGAGTGTTCTAGTTTGAACTGAGTTTAAACAGAGTTTAAGTAGCGTTCTAGTTTGAACTGAGTTTAAGTAGCGTTCTAGAATACCACCCTTAGAGGCTTCTACTCTGTAACCAAACATTTGAAATTTTATACAAACAAACGTCAAACAATATAAATACCTACTACCTCAGAACGAAGGCCTGAAGAAACAAGTGATCTTGTGTAGTATCTTGCTGGAAAATGTTCGATGTAGGTACAACGATGACGCTAATTAATAAATTAAATGTGGTGACAATTAAGGTTTCCATTTACTGGGATTCCTCCAGTAATTCTTGGGCTGCACGCTTTTCCCCTTCCGCCCCATTTATAAAGGAAAGTTGTGTTTTATCAAAAACATTGAGAAGCTACCTATAATAGTAAATTAGCCTTCGATCAACAATAGTATACAACTATAGCTTTTGTCCGTGACTTCCTCCGCGCAGACTTAGATAAAAATACGTACCTACCCATATCTTTCCTCGTTATCGATGTCAGAGGGAAAAAGCTTGTCATTTATAGGAATTAAAGCCTATTTTTTGTTATTCTGGTGTGAAAGCCAATCATTTAATTTAGGCGTTTTAGCGTGAAAGAGTTACAAGCACCCAAATATTACCCTTTCGAGTTTATAATTATAGTGTAATAGTGTTTGCACAGTGGAATTATTTTCTTCCAGAAAACCTTTTGAGAGATAATTTTATAAATATCTGCTTGTTTACTTTAGATTTATTTAAATATTAAGTCTTACATCCTTATACTGGTCTTATCCTCATACATCCTTACAAAGGTAAATCAAGTAAGTTTCTCAGTGAAATAAAAAAGAGATTTCCTTCCATGTTTCAACTTTGATCTTGAAAGCGTAGGTAATGAAAAAAGTTACCAACCAGTTTTTATGCGTTATACATAAGAAACTTATTATTTAACATTGAAAGTACCAACTTTTCTCCTTTTTATTTGGTAAAATAATGAGGAATACAAAACGTGTCGTTATTGTGAGGAAGTTTTAATATTGTTGCGATTTAAATATCGATAAAATACTTTTCTAAACTCTCATTTTTAAATCGAGTCCACGGAATGACAGTTGCTAGTATGCTACTGACAGATAAAGCCTTTGTAACAACTGTCATTCCGTGGACTCGATTTAAAAATTTGAGTTTAGGTCAATCGAATAGAATCACTACACCTTATGACATGCCGCTCATTTCCAAAACATTCGGGGTACCATCTACCATACAGTATTTTATCTTCACCAATAACAGCTGTTACCCACACTTCATACAAGGTGTTACAAAAGTACCTAAATCTTTTTACTGGGTTATAGCACCCGGTGATAGAAATCACAACCTAAATATTTTTTTTGCTCTATGACGTTCCGTTGATTTTTTAATTAATAAAATGTGAACGCTGTGGCGGGAGAAAAGTATTTTTTAAATATTGTTTTCATTGACTTTCACAATGTTTTAACAACTCAAAGCTATGTAAATTCACTTACACACACAGACATATTTAAAAATTTGAGCTAATACCAAAAACAAAAAAGTTATGATTTTTTTTCAATTTGAGGTTATAAAATAAAAATTGTTTTTTTCAACTTTTTTTTTATAGATTTGACATCTTGTTGACCACTAGGTTACACCCTGTAAAAAGAGTTAGGATGTTTTGTAACACGTTGTATACCGGCAAGGACGTATTATTTTTTAATTAAAAGCTTTTATTTAACTTGCAATGTTTGCATGTATGTAGGTATGAATGTATGCATGCATGCAAGAAAAATGTATGCAAGTACATACTTACATACATAATAATATGTAAGTATGTATATTCGCGTCAATACTGTTAATTTCTTTTCTCTTTGAAGCTTTTAAAATTTCAGAATTATATTGTTTTGGGAAACTATCAAGGCACAACCTGGATGTTTAATATTCAGGCTCTATTAGCCATGATGGATATTGATCTTCTATCTGGAGGAGGCGTAAAAATTTAATATAAAATTGATTTTATACAAATTTAAATGGACACTAGCATTAAATATGCCTTCATGTTGTCTGGAGAGTTATAATACAAGGTGTTACAAAAGATCCTAACTCTTTTTACAGGGTAAAAGCACCCGGTGATAGGGAGCACAACGTAAATATTTTTTTTGCTCTATGACGTTCCGTTGATTTTTAAATTAATAAAATGTGAACGCTGTGGCGGAAGAAAAGTATTTTTTAAATATTGTTTTCATTGACTTTCACAATGTTTTAACAACTCAAAGCTATGCAAATGCAACTAAAAACACAAACGTATTTTTAAATTTGAGCTTTTACCAAAAACAAAAAAGTTGTGAAAATTTTTCAATTTTGAGGTTATAAAATAAAAATTGTTTTTTTCAACTTTTTTTTACAGAATCTACATCTTGTTGATGAGTAGGATACACCCTGTAAAAAGAGTTAGGATGTTTTGTAACACGTTGTATTATACGTTATTCGATTCTCGCCCACGCAATATCGTGCGCTAGCAATGCTAGTGTACATAATTGCTATCACCGATTGAAACGACGTATCTGGGGGCACGGCAGTGCCCCCGCCAGGTCGAGCGCGAAGCAAACACTGCCGTACCATCCTTTACTGGAACCATTTCGCCGCATTTTCAGCCCCCTATTTGAGAACCTCTGGATA
Organism: Zelleria hepariella; assembly: GCA_949319315.1. Taxonomy (NCBI): domain Eukaryota; kingdom Metazoa; phylum Arthropoda; class Insecta; order Lepidoptera; family Yponomeutidae; genus Zelleria; species Zelleria hepariella. Next base: position 10,607,509 of record OX439382.1, read on the forward strand.
AGACGAGAACGCAGAAATTTTCGTCATCTAGTAAGTTATATTCACATACTCAAAATCCAAAATTTCAAGTCTGTAGGTCATTTAGTTCCGAAGTTAAGCGAAAGCAAAGTTTCGCATTTATGACACACACTCACTCATGATCATCAAAATAGAACTAGTACTTCCCATAAACACAGAGAGCTGAAATTTGGTACAGAGTTAGAGTTTAGTGGCCACATAAAGGGAAAACTATACTAGTGGTTCGCCCCGAACTGTGAACTCGCGACCCCATATAAACCCCATATCTCGGTAACCCCTCGACCGATTTGGCTCATGTTCGAACTTAAAAATTATTTTAATTTCATTTACCCGCTTGCCAAATTTCATAACGATCCGACTAAATTTACTCAAGTTATCGTCGAACGAACATTCATAATGTTCATAAAAATTTTCAGGGGCGAACCACTAGTTGAACGAGCGAGCGAAGTTCTCCGAGTCTACTGGAACGATCCGGCGTTTGTTTGTTTGTATGTATGTATGTATGGTTGTATGTATGAAAGTTCGACGATAACTTTAGTAAATTTGGTCGGATCGTTATGAAATTTGGTAGGCGGGTAAATAAAATTAAAAGAATTTTTAAGTTCAAACATAAGCCAAATCGGTCGAGGGGTTGCCGAGATATGGGGTTGTTAAGTTTATGGGGTCGCGAGTTCACAGTTCGGGGCGAACCACTAGTACTTACAAGTTAACAAGAAGAAATAGTCGAATGATTAACTTTATTCTATTCGAACATTACACAAATTAAAAAACTGTCAAATCAGAAAATCTAATAAAATAAATCAATATGCCCACGTTTCTACAAAAAGAAGTGAAATCCCACCAAAAACATTCTGTAAAAAACTAACCAGGTCTCGATGGAGCTACTTGTTTATCTCTAAAAAGTAATGAAATCTAGACAAAGTCGTGCCAAGTCTAAGGTTCCTTACTGCGATTTATTTATTATTATAGTTAATGTTGTGAGACTTGGCAGTTGAAGGGTACCCAAGGGTACAAAACCGCACCATGACCCAGGTGCTCCATGACACCATTGCACCAATCTGTCGCCAGAACCGCTTGTGTACCCTTCAACGGCCAAGTCTCACAACATTAACTATAATAATAAATAAATCGCAGTAAGGAACCTTAGACTTGGCACGACTTTGTCTAGATTTCATTACTTTTTAGAGATAAACAAGTAGCTCCATCGAGACCTGGTTAGTTTTTTACAGAATGTTTTTGGTGGGATCTATCTTACTTTATTGCACACACGAGACAAATTATAACGTAAATTATGAACAAGAAGGTAGTATCTATCATATTTTAGTAAAGTATAAATATTAATTAAATAGACCTTACGCTAATTCCACCAAGAGTATATATTACACTGGATATATGTTTTTTTTTCGTGATTAGGTAAAATCGATTATCTAAGTAATAGTAATTTTGCAGCCAACATAAAGTTTGCAAAACTAGTAAAGAGGAAACCTCATCAAAAAAGAAAGCCTTTTTATAAAGCAATCGTAACTTTTAATTTTCCTGTGACCTAAGTTCTTTCCTTTTTAACAGCTATCAGTTAAACCAAGTTCAGTATAAAACCTTAAGAAAGTTAGAAGTAAGAAGGTACGTTTTCCAATAAACGGGCAATGCAATTGAGCCCCAAGTCCTTGTGAATCGGTTCGAAGAATCATGCTCGGCGGGTATGTACCTAATACCTCTTCAAGTTTACCAATCGAAAACTTTGGAAGTCAAGGCAGTTCACATGAGTTTTGGCTGTTTGAATTTGGTCGAAATAGGATACGTCAGGCATGATCAACTGACGAATGCAATGATATATGATTATTTTCTTGTCATAATGGATGAGTTTAAGGTACCTATATGGAGTAATGAGTATTTGGAGTCTCTACTGCATATTAAGTGATTATTGATTATACCTTATATTGGAGATTATATTACACTATCACATCATAACACTATTCTCACTGGCCCGGTTTCTGAGTTGAGAATTTTACTAAGCACATACTTACGTATCGCTCTGTCACGCTCTTTTGTGAGAAATCTGCAGAGACAGGACGATACTTACCCATTTGCTTAGCAAAATTCTCAACTCAGAAACCGGGCCACTATAAAATTGCGAAAATTTATAAGTGAATGTTTGCGTTTGTTACTCTATCACGCTCAAACTAAACGGGAGAACCGATTTCATATATTTTTTTAATGGTGATAACTTACAAATTAGACTAAAACATAAGTATCCATAAATTACTACATTTTTCCTGCGACTTTGTCTGCGCTGACTTCAATAGTTAACGGGAAACAATAAGGCTACATTTTATCGAAGTCTGCGCGGACAAAGTCGCGGGCAAAAGCTAGTTTATTTTTATTAAAAAATGCGTTTACATTGGAGATTATATAGGTTTTATGCCCATCGGATCTTCTTCATCGAATCCTCATGGCTGAGGATCGCGACCATATCGTACTCGCTTCCATTGTGAGCGGTCTTCCATTATAATATGAACTGCCCGGTGAATGCTTCCTCCAGCCACTGCCTTTGTTGCATCAGACGAGATGGTTGGTACCCTTCCCCTGGCGCGTTTGCCGTTTACCTGGCCCAAGATTATGAGCTTGTCTTGACTATGCCTGGAAGACCGCACTTTGTGTCCATAGAAGCTAAGGGTCTTGGCCATCGAATATTCGAATATTTAATCGATTTGGTCACCGAGAATGCTAATGAGCCAAGCGGCCGGCCGATGGGCTTGCAGTTAATTGCTCATTCTCAGGACTTTCTCTCAAACATCGGTCAAGTTAGACAAGAATAATGGCATCGTGTAATTGACGGGCCCGGCGAAGTTTGGCGAAGTTTGGAGTAATTAATATTCGACTCACCCCCGATTTACAGTCGTGTTTACATTCAGCCGCTTAAGGCGCTGGGCATAGTGAATTAGCCCGCGCGCAAAGAAAAACGCACAAAATCGATTCCTGTATCAAATACACTGAACAAATCGAAAATGTTCACATATCAAACCCTAGAATTAGTTGAGACCTATCTAACACAGCCAGTTTCATGATGATATCCATAACAGATATTTTGCTTGAAAATTTTTTTTTCAAGCAAAATATCTTCAAGACGTTTATGAATGTCAACACGAAACTGGCTGTTTTAGATAGGTCTCATCTAATTCTAGGGTTTGATATGTGAACATTTTCAATTTGTTCAGTTAGTGTATTTGACACAGGAATCGATTTTGTGCATTCTTCTTTGAGCGCGGGCGATTCACTATGCACGGCGCCTTAACGCTTGCGGTAATATTCGCGCCTTAAAAATAGGCACCAATCTAAAAAGAGGGGTGTTATAAGTTTGACCGCTATGTGTGTGTGCCTGTCTGTCTATCTGCCTGCACCGTAGCTCTTAGCGGGTGAACCGATTTTGATGCGGTTGTTTTTTTATTTGACAGCTGGTTTTCTAGCAAGTGTTCTTAGATACGTTTAATCAAAATCGTTTCAACCGTTTATGAGATAAGCTAATTTAAAGAAAAAAAACCGGGGGTTTATTAAATTTTGAATTTAGTAGTTATTAGGACCTATGAATGCGGCCTGCATAAGATAGAAGTGGCCTTTTTTGATGACGGGTATGGCAGGAAAAATGCAGTTTTATACATAGGATCTGGGATCTAGATATTCTAGGTCTTGACGCTATTGCGATCAAATTGAAAAAGTTTTAAAATTAATTTCTCTTTAAATTCGCATAGTAATGCTTTGATTTTAAATACTTTGTAATGTGTATTCAAAGGTAAGGCTGTTTTATTCAATAAAAACACAAAATGCGTCTCAACTTGTAAAATATAAAATTTTTAAATTGCGCTATATTGCGGCCGTATTGGAAAAATTCGTCAAGGGTAGAGGGGCAGGTCCTAAATGGTTGAGAACATGACGGTCCGTATTTTTTTAAATAGGTATATCGCCTTCTAAACACTTCAGTTGCAAGGGTCGTGATGTAAACGCTTCATTATATTCGGCTCACCCTCGATAGGCTGCTATCGCCTGTACTGACTGCCCCCTCAATGGGAAACTTGCCGCGTTTCGTCGCTTTCCACTTTGGTTAACTTTGCCTGATACCTACTATATACTTGCCGGAATCGATAGTTAGTTTTAGGGGTAAAGCTTAGAAATTAACGGGTAGGTAAGCCTAAGCCTAAGCTACATACCTACCTAAGCTTACAACAATGAGTAAAGGGTACAAAGTATTACAAAGTACACTAAAAATATTCGTGAAATTTTATTGCATGCCATATTAATTTCGTGCCAATTTTCTTCTCGTATTTCTTAATTAAAATCTAAAAAAAATAATGGGTCACAGTAGATTGGATGGCAAGCGCGCTTCGCTATCATGGCCACCACCCATACTGTCACACATAAGGGGATATGCAATAAAGCAAAGACTAATAATATAATCAAAGATATAATCCAGGCTTATAATTTCCTCGCATTAGGATCCTAGCAAACCGACATAGAGGAAGAGACCGTGTCATTAGAGGCAGAACCGGTATACTTAGCGAAACAAGTTTTTCAGCCAGTCTCCGTGCTCTCGCAGACTTTCTTTCCGATTAAAACAAAATTAGGCCCTAAGGCTACCGCTGCTTCAACGTGAGAACATGTTTAACCAGCCAATACACCAGTTGCATCAGAGTCCTTAGGAATTAAAATAATGTAATATCCTCCACCTATTAATTAAATCAACAGTTTAACTCACTTTTGTTTTGTCGGTGTAGCCGACTAGTTTCTGTTCTCATTCGGAGACCTTAGAACGAGAAGGCCCTCGCGACGCCATGGCCAGTCTCGAAACTAGTCGGCTACACTGACAAAATCGCAAAACACAAGTTAGTTTTAAACCGTTGATTTAAAATAGAAGAATGTTCGATTCTTACAAAAGTTTAAGTTTAAAAATAATGAAATATTTTGCATCATCAAAAGCGTCTGAAAATTACAATTTGCTACGAGATTTCATATTTGACGTCATTTGGCCGCACTTAATTAGATATTGTATAATAGATATTTTTAAAAAGATAATGTCCATCATAGAACCATATTTTATTACAAATTAATTTGTGTGATAGAGAAGGTCAATGTCATAAGTCCCAAACGTCCCGAAATACAATGGCAAAGAAGCAATAAATTTAACAAACTAGATTAATTATCGTAGTTAGTTAGTCTTAATCGCTGATCGTAATAAAGTGAGATTATCTCATTGGACATAATAATTACACTAGCCGTCGAAACTTTGCAAATAAAGGATTCGCTCTAACAAACCGTTTTACTGCGCAAATATATTTCACCTTAATTAAGGTTCCGGCGAAAATTATCTTCCACAAATCTTTATTACATTTTGTTCTTGTTGACATTTTGATCCTGTTACACGATTGTTATTATGAACAATGTTATTATGAGCAGCAGCGGTGAAACGGGCGCTGCTTGTTTCTTTCAAACGAATTTGTAAAGGAGCTTGCTCACACTCTTTCACCCTTAATAAATGTAGAATAAATCTTATCTTATGATATTATGGGGTTAGACTTGGTTTAGAAAGGGCGTTTGTGTTGAAACTTGCTCAGCTTTGCTTGCTACAAAACCAGCTACTAGCTTAATTCGGTAGATACAATTGCTTATCCGTAGGAACGCACCTTTAGGAATAATTTATGCAGCCTTCATAAAGCGAAATATTATCTAAGGGTCGATCTTAATTAAATTAGTCGTATAAGATTAAAGCAACAAAGTTTCTAAGATTCAAACCTTTAGTAGTTTATGGCATCCAAGGGTAAGCTAACTAAAGTTAGCTTCGGATTTAATTTGTTTGCGTGAATACTGTCCTACTAACATATTTAGCTGTGTTGTTTTTACCCTACATCTATACCAAAATATGATCATATAGGTATTGGTCATAAAAGGTTATTTTAGAATATCATATGTAAATCTAATGTAGTCTAATCTAAATATGTAAAGCTAATGTAGAGACTAATTGCTTTGAAATCTAAGGGTGGTATTCTAGAATCGTTCGTTGAATACCCCTCCCTTCATATCAAAACATGCACTGTTTTTTTTTAAAGTACGATACTTAAACTGAGTTTAAACAGAGTTCAGACTGTCGATAAAACAGTGCATGTTTTGATATGAAGGGAGGGATATTCAAATCAAAACATGCACTGTTTTATCGACAGTCGACACTACTAAACTCTACTTAAACTGAGTTTAAACAGAGTTCAAGTCACGTTCTAGTTTGAACTGAGTTTAAACAGAGTTTAAGTAGCGTTCTAGTTTGAACTGAGTTTAAGTATCGTTCTAGAATACCACCCTAAGTAATTCATATCTTCAAAGTTTGTATCCGTTGGCGAGGACAATCTATTTTATATTGATTTGTCAATTTTTCTCAATTTCATTGACATCGGTATAGCCGCCTAGTTCCGACCTCGTCCGGAATCTTTTAGTCGTGGAAGAGAGTGCAAAACGACAATCTACTGTTATTCACATTTACGAATGTAAACACGGGATACTCCGCAACGCGCTATATTTTACGCCCGTAAAACTTTCGGATGCCACCTACTCGCCGGAGACAAAGGGTTGGTGGATAATCCCATCTAGTTACCTGCTTTTAATTCTACTGGCTCCCTTTGGATTAATAAATTTCCCTCCTCTTGTATCCTGAACGTCCCATTTGCGACTTTAGTTTGCGTATCGGCCGATGATAATTATTTTGTTTACCAAGGTAACTACTTAGTTACTCACATGGTTTTATGATACTGCGATCGGTAAATTGTTTTATACATGAAATATCGTCTTTCTTTGAATTGGATTAGAACTTCGATCAAGGATAAAACTAGATACAACATAGAACGCTGAAATGTGTCTGGAAAAATAGATGCCTAAATTGCCTTTGGGAGCTTATTTGCTCGTAGTCCATGCAATTCGAATATTAGACGTATGGTCGAAATGATGTTTCGTATTGTTCTATTGCTGATGTCTTTTGTTTCTGTGGGGTCAAGTTTTTATGGTGATTTTATACGTAATGCGGATTCTATGGGATTTACTTCGGTGGATTAGAATAAAGAACCGTTTAAATCACCAGTCGTTATACCAACAAAACAACAAATGTTCTTAATCCCTATCTCCGCTCTACAGTGAAAAAGCTAATGCAGAAAAGCAGACTCGGCCAAGAAGTGATAAAATAAAAGTGAAATAAACAATTTACAAAGTGGGAAAAGAAAGGCAGAATGGCTCTCTACTGGTGGATTATTCTGCTCACGACCTTCACCCTTGTGTCCAGCTCCGAAGGATCTATTTACGACGACGACTACGACACCTACACAAAGACGTACGACTACAAAACTTCAGGTAAAAATAAAATCAACAGTTGTATAAAAGGCAAATGTTTTTAAACGTTGCCTAAAAATACATTCGCCTGAAAATGTAAGGCCTTCAGGCGGTGAAAGCCGCAGCTAAATAGGTTAGCAAGAAGGTTTTTCAGTACAAAAACTTTTCTATTAATTTCCAAGAAGTGGGCAATCTACGTTGTGGTTTAGTTTCATATTTTATTATTATTTTGCCTCTTCTGTGATGAGTTGAGTTGGTGTTGAGTTAAGTTCTCTTTAAAAGTGATTTGATTATGTAGTCTATCTATTACACACACTGGCCACAGCACGATACAAATGTCTGTTCCAAAACGATTCAAAAACTTACTCGAACGCCATTTAAAAAAAAAAAACGCTGAAAAAACTTAGATGCTGGGGTTTTTCGATAGTTCCTCGCTCTCAGCTCTCAGCATGAGTCTAACAAGGCAATAGGTATTAGAATACCTTTACCGAGTATCTATAAACTCAACCCCCCGTAACTTCTCACTTGTAGAGCTGTATCTATAAGTCTGCCCTAAGTGACTAAAGTAATTAAAAACTTTTGGAAGCTCACAATTTGCCGTATCAGAAGTCATGAATAAATTATGTACGCGCGAGTTGAGATAAATTTATGTTGTGTCGTCGTCGTGTATCTTTTGTTAAAATATTATAATTTCGTGTACAAGAGGGAGGTGCTTACACCTTGTGTTGCAAAAGCGACGATATGAGTTTGGCTGATCTTTAGGTTCTAATATTTAATTAAATGCTCTAAAGATCAAATGGTTAATCGAAATAGCTATAAATATAAAAAGCTAGGTAAGCTGCTATCCTTACGCTTATGATATTATTAAATCTGCTTCATGTAGCTTTTGCATCCATCCATTCAGTCGTTCCCTCAATGCTGAGGATCGTGACCATCATTGAAGTTGGCAGAGAGTAGATTTCTCCATTGCGCTCTATCACTCGCGATGTGGATCAGTTTGTGCAGGTGTTTTTGCGTGGCCTGCCTCGAGCTCTCTTTCCCTCCACCTTTCCCGTCATAATTTGTTTTTCCAGGCTATCAGGTCCTCTACGGGCTATGTGACCGAAGAACGTTGCGATACGTCGTTGACATATGATTGAGAGTGGAATGCGTGTTTTCCGGAGCTTTTGAGGTTTTGAAGCTTTTGTAGCTGATATTTTTCTTAGCCATACCCATTTTTAAGGTTTTCGTGTGTCTTTGCCGAACGGGACCTTTTTTCGACGGCCATCAGCTGTTACAAGATATGACAGTGGCAAGGCTAGATTTACGACATGTTCAACCCTGTTATGTCTGAATGGAAGGGCAATTTGATACTCTCCGCAGCATATCCAACCAACTGAATGTATGGAAATCCAATGCTTGCATCTCGTCGCCTTGAATTCCATTTCACCCTCAATCTCAATCGTTATTTCAAGCGCAAGTCCTATTCAGCAATTTCTGCTCTCTCTATTGTAGATTGGTTCAAATAAGTATCTTATTTATCCTATCTAGCATTATCTGACAAACTTGGCCCAGTCAGACGGCTATAAACGGCGACACATAGCTTATTTTTGTTTATTTTATGTTCCTACCTCTCCACCAGTGAGGGCTACCACGCTGAGATTTGCGGCTAGAGGCGCTTTTGTAGCGCGAGGTCTCAAAATATCACTGTTTGTATGGGCTACGCGGGTTTATTTCTAATTATAATAATGTTTTGAATATTTTGCAATACCTGAGATTAATTATGGCAAATAGTTGTTGTCCCGACTAACTACTGCTTTGAAACAGTTTTATCTTTCTGAAAATTGCGTTTTTTCTTGGTACAGTTTTAAGGTATTACCTAAATACACCGAACTAAATCCCATAGAATCCGCATTACGTATAAAATCCCCACAGAAACAAATGATATCAGCAATAGAACAATACGAAACATCATTTCGACCATACGTCTAATATTCGAATGTCAACCTTCTTGCATTAGTGTACAGTTTTACTTTAATTGCATAGACTATGAGCAAATAAGCTCCCAAAGACAGTTTGGACATCTATTTTTTCAGACACATTTCAGAGTTCTATGTTGTATCTAGTTTTATCCTTGATCGAAGCCTAAATATGATTTAAATGTAAGATAACTTTTTTTTCACTATACGAAGAAATTAGCCCTACCCGACAGTGGTGCCAACTAGTGAGCACTAAAACGGTAGCTCTCATTGCGGTGGACCGTCAGCTCTTCATACTCTTCCCTATTTCTTGCCAAGCAAAACACTTCTTCAACGCTGGCTACATCTGTCCAATCTCTGATGATTCCGAGCCACGACTTCCTTCCTTTGTCTACACGTCTCCTCCCCTCAATCTTGACTATCATGATTAAAAATTTATCTTCCTACAAACCGATGATTTGACCGTTGTTTTGCCAAAGATACAACGGAAATTACGTAAATCATATTTTTGATGTTCAAAGCTCGGTGGGTCGTTGATAGCGGAAAAACAATTATTCGCATTCGGGGGTCGGTGTGAAAAGGGTGAGGCCTAGGCCAAGCAGTGGGCTCTACTGTCAATCTATTCAGCCCAAAAAAAAAACAATGTCTTTAACTTACTTTAATCATTGCCATAAAGCCTAACTTGATATTATAAGGTTACTACTAGCAGACCCTCTGGGGATTCCGCCACAAAACACAAGTCGTCTGCATACATCATATCGGTTATGGTTGCGTGAGACACTTTTGTGTGAGCTTTTAATCTCGCCAGGTTGAAGACTCCACCACCATCTGTACGGAAGCGAATACGAATGCCTTCAGACAAGGTTTGTAAGGCTTCCCGAACAACAACTGCAAAGTACAGAGCGAATAGAGTTGGGGCGAGCACGCAGCCTTGCTTCACGCCACAGCTCACTGAGAAGAACTCTGAGTTTTCGCCCTGCACACTGACACAGCATTGCATGGCATCATGCAGGAGACGGATCCTTCTCACAAACCTTTCCGTGCAACCAAGTTTCGCTAGTACAGTCCATAGAGCTTCCCGAGGCACACTGTCGAAAGCTTTTTCCAGGTCAACAAAACATAGGTACAAAGGTTGACCCTGCTCTCGACTTTTCTCTTGAAGTTGGCGAACAGAGAAAATTGCATCGCAAGTGCCTCGATTCGGCCGAAAGCCAAACTGGGTTTCAGGCAGTACGTCTTCAGATAAGGACATAAGGCGGTTCAGTAGTATTCGAGCAAAAACCTTCCCCGAAGAAGTGAGTAATGAGATGCCCCTATATGAATTGCAGTCCGATCTATCACCCTTGCTCTTGTACAGAGAACAAATACGTGAGACTAGAAAGTCATCAGGTACTCGCTCCTCGTCCCACATACGAGCAAAGATTTTCCAGATGGTTTCATACAATTCATCGCCCCCATACTTCAACAGTTCTCCAGGTACATTATCAATGCCCACCGCTTTTTTGTTTTGCTGTTGCTGGATGGCAAGAATTACCTCGCTCAGAGACAGTGGATCGTCCAGCGCACTGATAGTGGGAGACGACGTTAACAGCCTGATGTGAGGCATGTCTGCAGCTCGGTCAACATTGAGCAAGTTTTTAAAGTGCTCTCCCCATCTTTTTAGTACATCTTCTCTATTGGTTAGTAATTGGGTGCCATCGCTTGATCGCAGGGGCACTCTAGTACGAACTGAAGTACCAACGAGTTTCCGAACTTCATCATAAAATGCACTGGGAATCCCCAGAGGGTCTGCAAAGGCTTATGACGAGTCTTGATGAGTCGTGCCACAGGTTTGGCCTCAAGATTAGTGTAAAGAAGACGGAAGTTATGGCTCTAGACACACTAAACAGCGCCCCAGTGGACATTAAACTTGGTACCGACTCCCTTAAGCATGTCGATAAATTCAAATATCTGGGCAGCACTATAACTTCAAGGTGCATCCTTGATGACGAAATCAATGGCCGAATTGGAGCAGCTGCTGCTGCTTTTGGCAGACTTCGTCCCAAGGTTTTCCGCTCACACGACATAAAGCTCGCTACAAAAATAGCTGTCTACATGGCAATAGTTCTGCCGAATCTCTTGTATGCCTCTGAGACATGGTGCCTCTACCGCAAACATATACGCACATTAGATAGATTCCATCTAAAATGCCTGCGCGACATAATGGACATCCATTGGTCAGACCGCGTTCGGAATACCGAAGTTCTGCGCCGAGCAAAGGTCGGCGGTATAGAGGCATATCTAATGCGGCGGCAGCTACGGTGGTGCGGGCATGTTTCCCGAATGTCTGATGATAGACTGGCCAAGCGCATCTTTTATTCAGAACTGCAAGTTGGCAAGCGGAACCAAGGCGGCCAACTACTGCGGTACAAAGATGTGCTTAAGCGTCATATGAAGCGATGTGACCTGAAGCCTTCACAGTGGGAGACAATGGCCGAAGACCGGGCAACGTGGAGGCGTACCGTGAGCACCAAGGTGTTTGACTTTGAGTCAAAACGTATAGCAGAGCTCGATGCTAAGCGAGATGAACTCAAGGCCCGACCACCTGCGGCTATTAACTATAATTACGTTGGAGGGGTGCTGACGTGCAGGGAATGTGGTCGCACATTCACTGCCAAAATTGGCTATGTCAGTCACCAGAGGGCACACGAACGCCGCCCTCAATAGTCAGATCCCTGTCGCTGTGGCCGAATACGGTCGGGATCATATATATATATATACTACTATAAGAGCTCTTAGAGCTCGAATCCCACCGGTAACAAATGCACTCATCGCTCCGTAGAGATGTGATTGTCAGATGAATACACATTGAATTTCTTACTTCTTACATTTCAAGCAATGTTTTCAGGTTTCGTTACCATGATTATTTAGTTAAATTCTTGAAAAGCTATCGCTTTAAGATTTAAAAATTATTATTTTAAAATTTAAATTGACTTTGTAACTAATCATAACTGAAGAATGTATTTTTGCTCCAATATTAGCTCTACACGTATTAGATGTGCATCATATTTGAGTACCTATATTATTTTTCATTTCACATTTTTGTAGTTATATGACTATGAAAAATAATATAGGTTACATTTTCAAAGTCAAATAAATCGAACTTTCAACCGCGGCCGGCCAAAAAAAAAAATTTCCCTGATTCAGCGAAGTCTACTCTATCAGCCTACACTCCCAGCCTTGTACGATAAAATAAGTCGAATGGTCACCAGGTGCCGTTTCATAAAATTACAATTGATATTTTATTATGACAATTCAATGTTATATTGAGTAGTCGGATAGCAAGCCAAACTTTTTTTACCTATTTTATGACTAATCGGATGTACATCGAAGTAAACTATTATAATCAATACTATAAACTATTAATTGTAGGTAGATTTATGAAACTGGCACCAGTTCTCCAGCTATGTGGTGAGTAATTTTACCCAAGACGTCCATGTTGCACATCTCTACGCCGTGGTAATACAATTTCAGCAGCAGCTACAGCCATTGTCATCTTGGGGACAATTTAGCCTAATGCTCGTGCATCGTGCAAGATAACGCGCTTTAGCAGCGTGCATTATTTAAATTTTACCAGAGAGATTGCTGTTGCAGTGACTTTTAAATTTCAACGTACAAACTAGCACGGCTGTCTCTGGCTAATCTTCAAGAATACTTAGGTATATTGTCACAGTCCAAGGGACACTTGTAAAAAGTATAGGTATAATTATAATTATTGTAATGTTTTCTCAGCAACTATGCAGTGTCCAAGTGGTAATATTTAAAATTGTATTAAAATTCTTATTTTATTAATTTTATTTATAAGAAACAATCTCGCCAAACTGCAAAGCAGTTTGTTGGTGATGCGCTCTGATTTTATAACATTATTACTTTTTCTATAAATTTAATTATGTACGTAGGTAAAAAATATTACATAAAAGATACAATTTTACCCATCTAGTATGAGGGAAGGTGCCACAGGACGATGCAGAAATCCTCTCGTTCAGTAGCGGAATAACGGCAAACGGGGGCTAGGGGGCTGCCTGCATTAGGACGCAACCATCACAATCTTCACGATATAGTGATTGCCTTGTTTATGGTATAGGTGCTGGGCTGGGCAAGCCTACTCCATCTAAAAAAAAAACAATGTCACAGGCTCTGCAGCGCCGAGTGGTCTCTTCACCCATCTAGTGTGAGTGAAGGTGCCACTGGACGCTATAAAAATTATCTCATTACGTAGATGTAAAAGGCCTTAGTTTTTTAGTTTTAATTGCCTTGTTTACTGAAACTTAAGTTGTGGGTTCGAACCCTTTGATTTCCAATCCACGTTTCACTGATGAAAAGTAAATAAAAACATGTTGCTTGTTGTCAAAACAAAATTATCCTGCAACCTCAACATAAAGCAAGTGGAACTGCGAGCAACATATTACGAATACTTATTACGTTTTGTATCTGGTAAAGCGCAGAAACATCCCTTGGACATCTTGAAACTACAAACGGTACCTAGCCAACAAAGAAAATCTTTTCGGTATTCGTACCTACATTGTAGATTGTCTTCCTGCCTACGTATGTTACGTATGCATAGTTTATACGTGAGCCTTTTGAAATATGAAGCCTTGTTTGTTCCTTTATATTCTTGGGCAAAAACTTTGTTGAACGTGCGTGGGTGAGGAAGACAGAATTTATATAAATAGCAACTCTATAACTAGAATAGACAACATTAAATCATGGATCCATAGCTCTATAGCCGTGATGAAGACAAGCAACTTTTTCTTGGACATGGCTTAAAACAAAACACAAGTAGGCCTGTAATCGTATGTAGTGGTCACCCCTGTGTCAGATATTTTATGCCGCCAAAAAGACGCCTCAACAGTGTTATTAATGAACAAAAACCGGGAACCAGTTTATCGTGCTTTCCGAAGTAAGGGCAGACGTCAAAGACAAGTTAATAACTACAAGTACCTAATGGGAATTTATCCAATTGTCAACTATAGTACACGGGAATTTTCCCAAGTGTCAAATATACAAGGTGTTACAAAAGATGCTAACTCTTTTTACAAGGTAATAGCACCCGGTGATAGGGCTCACAACCTAAATATTTTTTTTGCTCTATGACGTTCCATTGATTTTTAAATAAATAAAATGTGAACGCTGTGGCAGGAGAAAAGTATTTTTTTAATATTGTTTTCATTGACTTTCACAATGTTTTAACAACTCAAAGCTATGCAAATGCACCTACACACACAAACATATTTTTAAATTTGAGCTAATACCAAAAACAAAAAAGTTATGAAAAATTTTCAATTTTGAGGTTATAAAATAAAAATTGCTTTTTTCTACTTTTTTTTACAGAATTGACATCCTGTTGACCAGTAGATTACACCCTGTAAAAAGAGTTAGGATGTTTTGTAATACATTGTAGATGGAATCGCTATCAAACTCAGTCTATTAATCTGTGGTTTCCATATAAAGCACAGATTAATAGACTGAGTTTCACAGTTATTCCAACTAATATTTGACATTTGGAAAAAAACCCATTAGAGGGAAAGAATTATAGAGTCTAAGCCGCGGGTACACGATGACGTTCTGATTGCAGGCCGACAAAAATAGAATAATCCGGCAGCACTTCAATATTTTACGCGATTGAATCCGTTATTTTACGACGCCTGTGATAGAATCATTGCCGAGCGAGAACTCTGTAACAATTTCATTCTCGAGTGGATTCGAGAAGCTTAATCGAATTACGATAGTTATTCGGGTGACGCCTGCCGAGAGCTGCCTTAGATTGGTGCTTTGCCGATAAGCGAGCTTTGCGTGTTTGTGATGATAAATCATAAATTGAATATGATCTTCTTCTTCTTAGCGTGTCGATGGCAAAACGATACTATTAACCTGACTCCAGGAGTGGCCACTACATAATATGATTACCTACCCCATCTTAATTGGTTTTGGCTCAAAATTCGGCAACGCTAATTGCGTCTATGCCGTTGGGTCGAGCACTTGGTAGATTTTATGCTTACGCCGGGAGTAACAAACAAATGAATAATATGCTAAAGTGGTGTGAAACTGACATAATAACTGAAACACTTACAAAAATTGCGACGAGGGCCGGTTTTTAACCACCGATGAAAAATAGAGGCTTTATAAGTTTTACCGCAATGTGCATGTGTGTGTCTGTGGCACCGTAGCTGTTCCATCGCTAAACCGATATTACTTGTTGGTGTTGGGTCGATTTAGGTACCTATATCATATTATATCTCATGCAAAGAATACTAACTTTGATGCTGAGAGGTAGATGGGGCTTCAACCAGCGGCGGCGTCCGTTCCATACACAGACTCAAAGCCTACTTCCAACCTGACAGTCTATATGCACAGAGTTACTGTAAATCTTCAGGCAGTTGCACGTTCGGGTGTTATCTCACGGGGCCGTGTTAGTCTGCCGTCAGTTAATTAGTGATTCACCCGATACGGGGCCATGATAGCTCTCAATACAGGATGTTGCACCTGGAGAAACACTTAGCTAAGCCTTTTACATCTATAATATACTCGTATATACTAAGCTGTCAGGTTGGTTTTGGTGCTAGGCAAGCCTACTCCATCTAAGTTATAGCTAATTAACTTAAGGCATTTACATCTAGGAAGGCTTGTCCAGCACCAGGCCTATCAGCTTAGTCGTGCTATTTCACATGAAATACAAGGTCAAGGTCAAGGTCAGGTTTACAAAGATTTGTACTCTCTTCTTTATACTATACATCCTTCTTTCCCTCTTTCTCTCTCTGTCTTTCTCTTCTCTCTATCTCTCTACATCTCTCTCTTTCTCTGTGGGAGAAAACTAGAAACTTTCATAAAACAGTAATTGGCCCTTTGAATTGAACTTGCAAAAGGTTATTTGTATTGACGAATAATTAACACTGTACAACCGGCTCAAGTACCTACGATCCCTCCTTTCAGCAATATCCCGTGCAAGCTGCATTGCGTCCAGAGCTCATTTCAGTAATGGGCACATTCCCGCGGGATTAATTAGCTGGAACACCCGCTTTGTACTCAACACCCAACGTTCGGCGGTTGTTTTCAGTATCCGATACCCAACTTTAGACTTCCTCCACTAAGTTTTGACGGAGGTATCGAGTTCAACCCTTCGTTCGCCAATTCCGTTGCGTTGTATACGCTTTGAAGACACTTGAAGTATGGAAGGGAAGCAGATACACCACGTACCTAAGGTTTCTTCTTCTTCTTGGCTTCTTCTTCTTCTTCTTGGCGTGCCTCTCCGCTAATGGAGGTTGGCGTCAGCTCCTCATATTCTTTCCTATTCCTTTCCAAGCAAAATAGTGGTTCAACGCTGGCTATCTCCGTCCATTCGATGATGTATCTGAGCCACGACTTTCTTCTTCCACGTACCAAATAATTTAATTGTGGTAGCCCAATGTCTGATGCCCAATGTCTTGTTTAAACATGCGAAGGGTTCCGTATTCACACTTTAGTTTTCTGTACAAAGTTACGTATCATTAATGATGAGTAAAAAATGTTTGACTTATACTTTAGGTTTACTAGTGAATAACATCAGCACCTGTTGACTTCAAGATAAGAAACTGGTCTTGGACTTGGAAACCGTCTTGGAAACCGCAAGAGGTCCCTAAGTAACGCAATGGGCGTAAGGGCCCAAAGCTTTCAGGTAGATTGAATAGTGAAAACAGAGCTTGAATTCTTTCAAATTGTTGCCCAAGCAGTCGACTCTCATGCAGTTCACGTGCCAGCTTTGCAAGAGTTGAAGCTGAATAGATATTTGCAAGAGGCGATGCGCACATTAAAATTCCGCTGCGAAGGAGGCAATAAGGCGGGTGTTACATGGCCAGCGTTTCACTTGAGCAAATGGCGGCGCATCCACCGGGAATACCGGCGCCGGCCCTTGCTACCTTTTACGCCATTACCATCCCTAAGAGCTGGATAAATATGTATAAGGAGGTAACCGCAGCACATTTGCATTGATAATGTTTGCAATGGCTTCTCTGATGCATAGCCTATGCCCGGCAGATATCGATGGTCCGGTAAAGCCTTCGATCAAGGATAAAACTAGATATAACATAGAACTCTGAAATGTGTCTGGAAAAATAGATGCCCAAACTGCCTTTGGGAGCTTATTTGCTCGTAGTCTATGCAATAAAAGTAAAACTGTACACTAATGCAATAAGGTTGACATTCGAATATTAGACGTATGGTCGAAATGATGTTTCGTATTGTTCTATTGCTGATATAATTTGTTTCTGTGGGGACAAGTTTTTATTGTGATTTTATACGTAATGCGGATTCTATGGGATTTAGTTCGGTGGGTAAAGCAATAAAGTCATCCACGTGATCGCTGCCGACCCATCCGTGCGTGAGTGATACGCCAATCTCATTAGGTCCTTCATACACGCGTTTGGTATGCAAATTCTGAATTCATCCGCCGTAGGACCAGGTACTCGTTAAGTGCGGAGCTCGTTGGGGTAGTGTTCGGCGAGGGTGCGTTTTGTTCACAAATTGCTCGGCAACGCCTCTCCGCCCGCCCCCCGCGCGTACTGCGGCGCCCTCCAATCGCCTCAAGATAAAGCGGGTTTGCTACCCGACGATAATTTTCTTCGGCCTTGTTTATACTCGTTCAGAGTGGTGATTTTCCGCGTAAATGGATTGATCTAGTTTACGACGCTCCTTTTAAAGAGGCAAAGATTGTGGCGAATATCGCGATCAATTTTTGGAATGAGAAAGGAGCGCCCGAAGTATGTCGTTCTCGGGCCTTTGTCTTGAATTGAATGTGCTTTGCGCGAATCAATTAAACTTCAACGGCGCGGCTGTCAGCTGCAAAGTGCCGCTTCAAAAAATATTATCAAAGATTTCAAGGGGAAATGAATAATATTTCATCGGTAAGAAAATCGTCCTCTCATTCGGGATTCAGGGCGATGTTCAAATAATTTTTCATTAAATTTTCACCCGCGAACCATCTTCTAAATCAAGTTTTCATTTCTCATGGAAATGTTCCAAATTGACAGCTGTAGGCCCAAATTGTTGCGAGCGCTGTGACGTTTCGGTCAATTAATTGCTTCGAGAGTCATTTTACTGAATTCCATTGTTATTTTTATATCAAGTTTATCTGTAGGTACACACAACAGAACGTCGAGGCTTACACGCTAGCACTCTACTCGGTTACGTTACGGGCGACTTTACAACAAAAGTGTACAGTCTCACGTGCTGTCGTGTGTCCGTAGCTTCGATTATAATGTAAGGTCATATTTGACATTGACCCACTTAAGTGCGTTTGTTTTTAGTAATTCTCTTTTGGGGAATTGTGTTTGAGTTTAATATTAGGTTTTATCGCCAGCTGCAGAAGAAGTTAAAATAATCGGATTGTTGACTTATAAATGTCAAATGAAAGACAAATTATATGACGAACTTAATGCAGCTATAAAATGTTCGTGATTTTCTTTTAAGTTACATTGTTCACACGGTCGTATTACTCGGTCGTAAAACACAATGTAAAGTACCTACAGTCCTTTATCCTGTGTACGTCGTGGGTGGTACTTTGGGAGTTATATACCCTTAAAATGTAGGTGGAATTGTAATAAAAATATCTAAAACAACTTTCACGAGACGGAAACAATGCAATCTCTTCCCGTTTGCTATTTAAAGTAGCACAACATTTATCTACGAATCGTCCATCGCACAGACTGTTAAACTCGTACTTACAAGTATCTAGTATCTATACATACAGTATATTATAGCTCTTTTGTTATAAAATTGGCATTGAATTATGTGCAATGGGACGTTGGGAAGTAAGGGACGACTTTTTGATATTTTTTTGTTTTTATTTTACTTCATCTTTATCGATCTATCAACGATACTGTTGTACTGTTCGATACTGTTCGAATGATTAACTATAAAGTTTTATTTTGCCGATGTACTTACGTAGTGTTATCTCCACTGAACTTATATTATGGACAATGCAAATCCCAGCCATTTCCGAGGACCTATCACCCACCACACGACCTAAAGTAATAACCATTCCGCAGACGTAAAAGGCGATGAAAAAACTTGTCCACACCATAAACCGTAACAGCAACTTCAAACATTAACGGATTATTTTTAATATTTAATTCCGCTGACTTATGTTTATTATTGTTAGGTTTTAACGCTCGCCCGCCGCCGAGTCAAGTTATACTTTTGGCAGCCTTAAATCTTTTATGACCCTCATCGTAAGGAGCCATAGCACAGGATAAACTGAAACGTTTTAGAAATTCGCTACTGAAATTCGTGAAGTTTCACGCCTCTCTCTGTGAATAAAGACACCGTACCGTTTAAACCTTTTCAAAAATCAAATATGCTTCGAAAATTCTTCATTCCTAACGTTACCAATGAAAATACTCCTCTTTTTCCATCTGGATAAAGTGTTTCTTTTATTGCAAAATCAAAATAATGGTAATAGGGATTTTAGGGCATAGTATCGAAGACGGTTTCTACAGGGTGCACTCTAAGTCGATAGCGGAACTTTAAGTAGGCTGTCTACTGATCACTACAAACAACTTTTACCAGGTGGCGAAAAAAATGGAGCGAAAAAAATATCAGCTGTTTCATACATTTGGCGCTGTACTCAGTCGACCTTTTGTATGGAACAGCTGATATTTTTTTCGCCCCATTTTTTTCGCCACTTGCTAAAAGTTGTGTGTAGTGATCAGTAGACAGCCTACTTAAAGTTCCGCCATCTACTTAGAGTGCACCCTGTACAATGATGAGTCAATTTTATGCGGCTATTTAGAGCGGAAATAGTATCTTGTCCTAGCTCCTTGGCTTCTGTAGTGTTTTTTTCAGATCCTGCCTCACCCAATAGCCCTTATAGCTCTCATCATCGTCATCATTAGTATTTGCGTCTATTAAGGCCGATTTTCACAGTATCAGTAGGAGCTACACTTTTTTTTCTCTAGCTCTATAGCGCAAAATAAACACGTTTTCTTTCTTTTTTTTTCAGAAAGCCGCACATGCACCTCCACGGAGTTTCGATGCAAGACTGGCCGCTGCGTCCCGATTTCGTGGCGATGCGACGGCGAGAAGGACTGCTCTGATGGCTCCGACGAAGAACCTGGCACCTGCAGTGAGTAGACTACGCTTCAAGAGAGAATTTATTCTCTTGAAATGAATGAGATTTGTGAAGGAAGACTTCGCGAGGAAACCTGGGTGTCTGAGGCATAATACCCTCAACGCGAAAATTGCCAACTCTCGCCGGGAAAGAGAAGGCTTTTGCCAAGCTAGTAGGACATAATAATATACACTCGTACTAGCTACTTATACTACTTACATACGTACTTAATTTAAGTCACATTGTAGAGGTAATACGAACATGAGTGAAGGGAACTTGTTCGTGACACTATTGGACTCTACATTCACTCTACACGAGAGCACTTTAACGTGCGCAGAGGCTTAGCATAGCCGCCATATTTTGCAGGTTTATAGTTCGATATAAAATATGTTTCAGAAAAGTTCAGAGACACAGAAAGGGGTCGCTTAACTCACCAATACAAGCAACTTTTACTACAGGACTAAGTGCAAAATCTTGCAAAAAATATCTGCTGTTTCTTCCATACGACACCTACTGCACAAAATGTAGTAGGTTTGGTTCT
This sequence comes from Zelleria hepariella, assembly GCA_949319315.1. Taxonomy (NCBI): domain Eukaryota; kingdom Metazoa; phylum Arthropoda; class Insecta; order Lepidoptera; family Yponomeutidae; genus Zelleria; species Zelleria hepariella. Next base: position 10,628,501 of record OX439382.1, read on the forward strand.
TCAGAGGTAAAGAAAGTATATTCAAAACTTATTATTCACAAAGAAACTATTCCTTTACGTTACTATTTTTACCAAACTAATCCCATCAGGGCATAAAAGAGTACCTACCTAAAAGTATAAAAGGAGAACATAACGGAGAAAATATTTCACAGAAATACTTTGCTCTTCCAAGAAATTTAGCAGAAAAGTGTCCTTGATCCTACGTTGTAAACCGTAATGTGATGTGATTTGGGCGCTCTACTTTTGATTTCTTCAGCAAGGGTAATGTACCACGTCTATGGTACAAGATAAAGTAAGTAATTATTATTCCTGATTTAAATTGCGAGTGAGTCTGTGATGCAGACACTTATCCAGCGGGCCCTTGTCTCCAGCCTTAGCCTTAGGTACCTATAAAAATCCTTCAAAAGTTGTTCTCATGCTCCAGACGAAAAATGTTATCTAGCAATTTATGACGAAAGTTGCATAAGCACGCGGAGCTCAACCGAAGGGAAAGCTTTGCGATGGATTAAAATCTTAATTACGACTCAAACTTTTAGGGGATTAATTTCATAATCTTTGCCCTTTCATCTTTTTCCTTTGTATAGTAGAAATTGTGTAGGGATTACGGAGCTGTCCGATCCACTTTGCACGGCTCATCGAAAGTCCGCGAAAGAGTCGAGTAGTTCCGGCAATGGAAGTTGGAGACGGAAGTCCCGCCTATTAGTTCCTGATATGTGCTCGAATTTCGAACAAATTCGGTTACAAAGTGGAAAGCCAATGAACCCGTAGTTTAAGTGGCTCAAAAAAGAAGTGGACTAGACAAATAACACTTCAGACTTTATAGCAGAGCCCTTTAGACACGTACCGAAAAAGAAATGCGATAGATATTTACACGAATCTTGGAGTACGTATTTTACAAAGCAAAGTTTAACTCTGTTAATTTATTTATACCTTCCCACAAAACAAGAAATTGATGGGTCGACGTGCTGATAGGGAAATATTCCCGCGCGCATTCGATCCCGTGGGATAATTCGGCGTGTTCTAGCTAAGTGAACCGGTAAATTATGCCAGAGACGAGATAAGACGAGCGAATTGATTCGATTCTCGTATTTTTACCGAGAATTTTCGCTTTGCAAAGAAGCATCTTGTGAAATAGGTATCCTAACCTTCGATGGGTGAAACTAGAAAATCAGGGAGAGAATAAACATTGTGAAAAGACGCCAGTGAAAATAATAGCAAGAATATTCTTGAGCTCAAACATTTATGATTGTTTGCTCTAGTTGAAAGAAAACATAGTAATATAATAATACTACATCGACAAATAGAATAAAAAAAAAAACAATCGTGCAACAGACATAGAGCAAGCTATCAGGTGAAAAAAACAACAACTATAAGACGTGTCAGTAGAGAAACGATATGAAAATGGCGGCGGGTACCTACGGTAAGGTCGGGAAAAGAGGTTACGAAAATACGATTTCGGTTCATACCTAAAACTTTCTTACATTTTTGGTTAGAAAATATTGTTTTACGATGCTTTCTTTATTGTTTAGGTAATCGTTCTACGTAGGGTTTGTGATTAAGGTAAAGATAAGATAAAAAGTATTTATTTAAAAACCACACATAAATTATACCTAGTCGATGATTAAACAACGATCTTTATGAAAATAAGATCAAAAGTATTGAACGCATAACGTAAACTACAATAATGAAATAACTCGACAAACATTTAAAAAACACTAAGAAGCGAACTTTTTTTGGCGTGCTTTGCCCAGCGTAGGTGACTAATCAAGACTACCCAAAATGACTTTGCTAACGTTACGTGTGAGTATAGACGGAGATTATGATTAAAGCGAGAGGGCGCGAGATTTATATATCGTTTCTCTATTGACACGGGTTATAACTAGGTATGTACCTAACTCATTTTTTAATGCTGAACTTGAAACTTTAACCTTGAAAGGCATGCAGTTGCAAGGAGGCTAAAAGCTTTGATTTATTTTTACTAAATCAGATGCTGTTGCTCTTCAAAAACCCTTTCCCTTTGTGCGAGTAATTACCTCAAAAATATGTGGTAATAAATTCAGGAATTAAAAAAATGTACCTCAAAAATTACTTATTAAGTTTTCCTTCAAGTAAACCTTCTTTTTTCCACGGAAATATTGGAATAAACGAGCAAGCGAAGTGAGTCCAATGAACATACATACAAACGCCGGATTGTTCCAGTAGACTTTATCACTTTGCTCGCTCGTTCAATTAATACATTCCTTATTAGAAAGAAAGAAAGTAGGTATATAGGACATACCCTGAAAGTTTGCGTTTAATTTACATGTAAATTGAAACGACTTTGTGACTCATTTGTAACTTTGCGTAAAAAAGGGGTCGAAAAGGAGAAGTAACAGAGGCTAACCCAAAAGCGGCAAGTGGAGTTTTAATTCGTTGTTTCTCAGTCACTGTTGCTTTTCGTATATTTATAAAGCCTCTGAAAACTTTGCACAAGGCTCTTCTCGACAAAAGGAGAAAGGGCGGCTGCGGTAGCGGTTCCCGCAACTTTATACGGTCGGCTACAATCCAGGATACCCCATGGCAGCTCTTACCGCGCGCGGCATAAGGGCGCCAATCGAACAATAAAGGGTATCCTAGCGGGTGACTGACTGTACAATCACTGCCAGTTAGTTTACGACGTTTCGTTTTATCGCTTACAGAATTAGAAGTTCAATGGTAAACCACGACCCCTCGACTCTGTTGGTTGGAAGTCTCTAAATTGCTCTACAAACGGTAAAATTAAATTTACGTCATTAACAGCAAAAAAGGCCAAGATACTATACGTACCTCTACATGAAGCAGCTCCGGAGTAAAAACTAAAGATTCAGCTTCTTAAATCTAAAGTTTGAGATGACATTTCTCCAACATCCTGCTGAATTTACGTTTTTTAGGTCCATACCTAAAATCCACCTAACAGCTTGTCAAAATAAAGTTTATTTTCTTTGTTCGCGTTTCTAAAAGCTTTTTGGTAAAGACGCTTGATATTATTAACTAAGTTACTTGTATTTCCATTGTCCTTTTTAAGGTACAGTCATACTGTATTAAGCTTGTGAAGGTTCACTAGAACAGTCACTAAGCCGTTCCATTTGTTATCCACAGTATAAAGGGAGCAGATAATTTAATTTCAGCGTAGAGTTTCTAATAGTCTCTATGTTCTCTATGTTCTGTTAATGACAAGCAGATGAACAGCGTTCAACTGAAAACAATGCACTCTATTACAACATGGTACATGACACGTGACTGCTTCAACTATTATATTCTATCTATAGTTAGTGAGGTTTTAGCTTGAAGTGAGTTTACGTTTACATCCGGTGGGATGCATTAAACTTGATACGCATACATGTAGTTACATAACTACTATGTACAGCTTGAGAATAAAGTCTAGAAATTAATAGAAAAATGTAAAAAAAGTTAAGAAGTTCCCTAGCACGTTAGTTCTTTAAAACAAACAAAACCATCTAAAACAATGTCCCAGGCACTGCAGCGCTGAGTGGTCTCTTCACCCATCTCGTGTGAGTGAAGGTGCCACTGGACGCTGCGTAAATCATCATTACGTAGATGCAAAGGCCTTAGTTTTTTTTTGTGCTTTAGAAAATACAACAAATAATGTAAGAAAATCACAGTTTTTATACGTGTTTCAATCAGGAAGTGGCAACACGATCAACATCTAGATTGAAGCGTAGACATGCCAAGTTTCATACTTTACTCGTGAACGAAAACGTTCCTAAGTAGTCACCGCGTTTTTTCTGTAACAATACGAAATATACCAAGATGGTTCTTGCGAAAGCCGACTCTCCTTTAAATACATTATCTTATCTCTCTTTACAATGACACAGGTAACGAAATGAAATTTAAGCGCGCAAATGGAATTTTTGACATAAAAAGAATATCTGAGAGGGAAAGGCAAGAAAAGCTTTTTCCCCCATCAACTATACAATAACATTATTCTCTCTTCGATATCGAATAGAATAGACAATGAATTATATTAAGTAGGTACCTCTCCTTGGATTCTATCGTATTCAAATATCACGTTGTAGTTTAACAAACAAATGAAAAGACTAGAAGGGTTTGGTATGTACGACATATCTCTACCCTAGTAACCTCCCTCCGTTGGATTCTGATTTATGTAGACAGATAGATGTAGAGAAAGCTCTATCTTAGAGTAGTAAAGTTGGTCTGCTACAACACTCCACGAAACAAGATTTATGTTTTTTTTTTACCTGACACATACTTTTTTTAAAGCAGTTGCACGACTATGTAACTCTAAGTAAGCAAAACAAAGTACCAACCGAGGGAGTCACCACAGGCTTTTACGATACACAGCAACCGCGATGCGCAGTTGCCCCGAGCACAAATTTATTTGCACCACCGGGCAGTGCATTCCTGCTGCGTGGCACTGCGATGATACTGCCGACTGTCCTGATGGCTCCGACGAACATAACTGCGGTAAGAGCATGGACATTACGGGAATCCAGCCAGCATCGTTGCACGTTCATCGGTGACTCCAAGTTCCTGAAGCATGTACGCGTCAAACGCCCGATTGATTCTTGAACGCGGGTCTAAAGGGCTACTTATATCGAAAACACTTTTATGTTTCCAGACTTGTAATACCAGGCATGGAAGGTCGCATGTTTAAATCAAAGGGTACACGAGTTGAGCCTGTTGACGAAGTTTTATTAGGTCGTTTGCTAGAAGTTGATATCTCCCCGACCCAGCATAAAATTACGATGGCAGCTGAAAGTGTATATTTTGATTATTAAATAAATCTTCGCGAGGGAAGCTTTTTCAGCCATTCCGGTAGCCAGCGAAAAAATAAATCTTGTCTTTTTATAGACTTCGCGGGAAATAGGGAAATGAAGTTAAATGAAAAAAACAAGGAGGAATGCCTTTGCAGGCAGAAGTCGGAGGGTGACGGAGAAAAACAATTTCAGCTCTCTGATGACCTGTGGAATTAAAGTTCGCCCTCTACATAAGTACCCAGTTCGTTACATTCTGCAAAACCCGTCTGAGCGGAATTTATCTGCGATTTTCCAAAATACCTGCATGTTACCTATCTATTTAGAGACGTACGTAACGCCTTTTCAAATGTAATGTTGCATAGATCCAACTCGTGCATAGATTAATAACAGATTAGACCAAACTAAGGTCTTCATATACGCCGTTTTTATTACGCGTCATCGAGCTGATTGAGCTGAGGCGTTTTGTCTTTTACAACGCGAAAACTCAGAAAACAAAACGCGCGTGGACGGCGCATAAAAATTCCGCTGAAAACCTCAAATGTCGTTTCAAAGAAATCCTACGCCGGCCGACGTCTTTCGCGCTGCGACCGCAGTCCCACCGCCGAGTCGCGTGCGGCTTGTTTGTCTTTACCAATGTATTTATACCTTTACTTAGCATGAGCATGTACTGGGTTGACAGAGGTAGAGAGCTGCGGCCCCGAGGAGTTCACGTGCCGAGGCAAGCCTGGCGAGTGCGTGCCTCTCACGTGGATGTGCGACGACAACGATGACTGCTCCGACGGATCCGACGAGAAAGCATGCAGTAAGGGTGATGTGATGCCGTCACTGATCATTTCGTACTATAACTGTATGCGGGTAGAGTAAACGGCATAGTGTTGGTGGTACGGTACGGCTACCGCGCTACCAACTCAACTAGTATCCTAGTCCATTTTTATTTCGTACCCTACTCCAATTGCTTTCTGGTACCAATATGTTCACTAATACCAATGTAGAGCATTGGTATAGTAGAAAGGAATTGGAGTAGAGTACGAAATAAAAATGGTAGAGTAAGTACTCGGAACTGGGTTATTCTTTACTCTACCCATGTACCTCGGGCTTTATAGCTTTTAAAGGCTGACCAAATGATTCGTTATTGAGAAGTTTTCTTGACATCTTCTGAGATTCAGAGATTCAAGACTAACGACTTAAATTTTGCAGCTTTTTATTCGCGAATATTCAACAAAATCGGCATTTTGCTGCTTTTCCGCGGCTAAACGGTCATCGGTATCTAACGTATCGTCAAATGTTTCGAAATTGTTGCGGACATTTGGTCAGCTTTATCCTCTTAAGACCTGAACAATAAATAAATGCAGCACTACTAAACTTTTTGGTTTTTCTTACTAATATGGGGAAAAAAGTCTTTCAGAGCCTCCGTCGTTTTCATCAGGCATATTTTGATGCTCTTCTTCAGACTCTGGCGATGAAGCTCGGGGTTCTTCGAACGGGAAATACTCTTCATCATCATCATCTCCAGAAAAGTCTCTATCGCTGGCGTTCAAGAAATCTGTCATTCATGTTTTATCCTGGAAAATACGTAGGAGTAATTTACCCATACAAGGAATATTACTTAAGTTAACTCCCGAGGTACACAAGAGTGTACCCAAAATATTTAACCAATAATTTCCACAAAAAAATATCAAATCATACGATTTTACCATCACACACAAGACTTTGATTTATTAGGCTAAGAAAAATACAAAAACAATACAACAAATCACAATTTTAGTATATTTACCTGAATATTAACTTTTTTCCATAGCACGAAATGTAGAAAAATTATCTACCCTAAAGTTTCAACAATAAAAAGTCGCGAAAAAATGTCGTCTACCGCCACCTAGTGGTAATTTCTAATCGGACAGATATTAAATGACACCGTTTTAGTACTGCTACTCCACAATAGATGCCACTAGGCGTCACAAAAAAATCATAAATGCAGGTGCACACAGGTGTACCCAGGGTCTTAAGAGGTTATTTGCATGTTTTGCTTTTTCATTCCCATTTGCATAGATTGTGTACTCTGCATTGAAATGTACGTGGAACGAGGCATTTTTATGACATGTAGCATGAAAGCATTTCAAAGCTTTACTTCCGGAAAAATACGAGAGAGCACAGTGTTATTCCCATCCTTTCACTTACACGTATTATCTCTACCTTCCTATTTCCTATACGTGTTTGTATGATTTTGTTATATTGTTTCGTGAAAGTGGTTTTGTTTTGAAGGTAATGATTTTTTAAAATTTTTATCAACTAACTCAGGACACTCCTAAATCCGTCTAAAAGTTTCGTTTATTGTAGAGTCCATTTGAAATGGCAAAACTTTTCTTAGCACTTCTTTTCTTTTCTTTCATTTCTATCTATTTTGCCATTTTGTTGGTTTTGAAAATATCACAATTTTACCTAATGTCTCAAGTCCAAGATTTCTACATTGATACCTTCACGAGAAGTAATTTTCTCCAAAACTTTCCACGAGTTGCTTAACTTAGTCCCTATAGATATGAGGTTTTCTCCAAAAAACGCTCGACGCGTCGATATCTAATTTAAGTAACAAGGCTATTTGCGGAGGCAACCTTCACTTACGCTGCCATCTAGAGTCGATGTTTAGCAGTTCCTCCCGACTAGCTACGGTATCAATCAATCACCGGCTCCCTCCCTTGGCCAAACACTCTGTATTCTATCAACGCCTGGCTCATCCGTCTATAAATTCTTATCTACCCGCAGCCTAACCCGCCGAGCGATCGTGAGCGATGACGCGGCCTGCTTTCGCACCCTGCTCTTTTCTTCTGCCCCACATATAATATAATCTCGCCCTGATTACGTCATCGCTTATTTTATTCAATCCCGCTGTAAGAGGCGTTATTGACACGATCAATATTGCGAGATTAAACTCCTTATTGCTCCGTTCGCGCCATAGAAATGCTTCGCGCAATTTTTGTATTCATCTAGGAAACTTTCTTTGAACCCCTTACGCCCGTTCTAAGTCAGGAAAGTGTGAAAAGTGCTTAAAACGGGACGATCTTTCCAAGTAGCTATTTTTGGTTTTGCATTTTATTTTTCTTCGACGACGAACTTTTACTTATTATGAAAAAGTGTCCCCTCGTCTCAGAAGTAGTCTTGTCTGGCCATAATATTGTGTTGTGGGGTTAAGTGCATCTTACTCAAGCTTGCAATTAATTTATTCTTTCCACTTCTTTTCTTTTATTTGTCTGTTTACCATTCCTATTTTCCCTCTTACATCCATTACTTGTCTACGTTGAGTGTGCTTGAAGAGAATTTTAATGACGCCACTTTACATTCTAAGCTTTTTTCTGTGGAGGCTGTATTCTCTCTGCTTTCATTGCATGCTCGTCTGGCGCGCGCTTTCCAAGTATTTTTTCTTAGTCGTTCCGGGCACGTATTTATTTAAACCCTAACCTGATTCAGATGAGACCTGTCGTTCGGACGAGTTCACCTGCGGGAACGGGAAGTGCATTCAACAGAGGTGGATCTGTGATGGGGATGACGATTGCGGAGATGGGACTGACGAAGTCAAGTGTCCTGCTCCCACTTGCCAGCCTACTACGCACTTTTCCTGCACCGAGGGCCACTGCATCTCGTCTAGATGGCGCTGTGATGGAGACATCGACTGTCCGGATGGAAGCGACGAAATGGTAAGTAACAGTCTATGTCAGTGATGACATTTAATAATTTTATTAGATACTAGCTTTTCGCCCGCGACTTCGTCCGCGAAGACTTATAAGAAGTTGCCTGGGTACATCTTTCAGCATTATCAAATTAGCATGAATAGAGTCATGGGTGTGTATTTTTGTAAGCTATCTCTATTCCAAATGTCATCCAAATCCGTCGTGCAGTTTCAGCGTGGAAGTGTATGTGTTGTGTATGTGTGTGACCAAATTGGTAAAGATCAAATGAATCCAACAAAAAAAAAACATACTTTGAACCTTTTTGGCCGTTTTAGGTTTATCATTATTATTGTTTTCTTCATGCTTAGTAGATTTGCTATAAAACGCAACTGTAGTTAAATGTTCATTGAATAGTTGTAGCTTTAATGGTTCCGGCATTGTTATTGATACTAAATGAGGAAAACTCTTAAAATGTTTCCACCCTTTTTGATGCTGAAACATGTGTTTAATTATTATTTCTGATTCAATACACGACTACTTAGTTTCAAGTTAATCTGAATCCAATAAAATGATAATTTCATACAAATTTTGAACCCCGTTTTGGCCGTTTTAGAGTTAACATTATTACTTTTTTCTTCATGGTTGGTAGTTTTGCTATAAAACGCAACTGTAGTTTTTCAAAGTTGTAACTTGAATGGGTTGGGCCCAGCATTGTTACTACATCAGGGAAAAATATTCAACGTTTCCACCCATTTTAACCCTTCATTCGCTGAAATGAGAAAAATGCTGAAATATGTGTTTGATTATTTCTGATTTAGCATACGAATACTTAGTTTCAAGTAGGTATATCAGACAAAAAAAATGTATTTCATACAAACTTTTAACCCCGGTTTGGGCATTTCAAGGGTTAACATTGTTACTTTTTTCGTCATGGTTGGTAGTTTTGCTATAAAACGCAACAGTAGTTCAAATTTCAAAGTTGTAACTTAAATGGTTTGGACCCAGCATTGCTACTATATCAGGGAAAAATCTTCAACGTTTCCACCCATTTTAACCCTTCATTCGCTGAAATGAGAAAAATGCTGAAACACGTGTTTAATTATTTCTGATTTAGTATACAAATACTTAGTTTCAAGTAAATCGGACCAAAAAAAAATTTTATTTCATACAAACTTTGAACCCCGGTTTGGGCATTTGAAGGGTTAAAATTATATTTTTTTCTTGATGGTGGGTAGTAGTAGTAGTGCTATGAAATGCAACTGCACATTCAATTTAAAAGTTGTAGCTTCAATGGTTTGGGCCCAGCATTGCTACTACATCAGGAAAAAAACTTCAACGTTTCCACCCATTTTAACCCTTCATTGGCTGAAATGAGAAAAACGCTGAAACACGTGTTTAATTTTTTCTGATTTAGTATACTAATACTTAATTTCAAGTAAATCGGACCAAAAAAAAATTTTATTTCATACAAACTTTGAACCCTGGTTTGGGCATTTGAAGGGTTAAAATTATATTTTTTTCTTGATGGTGGGTAGTAGTGCTATGAAATGCAACTGCACATTCAATTTAAAAGTTGTAGCTTCAATGGTTTGGGCCCAGCATTGCTACTACATCAGGAAAAAAACTTCAACGTTTCCACCCATTTTAACCCTTCATTGGCTGAAATGAGAAAAACGCTGAAACACGTGTTTAATTTTTTCTGATTTAGTATACTAATACTTAATTTCAAGTAAATCGGACCAAAAAAAAATTTTATTTCATACAAACTTTGAACCCTGGTTTGGGCATTTGAAGGGTTAAAATTATATTTTTTTCTTCATGGTAGGTAGTTTTGCCACAAAACACTACTGCAGTTTCAATTTCATAATTGTAGCTTTAATGGTTTAGGCCTGGCATTGATACTAAATCAGGAAAAATCTTCAAACTTTTCTACCCCTTTTAACCCTTTAGTGGGCAGAATTTTGAAAAACGCTGAAACACGTGTTTAATTGTTTCTTATTTAATATACAAATACTAAGTTTCAAGTTAATCGGACCAAAAAAAAAATTTATTTCATACAAACTTTGAACCCCGGTTTGGGCATTTGAAGGGTTAAAATTATATTTTTTTCTTCATGGTGGGTAGTTTTGCTACAAAACGCTACTGCAGTTTTAATTTCATAGTTGTAGCTTAAATGGTTTGGGCCCGACGTTGACACTACATCACGAAAAATATTCATACATTTCAACCTCGTTTAACCCTTAAACTGCTAAAATTAGAAAAAAGCTTAAACAGGTGTTAAATTATTTTTGATTTAATATACGAATTCTTAGTTGCAAGTAAATCCGGACAAAAAATTTTTTTTTTTCATACATACTTTGGACCCCATTTTTACCGCCTTAAGGGTTAAACTTGAAGTAAATCTGTCTTAACCCGTAGCGTGTCCACAAATTACAACTATTGTCAAATTTTCATTGTTTTGGCATTAGCGGTTTTGTTCCAGCATCGATCGTAACTGGTGAAAAAAATCGAAAAACTTTGGCACCCATTTTAACCCTTAAGAACATAGAAATGAGAAAAAAACTGAAATAGGTGTCAAGTCATTTTAAAAAAAAAGTACAAAAAATCAAGATTTAAGAACAAAAGACCAAAAAAAATTTTTTTCCCATACACACTTTCAGCCCTATTTTGACCCACTTAAGGGTTAAATAAAAAAAAATCGCTTCTTAAATGAACCCTCCACCATATAACGCAACTTTTGTCCAAATTTCATACTTATAGGTTCAGCCGTTTGGGCTGTAGCGTGATGAGTCAGTCAACCTAAGCCTTTTATATATATAGATTGTTTGTTAGATTCTCGTCTGTACGATAAGAAAAGCTAAAAAAACAATTAATAGCTAAGAAAAGATACAACTCTAGCCACTAGGTGCCTAAAGGAAATGTGTCTTTTCTTAGTGACTGAGACGACCTTAGGACCTAGGTAATCTCAGTGAAAAAGAAACTACCTAGGTCCGTTTTTATTGAATTATTTTTACAATGTTGTGGTCTTATATTCTTTCTTTTGTGCTGTGGTTCTTGCGGTCCTATTAAATAAGTATTTGACCAGCTACGAACCATTGTTAAGTCACAGGTTTTGCCACGTCCAAGTCCTCAAGACAAACTTCCTCTCACTCCAGGGTTGCGCGAGTACGCCGAAGGTCACCTCTCCGTGCACGTCCTCGGAATTCGAGTGCCGGGACCGCATCACCTGCGTCCACAAGGCGTGGGTCTGCGACGGGGACCGGGACTGCCCCGACGGCGGCGACGAGGCGCCGGACATGTGCCGCGGCAACGTCACCTGCAGGATCGACCAGTTCCAGTGCAAGGATCACAGCTGCATCCCCGGCGCGCTCTACTGCAACGGCGACAAGGACTGCCCCGATGGGAGCGACGAGCTCAACTGCAGTAAGTTGGCTGTACTTAGTTGCCAGCTGGGCTCTATGGCAGACTTGTAGTCTTGGGTGAACTAAACCCAAGACTACAAGTATACTAACTTTCATACGATATATCTACAGCAAGCGCAGACAAAACGTCTTACCTAAGTCTAGTCATACAGCCCGCCTAGCTAGAAAACAGTGATTGCCTTCGGAGCAGGATCGTGGGAAGTGGCAGGAGCCTCTTCAAGGGCTTTACAGCAATGAGCATCTAGCCACGCAGCGCTATTCAAAACAAACTAGGAAAACTCATTTGAAAGTGTCTATCCGCGCAGCGCCATTCGAAACTATCCAGGAATTCAAGTATCTAGCCCCGCAGCGCCATTCGAAACTATCTAGGTAGCAAAACGTCCACAAGGCGTGGGTCTGCGACGGGGACCGCGACTGCCCCGACGGCGGCGACGAGGCACCTGACATGTGTCGCGGCAACGTCACCTGCAGGATCGACCAGTTCCAGTGCAAGGACCACAGCTGCATCCCCGGCGCGCTCTACTGCAAGAGCGACAAGGACTGCCCCGATGGAAGTGACGAGCTCAACTGCAGTAAGTTGGCTGTACTTAGTTGCCAGCTGGGCTCTATGGCAGACTTGTAGTCTTGGGTGAACTAAACCCAAGACTACAAGTATACTAACTTTCATACGATATATCTACAGCAAGCGCAGACAAAACGTCCTATCTAAGTCTACTCATACAGCCCTCTTAGCTAGAAAGCAGTGGTTGCCTTCGGAACAGGATCATGAAAAGTGGCGGGAACCTCTTCAAGGGCTTAACAGCAGTGAGTATCTAGCCGCGCAGCGCCATTCAAAACCAATTAGGAAAACTCATCCGAAAGTGTCTAGCGGCGCAGCGCCATTCGAAACTATCTAGGTAGCAAAACTCACCTAAAAGTGCGGGCTGACGCTGATAGTGCGTCCACAAGGCGTGGGTCTGCGGCGGGGACCGGGACTGCCCCGACGGCGGCGACGAGGCGCCGGACATGTGCCGCGGCAACGTCACCTGCAGGATCGACCAGTTCCAGTGCAAGGACCACAGCTGCATCCCCAGCGCGCTCTACTGCAACGGCGACAAGGACTTCCCCGATGGAAACGACGAGCTCAACTGCAGTAAGTTGGCTGTAATTTAGATTTAGATTTAGAAACGGTTTATTGCCACAAAATTAACACAAAAAAAAACTTATACAAATAGAAATTATCCGCGGTTGTGGCAAATGAGACTGTTTCAGCTGTTGCTGTAGTTATATGACTAACTACAATGCTGGTTTTCAAACAGTCCCATAATTAGTTGCCAGCTGGGATCAAATGGCAGCTGTAAACCTGGATTTTGTCGTCGCTTTCATTCGACTTAATTATAAGAAGCGTAGACAAAAATCTAGTCTGCGGCTGACATCTTCAGTCTACCTACTGATGATCCGACAATATAGCCTAAGTAGCCAGAAAGCAGGGTTTTCTTTGGAGCAGGATCATGAAAAGTGGCGTGAGCCTATTAAAAGCTTCAACAAGGACTGCCCCGATGGGAGCTCAATTGCAGTCAGTTGTGTTTAGTAGCCAGCTGGGTTCTAATGGCAGCTGTATGGGTACTTAGCTTTTTCCTACGCTGGCCGTAGATAATTATGTCGTGTAGAAGTTTCTAATAATAATATGATGATTCTAATAATAATATGATGATGGGTAACATTTGTTCCGGTTCATGGCAGAAAAACTGTCAGGTTAAAACGGAATAGGTATTCCGTCTCAACCGCACTTGAAATGGTTGCAAATAGTAAGTATACTTAAATATTATAATAAAAACATTATTCTAAATAAATAAAATTACAACAGTTGTAATACATTAGTTACTAATAGGTACTTAGGTTTAACAGAAATAATCATATTATTCTAACTCAGTCTTGTCGTGTCCATCTGCAAATTAAGATGAAGGAGTAAGTTAAACAAACAAAAGACTAACAAAACTCGATAATAAATTCCATTAGAAGTTCACCCCAACTTCCCTGACAACCGAATTTGAATTTGGAACAATTTATTTGTCTTAACGGTCCAATCATTTATATTCGCAGCTCGACCCAAGCCCGTGTGCGATAAGAAGACCGAGTTCGACTGTGGTGCTGGGATGTGCATCCCTCTCTCGAAAGTCTGTGACAAGAAGCCGGACTGCCCTAACTTTGAGGACGAACCCCGTGACCGGTGCGGCGAGAACGAATGCGCGAAGAACAATGGGGGTTGCACGCAGCGGTGCGTCGACACTCCTGTCGGGTATTACTGCGACTGCGACAAGGGCTACAAGCTCGTCGACAACAGAACTTGTGAAGGTAAGATACCTGGCAATCTCTTCAGCTTTGATTTAGCAACCACAAAAAATATACAGAAAGGGAAAAAACCGGCCAGTCGGACTAGCGCTCTGAGGATTCCGTACCACCATGCAATTTTGGAAAATCTCGTGACTCCACGGAGCCTCGGTGCATCCGTTTGACTTGCACGTTTTACAGGCGGTGGTATGATTGTAGGGCTTACTTAGTATGACGCTGCGTACAGACCGGCCCAACGAACGCCGACGAATGGGTCCGTTGGTCTTGTCCGGTAGGATTTGCGAACGCCAACGAGCATGCGGTAGCCAGTGCGAATGTCCTTCGTTGGCGTTCTTTGGGCCGGTATTTACGAAGCTTAACAACAACCCCCCCCCCCCCCCCCCCCGCCGCCTCAATGGTGGGGGGGGGGGAGTTTGTTGCCTCACTGGGATGACCCATCGACTCCTCTGACTTGATCCCCATGGCCCTGAACCCCCCTGGCCTAGGTACCTTCTAATTTCTCCAGTGCTGACCAAATTATCTTTTCCAATTTCAGACGTGGACGAGTGCATGGACCCGGGCGCGTGCTCCCAAATGTGCATCAATGAGAAGGGAACGTTCAAATGCGAGTGCCACGCCGGCTACGCCCGTGACCCCCGAGACCGTACCCGCTGTAAGGCGACCGAGGGTCATCCCTCCTTGCTCTTCGCCAGACGCTTCGACATCCGCAAGATCAGCCTGGACCATCACGAGATGGTGGCCATCGTAAACGATACCAAGTCGGCTACAGCCCTGGATTACGTGTTCAGAACGGGGATGATCTTCTGGAGCGACGTCACGGATGAGAAGATTTACAAGTGAGTGGCCTAAGTTTTATTTGAGTACTTACCAAAATTACGTATTCTTTTGCCGTATGTATAGGTACAGTCGGCCACAGTCTCAGATACCCCTTTTTGTTCGATTGGCGCCCTTATGCCGCGCGCGATAAGAGCTGCTATGGGGTATCTGAGATTGTGGCCGACCGTACCTACTTATAGAAAGGACCATACTAGCAGAGAACAATAGCTCTGATGTAGCCTACCTAATCTTGTTGCGTCCACCTCAAACAATAAAACACCTCCTCAGCAGTGGCGAGGCCGCACCGAGCTCTTTGACAGATTTCCCCATACTGTGGCAATGCACACCGAGCTCTCGTTTTCGCGCCTCATATTTCATCCGATTTCCATAAACAAACGTCGTTTTATCTCTTTCTGACCTATTTGAATGTATTGCCGATGAAACGAGACAGCTAGCAAGGTTCCAAGCTTTGATTCACAGTGGCAAACATCGGATAGATCGTCAGTTGCAAATCCGTGTTGCGTAATGGCGGTCGTCAAAATTTTATCGCCCGTGTTTCAAGTTTTGAGGTGAAAAAGTGCTTAAAAGGGGTGTAAATGTAAGTTAAATCTGTTTTTTACTTCATAATCTTCCTAATTATATGCAGTTTGGGTGCTTATTTAATGATTTTCATCACAAAATCATTGTTTATAAACTACCCCTTTTTGGGAAAAAAATACACCGAAATTTCAAAAAAACATTTTTTTTGTTTTTTTGAGAAAAACTTGAAAACAAAAGTGCATGTTTATTAGTAGTAAATTTTATCTAGAAATGAGTTTTGTCTCCGTCAAGGCTGTAATTTAGTCAAAAAAGAAGAAAACGCACTTTTAGTGTAGACGGGGAGAACGGGAAGGGCATGTTGTGGCGAAACCGCCGCGAGCTTTCCACTGCGCGCCATTTTGTTTTTTTCTTATCGCCACTGCTGAGGAGCAGACTGGCGGAAACACAGTACAAAAAAAAAACCATAATTTCCAGGGCCCCAATCGACGAGGGCAGCCAGCGGACGGTGGTGATCGGCGACCAGCTGATCACTTCGGACGGCCTGGCCGTGGACTGGGTGTACAACCACCTTTACTGGACGGACACTGGCAAGAACCACATCGAGCTGTCCGACCTGCAGGGCAACATGCGGAAGATCCTCATCAGGGACCGGCTGGAGGAGCCAAGGGCCATCGCGCTCAATCCGCTTGATGGGTAATTCAATGAGCAACTTTATTAAACTACACTTTTACCGGATTCAACACACGTTTTTACCACGAGCCCTGCAAAGGCTCTCGATCAACCAGTGAACCACGAGCCCGACAAAGGTCTCGAAACGTTGGCAAAAATGTGTGCTCAACCTCTTAAAAGTGTAGTTTATTTAATAATTATGTGTAGCGCTCGTCCAAACCTAAAAAAACATTAAATAGCTAGGCTGACTAAACCGATCTGCTGTGCTACATAGGGGTACAACCAAGAAGAACATGCTGCTAATAGTAATGGTAATCTGGTAATGATGGGAAACTTGGGCCCTTGGACTAGTCTGTGAGGGTGGTATAAATAGGTGCTAGGTGAACCTACTGTATCTAAGAAATGGTGAATAAATAACTTTCATTGACGGACACCGGCAAGAACCACATCGAACCGCAGACAGTTCGATGTGGTTCTTGCCAGTGTCCGGTCCGAACCTGTGGAAGATCCTCATCAGGGATCGGCTTGAGGAGCCCAGGGCCATCGCTCTCAATCCGCTTGATGGGAAATTATAACTTACCTAGAGCTTTTGAAAGAAGAGACTTGCGAGACACCGCTCGATTAGAGACTTTAGAGGTAAGTATGAGGACTGAGCGCGGGACGAGACCTGGCGTCATTGCGGTCATCTTCTTTCATGTAGATGATTTATACTGCGTCCAGTGGTGCTTTCACTCACACGTCTAGATGGGTGAAGTGACCACAACAACATTGTTTTGGTTTAGATGGAGTATGAGGCCAGCCCAGCACCTATACCGTCCTGCCTAACAACTTAGACGGCCTAGCCCATAGGGAAAACAAGCGTCAATACGTGCGGAGCCAACTAAGCCGCGGGTTTCCTCACAATAAAGCTCATTATAATTATGGCTACCTATTTCTTCTCAAACAACCTATTTAACCTTTCCCGTTTTTAAATTTCCTAGAAACCTGACCCGCAAGTTGTTTGTTTGCCTACAATGTTTTGCTGGCTTGCGAACTTGCCTTTACAAAACGGTGATTAGCAAAATCTTCCTACAGGTGGTGCCTTATCGCTTGGAGGGGCTTACAAGGATTTGAATGATTGCCTAATAAATCACGGCATTATTTGATAATGCTTCGATCGAACATATCGGTCTACGCAATATGTTTTACAACTTTGAGTCACATATTTATTTTCTTCTCGTTTATTCCAATAGTACACTCGACAGCATGTCGACCTTCCATTACTATTACATAAGGGTGACTTTACGGGCGAGCTACACGGCGCTACTTCTGAGCGTATCGAAAACGAGCGGGCTCTAGGGCTGAACTAGGGTTTTGCCATCGTAGGGAATAGTATATTTCATTACAAGTGTGGAAAGGCTGTCATTGCAACGAGTTCCGACAAATGGCTACCCGAGCCGAGGCGCAGCCGAAGGCGAGGGTTGACAGTCGGAACAAGTTGCAATGACGGTTCCGCACGTGTACTGAAAGACTATTTTTAATACAGTTGCGAAAAAATTAAGCAATTTAATAAAATAATAAAAACACAATAAACTCAACTAACTTGTCATTTTTTACTTTTCCGGTAAAATGTTCTCCGAAGCATTTTGTGCAATTATACTGAGTTCCGGTGGTGTTAATTTAAAAAAACTAGGGTCGAAATTACTCATTTTGTGCAACAAACAACTAAACTCGCGAAGAAAATTTCTGAAAAATCAAAATGGCGCCAACCGTAGAATATAAGCAGTTTTTTTTTCTTCACCCATTCTGGTAGGCAAAGGCAACTATGCCCATACAGCCAAGTCTTCAGTAGAAGTTTTTTATTGATATGAAATGAAAATGAAATTTAATGAAATTAAACCTAACCAAACTCATTCAATCAAATCATTAAATCTGATATTGAAACAAATTAGTAGCTTCTTTTTAGAAATATACGTATTTGCATGAATCATAAAAACTTTTTTAGTAAAAACTTCATGGTTGGTTTTACTTTTTAATAGACATTATTTTGACAGTTGGGAAAGAGAACGCACGAGTGCGGGAAAGGTAAAAAAAAAGCACGCGTGTGTAATAGCCCACATCCCGAACGCTATACGTCCCTTCAATACGCCACTTTTTGAGTAACTGTATTAAAAAGGATTTGCCAATCTCTGATTGTTGCCCACCCAGGGTACGCCAGACGTACAAAGCTCAGTAGGTACCTACGTCGTTCGGCGAGGCTCCTTTTATGCACCCAATGGCGCCACTATGCGCCTTTATGTTGTGACGATCCATCGACCAATTAATTATTGACCTCCATATTTCCTTCTAGGTGGATGTACTGGACTGACTGGGGCCAGACGCCCAAGATCGAGCGCGCTGGCATGGATGGATCTCACAGGCAGACAGTCGTCTCTTACGATGTGAAATGGCCGAACGGACTGACCTTGGACCTTGTTAGGAAGCGCGTTTACTGGGTGAGTTAACAACAGTTACTGTTCTACAGTTTAGAGCACAGAGGTTTAGAGCTGGTATGGTATGGATGGATCCCACAGTCGACAGCGGTATCTTACGATGTGAAATAGCCCAACCGACTGACTCTGGACCTTGTTAGGAAGCGCGTTTACTGAGTCAGTTAACTATGTAGGTACAGTTCTACAGGATAGAGCTATTAGAGCTGCTATGGCATGGACGGATTCCACAGGCAGACATGGTAAAAAACGATATGAAATGGCCCAACGGACTAACTCTGGACCTTGTTGGGAAGCGCGTTCACTGGGTGCGCTAACTATAGTTCAACAGTATAGAACTTCTATGGCATGGACGGATTCCATAGGCAAACATGTTCTCTTAGGATGTGAAATGGCCCAACTGACTAACTCAGGACGTTGTTAGAAAGCGCGTTTACTGGGTGAGTTAATAATAGCTCTACAGAATAAAACTGGTATGGTATGGACGGACCCCACAGGCAGACTGTCTCTTACGATGTGAAATGGCCCAATGTTCTACAGAATATGGGATTAACAGTTCTACAGAATATGATAAAGTGCAGCATTGTTTCAGCTATTCGTAAAAAAGTTTGGAATTTCGCGCAAACTAACCGATTTTGGCGATTGACAGCGTGAGTGGATTATTTGTCCACCAAACCGTCACGTCAAGTACCTCCTATAAAAAAAGTATACGCCCACAAACTCTTCCTCGTTTGATGGGGTGGACAAGACCCCTAAGTAGACCCCGACTTTTCTGTAACACCAGCACCCTATCTCTTCTCCACATCAGACACCGTTAGCATCGTGAGTCGGGCCGGGCCATCGAACAACTTGGAACGCAGCCGTCGAAATAGAAAGAGGGTAGATAGATTTATCTACGCCTAGGTGTTTGACACTCAAAAAACTGTCTTCAGTCTACCCGTGACCATGGTGCCTGCAACGGTGCCGAAATATCGGGACCCCAAAGAAAATAAATCGTGGTAAGAATCCCGTTTTCTTACAATAATCCTATCTCTTCTCGCCCCAGGTGGACGCAAAAATGAACACGATCTCCTCCTGCAACTACGACGGCACCGGGCGGCGCGTGGTGCTCTACTCCACGGACGTGTTACGTCACCCCTTCTCAATCACCACGTTCGAGGACTCCGTGTACTGGACCGACTGGGACAAGGCCGCCGTGTACCGCGCGAACAAGTTCAACGGGAAGGACGTGGAGGCCATCACTTCTACGCACACCGTAAGGAACTATTCAGTATCATAATAATAGAAGTCAGTAATTCAGTCCTTTAGTACTTAGGTACTTAGTGGTCCAATTGAAAAACATACGTTTTTAGGGAAAATAGTAGGACAATCTTTCAACAACTTAAAAATATGTAGAGATTATCATTTCTACGTACACCGTAAGAAACCATTTCGATAACTGTAATATTCCGATAGTTGAAATGCAACACATACTCGTATTTAGAGAAAACAGTAGGACAGACGTGGAGGCAGACTGTAGGAAACCGTTCAGTGTGTTGAAATGCAAGTAATGCAACACAATGTAAGAAAATTTGTAGAGTCCTTGGAAATTTTAAGGGCCCAGATTTGTGTCTCGTTTATTTTGCTTGGGGGCTGTTTGGGGGATACAAAGTTGAAAGATCAAACCTGCAGATAAATTGACAAAAACCGCGACAAATGCATCAAATTGCAACATTTTCGTATATTTCAAATTTCTATTATATGTAAGTACGCTACTCTCAAGAACAAACAAACTACGCAATACCTACCAACTCGTGTAGATTGACCTTCTAATATTGACTCCAAACTCACGTGCTGTTTAACGTGTGTCACCAAATGTTCGCGCATTATTTGCAGAAAATAAACACTCAAAATAATCTGAATGATCTAACCTAACTCAATTAATAACTGCTTGTTCGGTGTATGTACCGTAGAGATAAATAGATAGATAGAGATAGAGAACACTAATCTAATGTCCAATGAAAATGTTTGGTATGAAGCCGCCGGCTGGTCACATTAAGTCAGAATTCCGTTTCGAAAATCCGCTTTCGTATAACCATTCGAGATTAGGTAGGTTAATTTCGATTCTGAAAAAATAATCGATGGGAAAACTACCCGTTTGTGTGTATTAGGTCGAATCCTAATTTTATTCTGAAACGGATTTCCGAAACAGATTTCCGGCTGTAGGAATATGCCCGGCTTTGAGAAAAGACTAAATCTTCTGACATATTAACTGCCCGATGTTATATTACCTTTACCCCATTCACGGCCAACGATAAGCTCATAAGCTTTCTCAAAACTCCCGGGCGCTCATGTACCTGCCTAAAGAGCCTGAGGGCCTTGTCTTGGCAGACAAGATAGTAAACAGATGCCATCCAAAACCACTTAATATGAGTCTAAAAGAACTTCTCTTTCCCCCAACAGATCCAGAATCCGATGGTGATCCACGTGTACCATCCCTACCGGCAGCCGGACGGCGTGAACCACTGCGCGGCAGTGAACGGCCACTGTTCCCACCTCTGCCTTCCCGCGCCCAGGATAGGCCCCCACTCGCCTCGCGTCTCCTGCGCCTGCCCTACGGGACTGAGGCTGATGCCTGACAACCAGATGTGCGTCGAGGACAGTGAGTACACGGCTTTATATTTTGTAGAGATAGTCTGTTTCTAGGGCAAAGCGTTCTTCTTTCGAGTTGAAAGCGCTCCCAGAAGATTGCGCTGAGGGGAGTCCGAACGAGATTCTACTGCCATTCAATTCAGCTAGCATTCAAACTACTGCGCGGTAGTTGACAGCCAAGTGTTCGTACCTTTGCCACCCTGTCCCGAGGATATTTAAACTCTGAGGTCAATCTTTAAGGCGCCGTGCATAGTGAATCGCCCGCGCGCAAAGAAAAATGCACAAAATCGATTCCTGTATCAAATACACTAAACAAATTGAAAATGTTCACATATCAAACCCTAGAATTAGGTGAGACCTATCTAAAACAGCCAATTTCGTGTTGACATTCATAAACGTTTTGAAGATATTTTGCTTGAAAAAAAATAGGCGGCACACTTTTTTTCAAGCAAAATATCTTGCAATCTGTTATGGATATCAACATGAAACTGGCTGTGTTAGATAGGTCTCGACTAATTCTAGGGTTTGATATGTGAACATTTTCGTTTTTTTTTTGTGTATTTGATAGAGGAATCGATTTTGTGCATTTTTCTTTGCGCGCGGGCTAATTCACTATGCCTAGCGCCTTAAGCGCCTCAAGATGCTGAGTTAAAACGGCCTCTTGAAGTGTTACTCAAGAATCAAGATAGATCTCGGAGTTACAGCGTTTTATTAATTCCTACCCAGCCGGACACTGTTTATAGGAGAAAAAATGAAAATCATCGCAGCATTATTTATCGAGGAATCGACGCTTTCGACATGAGAGAAGAAGCTGCAAACAGGCTAATCCTAGATAGGTAGTCATTAGGAAATTAGGGGTAGGTCATTGTTTATTTTGCAGACGGAGTTGGAAGATAATGTTGCGGGAATTCCACGGACACCATCACACAATGCGAAAAAGAAAATAAAATGTGACGAGCAGTGCTAACTACGCTTTGAATTCGTATGTTTTTAGGGTTCTGCGTTTAGGAAACGATAACGAGTTGCACTGCAAAAGGAAAAGATAAGAGGACCGGCTAAAAGACAGAAACTCAAAAATCGCTTTTTAATACAAAAGTGGGAGAAACTCCAAAGTATTTAGTATAGAATAGAATAATCATTTATTTAGACACCACAACACACACAAATTTAGGGGTGAGACTGACTGCGAGGTGTATTTATCTGGAAGTGAAAAAAATATGTCACCGAAATTTTAAACAAATGACGATCCATTTCTATCTTAGATTTCTGTCTGTGTCTGCTGTAAGATCACATAAGTCGGTACCTATGGTTTGACTTTTCGCTGCTTTGAATAAAGCCGCATCATCGTAGAACTTACGATTCATAATTATTTTAGTAATTGGGAAGGTTTACGTTCTTACTTCTAATCAGATCACAGATTTTACAACCTCGTCTTATCTTAGGTATGAGGCAATGCAGCTTTATGAAGCCTGATAAGGATTGTGCAGCACGTGCCAATGAATTTCCTTAGTTTCAAGGATTTCAATTAACTAACCGTCTGTCGTTTCTATTCTGAAGTGATTACGTAGATTTACTTATCTAGGTATGAGTTCTAAATATTTACTAGGTAGGTAGAGATTGCAAGGTGTCAATATTTGGTTAATATTGACCTGCCTCAAGCATTAAGTCCGGATATTCCGTATTTAATTACGGTATTACGTAGGTACTTTATATGTGACATCGAATTAGATAGCATTATTGGGGTTCAAGTTCGTAAGGTTTTTACGCAGTCCTGATCAAATTTGTTAGAAGAAAGCAGTTTCAATAACAGTTGCACTTTCTATCACCCTTAGTAGATAGAAGTATTTTTATTGTTCCGAAGTACATAATTTCATTGGTTAGTCTACAGGGTGCACTCTAAGTCGATAGCGGAACTTTAAGTGGGCTATCTACTGATCAATACAAACAACTTGTACTAGGTGGCGAAAAAAATGGAGTGAAAAAAATATCAGCTGTTCCATACAAAAGGTCGACTCAGTACTGCGCCAAATGTATGAAACAGCAGATATTTTTTTCGCTCCATTTTTGTCGCCACCTAGTACAAGTTGTTTGTATTGATCAGTAGACAGCCTACTTAAAGTTCCGCTATCGACTTAGAGTGCACCCTGTAGTTAGAGAACAGTAATACATCGTAGGTACGGTCGACCATTACAGTCTAGGACTCTAGGATACCCATGCATGGTAGCTCTTCCCGCGCGCGGCATACGGGCGCCAATCGAACAAGAAGAGGTATCCTAGCGTGTGGCTGACTATACCTAAAAAAAAACCTACAACAACAATTTTATTGAGGTCCAGTCTTCATAATAAAGGGATTGAATATTGTAGCACCAGTTACATGATGCAAGGCAAAATGTAGAGTCATTCGTTAAACTCTTGTCTTACCTGGTAGTAAAGTTCAAATGGTTCTGAAGCTGAGCAGTTTTGTATGTCGTCAATTGTACACAATAAAGTGATTGATTGGCAAAAATCAAGGTTAGGTACTAAATTGGCGATATACAGGGTGTTTCAGGAAAAAGCTATTTAAAACCTGCACTGTATGTAAGTAAGTATTCGATGCCTACCCTATTTCGATGGCATTTTCGTTGCAGACGGTGCAAGTTTAATTATTATTGTTTCATAGGGTTGTAATTAAACAGACTTCTTTTTAATAGCATTATACGCCTCTAAAAATCTAAATTGCCTTCTAAATTACTAAGTCAGCCACAATCAACGCGCATCTAAATAATACTATCTAAGCCACTAGATACTTGTATGTAAGACACTCTAAATACAACTCAGCATCGTGGTTATTTTTTGGCATCTAAATTTGTAATATGCATTCAAGCAGTAAACTTCTAAAATATTAATAAATGACACCAAAAAAATGTTCAATTAGCTTCTAGTTTTATAACTCAGTACCTACTCAGTACGTTTAAAATTTATCTCGACCTACATTAATTGATCGTCAAAATTTACCTATTTCATCAAATAGTAAATTATGGCCACTAAAATACCCTGGAACTATTGAAGGGAAACAAAATGAAATACTTTTTTTTTTATCGATTCTTGTACTTTGAAATACCATCATTTTACGTAAAGTAATTAAAATAAAGATATACTGCCGTCATAAGAAAAAAAGACGCAACTGACATTTTTTCCAAAATTAAATTACATACATATTCGGAACGAGAAAAAAAAGGCGCACCTGCCTGTATTTTTTTAATTTCGATAGGAGCATTTTTCTGAAAGTAAAATGAGTAAAAAAAACGCAACTGATACGTAGTCACAAACATAGTGACTACTCGTCAGTACGTGAATCGAATGGAGCTCTCTGATTGGTGCAAATAGCTGGTCGCTGTCGAGTCCCAAATCGTATAGTGGCTTTTTTTCACAATAAAAGAATATGATGTATTAATTTACATGCCAAGTTATAATATATGAGGTAGTCTATTGAAGCTTGAATTATATTTTTTTGAGGAGCTTATGTTGAAGCTGTAAAACGTATAATGGTGATGAGTTGTAAAATCCGTGGCTGAGTTAGTAAATCAGGTTGCAATAGATAAATCAGTGGACAAGTTAAAATAATTGTTGAACTTTACTTGACGCTTTCTTTGGAATATTTAGTTGGCGATGTAAAAAAGACGAATTAGTTTATTAGAAGCTATCTTATTTTCCCGTGGCTTACTTATAAAATGAGAAGTTTGATCACGTGGCCAAAAAAAAACTTTGTGGCTTAACTTATAATTTCCCATTATTATTGTTTCATGGCGTGAGTAAATAAATAAGTATCTATCTACTGATTTTGCACCTCTAAAATAGCACCGAACAAA
This sequence comes from Zelleria hepariella, assembly GCA_949319315.1. NCBI lineage: Eukaryota > Metazoa > Arthropoda > Insecta > Lepidoptera > Yponomeutidae > Zelleria > Zelleria hepariella. Next base: position 10,653,642 of record OX439382.1, read on the forward strand.
AAACATGTCTCTGTTTCATTGTTTCTTGTGAAACCAGTAAACTCTACAGGGTGCACTCTAATTCGACAGCCGAACTTGTTTGTATTGATCAGTAGACCGCCTACTTAAAGTTCCGTTATCGACTTAGAGTACACCCTGTAGGTAGACTCTACTTACTCGTTTGTATCGTCATCGAAACGTCTAGCTCGCGGTAGATGATACGCCCACAGTCAATTTGATAGGATTCAATTGTAACTAACCCTATTAGGAAGTGATCGGAATGTTAATGCCTACCAAACATCCTATTCCATAGCAACAATGAATAATATTGTCTTGTCTCTAACTAGCTCAATGAATACAAATATTTCGATATCGAAGATGTTCTAATTTAACAACTAGATTGTAGATAGCCGGATGTATATCTAACGATTGAACTTGGCTAAGAGTTGTTGCAGTTAGTCCATCTTAATTGATTAAAATATGGTCCTCAAGGAACTATGCCCGGGAAATCAACGGTTTACGAGATAATAAAGTTCAAAATCGGGCCTTTCAGTAAAAAAATATTACAGAGATGTCTTCAGTAGGTATCAAGTATATTTTTTTCTTAATTCACTATTTAGTAGATATAAGTGTAGATATTCCTTACACGTTTATATTTGTTTTGAGATGACTGACCGAAAAGGATTTATTGTATTTGCATTGTAGAGTTCAGTCACAATAGGTACATCATGGAAAAATTTCAATGTGTTTAGGTTTCTAAAATCTGAAGGGTTTCATCATTTATCCACCCAATCATCTAGCTATGGTAATTGGTAAATCATTATTATTTTTCTGTTAAACATAAGTATCTACCTACTATAATAATATATGCGCTGCCAAAATCCTACCTCTTCTAGCTTCAGTTTTTCGGCGCCGGGATTTTCCACTTGTAGTTCATGGGTTAAGGAAATTAACATTGAATAGTTTTTATTTTAGACGCGCTTTGTTGGGCCTCTTGCTGATGTCTTGACGCGTGCACGTGCGTCTTGTTGACTCTAGAAGTAGGTATATTGGTATCTACCTTCCTAACGGCTTAGCCAGCCTGAACAGAAAAGACAACAAAACGCATGGAAATTCAATTTGCTTTGGAAAAGCCCTTGCCGGCTTGATCTTACCATCGGAGACAGATTGCACCAGAGACAGACCTACAGAATAGGCCACTCGTCTGTCAAGGTTACATACAAGGTCACAAATAGACAGTGAGTACAAACCTATGTCGGAAAATATACCTACAGCGTTCTGTAAAAAAAAATTCGCACAGTTGTTAAGTCCTCAAAAACTGTTTATTTGTGGGAAAATAGCTCTTATAGAATTAATCAACAAAATAATACGTATCATTTGTCGAAAAAATATTTATATTTCAATTTTCCCCCAAATAAACCGGTTTTGAGGACTAGCAAGTAGCAACTGTGCGGGTTTTTTTTACCGAATAAGCACACTGTATCTTTTCTGCTGACATAGGTTCGTACTCACTGTCTATTTGTGACCTTGTATGTAACCTTGACAGACAAGTGGCCTATTCTGTAGGTTTAATTTTAATCGCCAATTAAATTTTTCTGTTTTTGTTTTAAAGTCTTAAAATCAATTTGAATCGCTTTACATTGTCATGGTTCCGGGGAATTAACCACATTGTTTTCTGAAAGTTGGTCCGATGATGCCATTGAAAATGCAAATGTTAACGTCATCGTACGACGCGATATCGTACGATATTTGGTTTTTGCGCCTTCCTAAAGCTGTATTGTATGACGCATAGATCTACAGGGCGTCCCACGGCTATGCCACATGGAGGGAAAGTACCTTGAATATTGTAGATGGAACATTTTACTGAAAGAAGACATTATTTTAATTTACAAAACAATTTAAACTGCATTCATAGATATTGAAATAATTACATGGTTGAACCGGGAATCGAACCCGTTACATGAGAAAAATTATTACCCTGTAGTTTTATCATACCGATCGAAAGGCTTCATCATAAGGATAATTTTTTGCTAAATAACATAGTATCAGAAATAAAAGGAAGACCATGAATTTTAACATTTTAAATACAACATTAATCAATTTATCAATGAAAATCACAGTAACAAAAGATTAAAAGTATAAAAAAGAAACACATTTTTGAATTATTTCTTTATAATCAGCCAGCCGCATTGCGATGGACAAAATTTTACGCGTCTTTCGGCTCAGGATACGGCTCGATTTGTTGCATACTACCAGGTAAATGTTAAAATTCATGGTCTTCCTTTTATTTCTGACACTATGTTATTTAGCAAAAAAATATCCTTATCATGAAGCCTTTCGATCGGTATGATAAAACTACAGGGTAATATTTTTTTCTCATGTAACGGGTTCGATTTCTGGTTCAACCATGTAATTATTTCAATATCTATGAATGCAGTTTAAATTGTTTTTTAAATTAAAATAATGTCTTCTTTCAGTAAAATGTTCCATTTACAATATTTAAGGTACTTTCCCTCCATGTGGCATAGCCGTGGGACGCCCTGTATATTCGCTGTCACGATCATGCAAAATTAAACCTACAGCTCAAGGTTCTCTAAAGGCGGCGAGCGGACTGTTTAGAAGAATGATGGTGGGAAATTTTGGAAAATACCCAGGTACTTTCTTTCTAGGTAGGCAAGTAGGTAAAAAGGTACAGTCAGTTTAATTTTGGGCCTTGATAATATTGCTGATTGCCATGCTTATTTTTCTTACTTATATTACCAGAGGGTATCGTATCTTAACTAGGTAGAGTTTGTGAAGAACCTAGATACAGCTCAAGGTTCTTTAGAAGCGGCGAGAGAAAGAAAACATGGAGATCTCAATAGCCCTTAGAAATGACCTACTTAATGCATAATGGTTCTCGTATGAGCGGAGTCTACAGATGGTTCCGCTTGTAGAATTAGGGCGTGTAGGGTTAGAAGCTTGGCTCTGCATGAGATCTGATAGCTTTTTGACACTACGAGGTCTTGGCAACATTTTTACATGAAAATGTTTTTGGTGGGATAATACTTAAATAATTGGGTAGGCAAAGTTTTTTGTTCGAAAGTCCGTTATTGGCTTAAACTTATCTTTAGACAATATTAAGAAACTAATTTAAATATTTTTTATTTTGGTCCAGTAGTTTTGTTTTTATGCGCTAAAATGTTTTGTTCCTATGACCGCTAACAGTATGCAGACCGTCGCGTGAAGGTCATAAAACCGTATCTTTGAAACGTTGTAAAATGCAAACTACTGAACCAAAATAAAAAATATTGAAATGAGTTTCTCAATATTGTCTAAAGATAAGATTAAGCCAATAACGGACTTTCGAACAAAAAACTTTGCCTTCCCAATTATTAAGTATATCGACTCTACATGCATTTTAATCTACAGAAAGATAGTATGCCGCTTTAGACAGGGTAATTTTTAAATAGCTTTATTCCTGAAACACGTCAACCTCTACATGAAATGTGATTTCCAACAACTTTTGTATCAACGTCACCTGTATTGTGTGAGTGAGTAGTCCGCAATCTGATATGAGGTGATACATGATAACAAAATGAGCTTGTAAGTTCTTATCTTTGTGGGCGGACGAGTAGGTAAGTAAGTAATAAAATACGTGGTCGATATTTTATGTAGGTATTATCATCACTCTAGGAGCCTAGCCTAGGTCAAACTTGCTCTCAGGCCTGGGGCACACACACACACCACAAACCTAACTTAGAAAAGAGTTGGCTTGAAGTACCTACAGTAGAACATCAGAACGACCTAGCTGCTCGTAAGCGAACCTCCCAAGTAACATTTCATTTGGGCCTAGGTTGTAAAAATTGCCTCTAGGTTTTAGAAGGGTTGTACAAAGGTTAATGATTTGCTAGTTGGTTGAATTTAGTATTTGAGAATGATTACTAAGTCCTAAAACTAATAGTTTATTGTTAAAACCTTGAAGTTGCTGACAAGAGTTAACGTTAACGTTATTATGACTTGTGTTTCAAGAGCTTACAGCCTCAGGATCTTATAGTTGTCGTAAGCTACTGATAAGGTTCTGGAAAGGCTGTCATTTAACTTATGTGTGATCTAAAGGTTAAATTTTTAACCTTGATATTACCATAAGGTTTTGAAAAGTTGAAATTACTTATAAGTAGTTTCTAAAACCTACCTACAACTTTGAGGTTAGATCAGAGTTGCCTAGGCAAACAAATTAGGACTGTGTGGTGAAAAACAAAACCAATAAGCTGTTGTTTTGAGCTGAAGGCATGATTCAATTCCTACAGGAATATTTTAAAGCTTGAGAGGCATCCTCAAAACCCGACAGTTGTCTCCGCGACTTCAAAGAATAGGTATACATTGTAAGCATTACGTGTCTTGAAAAATGAACCGACACAGGGTGATACAAAAAAAGGAGTGGAAATTTTAAGCGTAAAGTGCGTAAAAATGTTATGAATGATTAATACAACGGTAAGTTTTATTATTTTTATTATTTACTAGTTGTAAACTTCTGTTCTCTGTAAACTTCGTATCAGTTCAATTTCGCTATTTATTTTTTTGTAATTTTCAGCTGTTCCTTTAAATCGATGAAGCCATTTTTTTTTCATTTAGTGACACTAATGGAAAGCTGGGTATTCAAGATAATAAGTACACATTAAATTAATATGTTTTTTTTATGAAATAGATGTTTTGGTGAAGGTTTTTTTGGAAAGTATTAAAAAATTTTTCACACTAAAAAAAATACAAATACCAATTCTTACAGAATGTATGTTTAATAATGGAGGATACGACAACAAATAATAATGAAAAATAAGGGAGGACCATATACCACAAACGTGTTTTTATACTTTTAGAATACCAGCCTTAGGCCCGGTTTCTGAATTGAGAATTTCACTAACCAAATGCTTAAGTATCGTTCTGTCACTGAAGATGTCACACAAGAGAATGTGACAGAACGATACTTAAGCATTTGGTTAGTGAAATTCTCAATTCAGAAACCGGGCCTTAGGGTGGTATTCATGAACGATACTTAAACTGAGATCCAAATTGAACTCAGTTTAAACTTAGTTTAAAGTGAGCTCAATTTTGAACTTACCTTAAACTGAGTTCAAAATTGATCTATGTTTAAACTTAGTTTAGTGAGATCAATTTTGAACTTACTTTAAACTGAGTTCTAAATTGATATTATTATTATTCGAATCGAATCGAATCCAACGGAATCTAATCGAATCGAATCGAATCGAATGTAATCGAATTGAATCGAAACGAATCGAAACGGATAGAATCGAATCGAATCAGCTATTGCTAGATTCATACTGATTCAAGTATCAAAATTTTAACTGCTCATATCTCCGAAACGGCTAATGCTAGACCCATGTTTATGGTACTTTAAAAAAAGGACTTGACGAGCTTTATCTGATAAAACCAACAAAAATAATAAAAAGTTATTAAAAATTTATAAAAAATAAGTATCAAAACTTTAACTGCCCATAACTCCTAAACGGCTAATGCTAGACCCATGTTTATGGTACTCTGAAAAAAGAGCATGACGAGCTCTACCTGACATAAGAAAAAAATAAAAATAAAAAAGAAGTATCAAAACTTTAACTACCCATATCTCCTAAACGGCTAATGCTAGACCCATTTTTATGGTACTCAAAAAAAGGGTTCGACGAGCTCTACTTGATGAAAGCAACAAAATTAATAAAGTGTTATTAACTAGTGGTTCGCCCCGAACTTTGAACTCGCGACCCCATATCTCAGCAACCCCTCGACCGATTTGGCTCATGTTTGAACTTAAAAATTCTCTTTACCTTATTTACCTGCCCACCTGACGATCCGACTAAATTTACTCAAGTTATCGTCGAACGAACATTCATACATACATACATACATCGATTGAATTGGATTTGATTTGATATTTATTTGATTCGATTCTATGCGATTCGAATCGAATCGAATCAATTTAAATTAAATTACTAATTTGGGTCTAGCATTGGCCGTTAAGGAGATACTAGTGGTTCGCCCCGAACTTTGAACTCGCGACCCTCTATCTCAGTAACCCCTCGACCGATTTGCCTCATTTACCCGCCTACCAAATTTCATGACGATCCGACTACATTTACTCAAGTTATCGTCGAACGAACATTCATACATACATACAAACGCCGGATTGTTCCAGTAGACTCGGAGAACTTCGCTCGCTCGTTCAAATATGGGCAGTTAAAGTTTGGATACTTCTTTTTTATTGAACGAGCGAGCGAAGCGAGCGAAGTTCTCCGAGTCTACTGGAACAATCCGGCGTTTGCATGTTTGTATGTATGTATGTATGTTTGTATGTATGTTCGTTCGACGATAACTTGAGTAAATTCGGTCGGATCATTATGAAATTTGGTAGGCGGGTAAATGAAATTAAAAGAATTTGTAAGTTCATCATCATCATCGGCCTTTGCGTCCATTACGGACGATTTACTGCGTGTCTATTGATTGGAGCACTTTTTAAAGTAACTATACAGTCCGATTCGGGAGCGGCAGGCCCTACCGCACACAGAGCACACATGGGACCCCCCTGCTGATGGGTTGATGGGTCCTTGGTGCCTCCTGGCTCTTTTGTCGGCCAGTACGGAGCACCATGCTTTATCGCAGGTCTTGCGTCCATCCCTGATTTTATCCCTCCAGGCATCTCTATCCACAGCAAGCGTATCCCAACTCTTGTGGTCAATCCCGAAAGCCGCCATTTTAAGTTCGAACATGAGCCAAATCGGTCAAGGGGTTGCCGAGGGTTGTTAAGTTTATATGGGGTCACGAGTTCACAGTTCGGGGCGAACTACTAGTTATTTTTGTTTCTTTCATCAGGTAGAGCTCGTCGAGCCCCTTTTTTAGAGTACCATGAACATGGGTCTAGCGTTAGCCGTTTAGGAGATATGGGCAGTTAAAGTTTTGATACATCTTTTTATTATTTTTGTTGCGTTCATCAGGTAGAGCTCGTTGAACCCTTTTTTTTTGAGTACCATAAACATGGGTCTAGCATTAGCCGTTTAGGAGATATAGGCAGTTAAAGTTTTGATACTTGAATCAGTACACACGACAGCACGTCGACCCTTACACGCTAGCACTTTGCTCGGTTACGTTACGGGCGATTTTACAACAACTGACGTGCTGTCGTGTGTTCTATGAATCTAGCAATAGCCGATTCGATTCGATTCGATTCGATTCGTTTCGTTTCGATTCGATTCGATTCGACTCGTTTTGTTTCGTTTCGTTTCGTTTCGTTTCGTTTCGATTCGATTCGATTTGATTCGATTCGATTCGATTCGATTCGAATAATAATAATATCAATTTTGAACTCAGTAATACCAGTTGGTTAAAGTAACTTCAAAATTGATCTCACTAAACTAAATATAAACAGAGATCAATTTTGAACTCAGTTTAAAGTTAGTTCAAAATTGATCTCACTTTATACTAAGTTTAAACAGAGTTCAATTTTGATCTCAGTTCGTGACCACCCTTAGAGCAGCCTGTAGCTGTTTGTTGAACGAAGGTCAAACGCATGTCCCCCTACAACCAAAACTTAAAAGCAACAAATTTAGCTCAGTGGTGGTTTTCGCAACTGGTAAGTCTTGGACAACTCCTGGTAATAACCTTGAAGCGTTGAAAACAGCCTTGTCGTTTGAGGTAGCTCCGCGAGATTACCTTCAGCTCTTATTTTGGAAAACCTTAAGAGCTCTTAGCTGTTACAGTTCTGTAAAGGAAAAACATAATACTTTCAAGTAATTTCCTAACGTCAGCCATATTTAATATAAAAAAATGAAAAAAAAAACTAAACAAAACCAATATTTTAATTAAATAAAGCGTAATCAAATACCATGCGCTACACGATTTATAATATATATTTTTCATATGAATAGTAGTTTGATTTCTGATGTGACTTACCACCGATCACCAATTTTTTTTATTTTATTTTATTAAAAAATATCCGAAATGTTTAACTTATGAAAGGCCCGTCTTGTATACAGCACTATTATCGTAAAGTTTCACGATGAAGTGCCAATCGCACTATATTTTGATTATTTGCTGACTTTACCAAGCTACTTATTATTTTTATAAACACTTTACTTATCTAGCCATTTTGAAAGATGGCCGAACGAAAAAGGATTGACGCCATTGTAAATAAGTATTTGAATCTGTGTAAAAAATCTTAAACAGAAGCTATTTAAAACTTGTAAGTCCTGGAAAGGTATTTATTCATATCCATCAAAAAGGTTCTAAGTTGTCATAGAGTTACATCCAAGACTAATTTAGAACTTATAAGTTGTCTTGCAAGGTTATAATAACGTTAAATTAAGGTTGTGAAGGTTATATTTAGGTTCTATGCAAGTAGTTCGAAAGGTTCTGGATTTGAGCTATAGGTTGTGCTGTAGCTCTCAGAAAGGTTCTAAAACCGGGGCCCTTTTGGCACTCAGAAGGTAATTACAAGGTTAATATAACTTTATTGAGAGTTATAAGACTTACGAGCAGATTTCCATACAAAGGTTCTAGAACCTGTTCAAAACCTTTCTACAACCTAAAATGTTACTTGGGCTAGCTGCTCGTAAGCTTACATCCACCGACGAATATAGGGAAATTTTAAGCGCTGGTTTTACCTACCTAATTTGATTAAATAGCTGTCTGTAGGTAGTTTTACCATTCCAATAAAAATGATAATGATAATATTAGAACGAATTTGGTGTTTATTGGTGAATTCGACCCGGGAAAACAACATAATTATTGGAATTTTTAAACTTAAACTTTCGTGAGCACTGCCCATTTCTCCATTAAATCACGGTTTTACTCACTAGTAATTTGTCGGTGTAGCCGACTAGTGAGTAAAACCGTGATTTAATAGAGAAATTATTGGAATATTGGTAAATAAATGTATAGAGTTCGATTATCCGAACACATCGGTTATACGAACATCCATGTCCCCAAATTAGTTCGGGTAATTGACGGTCTATTGTTAGCTTTATCTTCACTTACGGAGAGAGATCTCTATCATTTTGCCTCTCACATAAATATTAATATTCCTAGTCTGAATTTTTGACTGAATAAAATAAATCTCTAATACAGGGTGTTACAGAAAGTCCCTCTCCCTACAATCTATTTTTAATACCACAGATCATTTATACAATAACTATGGTCCGTGGAGCCAACCCTGAAATCCTGAATGAAATAAATCGAGGCCTAGTGAATGCTATCGTATCGAGAGCGTAGAGCTTTTGCCCTCCTTCAGTATGACACACGAATTACAGCTTGAATCGGAGGTACAGTCAACAGCACGTAATCCTTTACATTTTCATGGCAAAGTCGCCCCTAAAGTAACTGAATAGAGTGCACGCGTTTAAGGATTTGAACTTATTAATGACTCTACATTTTGCCTTAATGATGTGTCACATTGTGCCTACAATCGTATTCAAGCCTTAGTGTCTGACTCCACACCTGCCGTACAGTTACAGGCATATTGCAAGCTACATGGCATAGAAATAGGTAGGTACCAGGTACAGTCAGCTACACGCTGTTTTCTGTTCGATTGGCGCCTTATGCCACGCGCGGTAACAGCTACAATGGGGTATCCTAGACTATGGCCGACCGTACCTAGGGGTTTGATATCCCAGCAAGCAATAAGTATCTTTACTGCTGAGTGTCGCAGCTTGCGTACGAATGCCTTTCGACCTACTCAATTGAAGGTCGAATGCTCCTTACCATACCTATGCGTGCGTATGGACTTTCTCTTTAAGTCCTTGACTTTAGATCGTCCAATTTTGACGGCCTTTTCGGTAGAGTGGGTGGCAGGTATCGATGACGTTTTAGGTCTTCTTTGGGAAGGGTTTTCCCCGGAAGATTTCGGTTATGCGTCAAAAATTGATGGTAAAATTCTAAATCCGGTTTAGAAAAATAGATGTGGAGAAGAAATGGTAGGTATGAGGTACCTAGGTATTTATGTTATGTATGTGTCTGTCTTACTTAGGTAAGTAAGGTACCTACATAATTCTTATGTATAGTAGGTCAAGTTTAGGGTACCTTTAGGTGGTGGCACTACCTCTTCTATAGGCATAGGCATCCCACCAACCACACTAGGTACACCATTTCTTAGGTAATAGAAAAATGCTAGGTAACTAGGTACTTAATTATAGCTAATTTATCACACCATGACCTTTTACAAAACGTATGGTCAAGCGTGCAAAGTGGTGTGTCATCATTATCGCATGACGTGGTCAGGCCGCGCCGCTCAGCTAAGCTAAGTGTCTGACCAATAACGTACCTAGTCAAGTCAAGAACACCTCCGCCGTCTAGCCAAGTCAGTCTCTTCCCCCGCTACAGTCGAATCGTTGCTCAATGAACATTGGTTGGTTGGCGAATAAGGTGACGTGACGTCACAACATCACGCCACCTTTCGTTTAGTAAATTTTACGCGCTCCGGCACTGCGCTGCACGCATTTGGAACGTGATATTTTTTTGGTTCGTTCGTTCGATCGTCTTAACTTCTTTAGAAATAAAAGTCATCATGACTGTTTGTTTGTATAGTTTTCGTAGAAACTCTTCGATCTATAGGATATTTAGATGTTGAGTGGATAGGTGAGAAGGAACAAGACTGTCTGAGTGTTCAGGTAGAATTATAATCTCTTAGTCACTTCACTACAACAATAGGTATCTCTATGTTAAACTTGTGGAAATAAGGTATAAAGTAAAGTATAATCACGGAGTTAGAATAAAGCGTGTTGTCGCGTCGAGCGCGCTGAGACAAGAGAGTCAGTGAATGAATGACCGTGGCGGGTGGTCCCCGCGTGTACCCTCTCCACTCACATTGTATCGAGGAGAGTGTACAGGCGGAGTGAATGAATGAGTGAGTGGCATGTCGCCACAACCACCCCCCCACGGAGAGAAATAAATGAATAAAACAGATTTACAAAAAGATTTACAAAGCACAAAAAATAACAAAGTTATGCTGTAAAAGGTAAACAGAGCAAAACAATATAAAAGTTTTAAAATAGACCAGACAAGTATGGAAGTAACATCAACAAAGAAAAAAAAGGTTTGGACGTTGTAAAATTTGTGGTGAAACTTGGCTCTATTTACTTAAAAATATATAAAAATTAGGATGTTTAAATGTAGTTAAAAAATAACAAATGTTCATTCACTTATTAAGCTTAACTAAACAACAAAAATATCATAGTCTTATGGTAAACACAGAAAAATTATGTAAAATAGGGACAAAGTAACAATCAGCATAAAGAGTACTTATTTCTATGGCGATATACCTTAACATAAAGAAATAATACTTATACTAAGAAAGTACTTAACTAGACAGTTGGCAGGCCAAAAAAATATTACAAATCCAACATATCCCTAAATCTAACCCTACGACCTGATCGAGTCGTAACGGGTGGTTGGGCGGGTATCGATTGCAAAGGCTGAGCCGGCGCTGGCGTGGCCAGGGGCACCGCGACTGGTAAAGCCGGGGGCGCCGTGGGCGGCTGAGCGGAGGGCTCTGAAATGGTAGGCGCAGTAGGTGAGCCTCGCTCGGGGTCAGTTGCGATATACGCAGGCTTCGTCCGATCGATGCTGACCTCGCACCTCTTGCCTGCAACAGATAAAATTATTGTTTTAGCGGTGCGACCTAGAACTTCGTAGGGACCGGTATAAGGAGGCTCCAAGGATCGTCGAACTTTATCGGTGCGCAGAAAGATATGGGACGCGTCGACTAGGTCTTTAAATATAAAAATTTTAGGCTGCGCGTGGCGCGCAGCAGGGACCGGACGCAAGTCAGCCATAAGGCGCTGTAAGCCAGAGACGAAATCATCGCTGACCGTTTGTGGGGAGTCGCTGGCCACCAGGAACTCGCCTGGTAGTCGCAACGGCTCTCCGTAAACAAGGTCAGCGGCGGAGCATTTGAGGTCCTCCTTGAGGGCTGACCTAATGCCTAGTAAAACTAGGGGCAAGGCTCTGTGCCACGTTTCATTGTGACACATGAGAGCTGCCTTGAGTTGGCGGTGGAAACGTTCCACCATGCCGTTGGCTTGAGGATGGTAGCTGGTAGTCCTCACGCGTTTAGTGGCACCAAACTCGAGAAGCCTGTTGAAAAGGGCCGACTCGAACTGGCGGCCTTGGTCAGTAGTGACCGTCGTGGGGACGCCGAATCTCGCGATCCAACCGCGCAAGAATTGGTCGGCGACTACCTCAGCTGTCATCGAAGCCATTGGCCACACCTCAGGCCACCTCGAGAAACGGTCAATTGCCGTGAGGCAATAAGTGAAACCTTCGGAGGATGGTAAGGGGCCAATAATATCAAGGTGCACGTGTCTAAACCTACCGGAAGGGGCAGGAAAGTTGCCTAACGGGGTAGACACGTGGCGAGAAACTTTCGATCTCTGGCATGCGAGACACTCGCGTGCCCAGGTTCGACAGTCTTTAGAAATGCCGGGCCACACGTAGCGGTCAGCCACCAGGCGCGCAGAAGCGCGCGAGCCCGGGTGACTAAGACTGTGTAAGCGATCGAACGTGGCGCGGCGAAGTTGGGGCGGCAGATAAGGTCGTGGCTTTCCCGTCGAAGTGTCGCAAAGTATGCTTATGTCCGAACCGGGAATAATGGTTGGGACAAGCTTGAGCGACGTGCTGTTGAGGACTGTACTGTGCAACTCACCGTCTGCCTGCTGAGCAAGGGCAAGGGAGGCGTAGTCCTCAGCCATAGAAATGGCTTCAACACGGGACATAGCGTCTGCCACGACGTTATCTGTGCCTTTGATGTGGGTTATATCAGTTGTAAACTGAGAGATGAATGTTAATTGGTTCAGTTGGGGTGGCGGCAACTTTTCGCGACGCTGTTTGAAAGCGTATACGAGCGGCTTATGGTCCGTATATATGGTGGCGTGTTGCGCCTCCAATATATGACGGAAATGTTGAACCGCTGAGTACACGGCTAACAATTCACGGTAATAGGCCGGCCACGTAGTTTGGTTGGGTTTCAGCTTTTTGCTGAAAAACGCCAACGGTTGCCAACTGCCATCAACCCATTGCTGAAGGCAAGCGCCCACGTGAGTGCTCGAAGCGTCCGTAAATAGACCTAGTCGAGCGTTGTGGACGGGATGAAAGAGTTGCGTGGCCTGAAGCAAACTGTCCCGGCACGTGTAAAAGGCGTGCTCCAGGACAGGAGTCCACGGCATCTCTTTGTTGCCTTTGAGTCCGGTGGTGGTAAGAAAATCGATGAGGGGAACTTGAACCTCGGCGGCACTAGGGAGGAATTGACGATAATAGTTCAACATACCGAGAAACCTCCTCAAACCTTGTGCTGTCTTGGGAAGAGGAAAATCACGCAGGGCAGCGAGTTTCTCGTCAGGTGGCCGGACGCCGTCCTTCGAGACTCGATAGCCAAGGAAGGTGACTTCGCTGGCCCCCAAGACGCATTTCCCGGAGTTGATTACCACACCGTAATCGACGAGTTTCTGAAAAAGAGTACGTAGATGAGTTTCGTGTTCTTCTGCGTCCCTAGAGAAAACAAGAATGTCGTCTATATAGGGAAAGCAGAAGTCGAGTCCTCGTACAATCTCGTCGATAAATCGCTGAAAAGTTTGTCCCGCATTTCGTAGTCCGAACGCCATATAAGGGAATTCGAACAGTCCGAATGGCGTAATAATGGCTGTTTTGCAGACGTCGGCGGGATCAACTGGTATTTGTTGGTATGCTTTTACTAAGTCCAGAGTGCTAAAAATGGTTGACCCGGCCAGGTTGTGGCCGAAATCACCTATATGACGCACTGGATAGCGGTCTGGCACGGTACGTGCGTTAAGGGCCCGGTAGTCGCCACAAGGGCGCCAAGAGTCATCCTTCTTTGGCGCTAGGTGGAGAGGCGAGGACCAGGGGCTCTTGGACGGGCGAGCTGTTCCTGCCTGTACCATGGACTCAAATTCCTTTTTGGCGGCAACCAGTTTGTCGGGCGCAAGGCGCCGCGGACGCGACACGACGGGCGGCCCTTCAGTCGTCTGGATGAAGTGCGCCGTGTTGTGTTTAACCTCCCGATGGATGCTCGGGGGGCGCGTCAGATCTGGAAATTGAGACAATAGGTTAAAGAAAGGTGTATTGTCTTCGCAGATCGTTTTTACGCTACATTGGCTAATGTTACGGATGGATGCCGGGACGCTTAGTCCTGTCACTCCATCGCGTAGTCTTTTGCCATGACAATCGGGCAAAAGGTTGAAGTGCGCCAGGAAATCAGAGCCGATGATTGGTGTGTCGACATCGGCGATTGTAAAGTTCCATTGAAACTCCCTGCGCAAACCTAAGTTTAACTTAAGCGTAACGGTACCATAAGTGTGGATGGTAGAGCCGTTCGCTGCCGATAGGTCGTAGCTGCTTGATGTTTTTGTTCGGGTCATTTTCCTGGGAAAACAACAGAGGTCAGAGCCGGTGTCCAACAAAAATTGACATTTGGTCAATTTGTCGGTGACAAACAAACGGCGACCAGTAAAATTGCAGTCAGACGTCGCCGTTACTGACTGCAGGTCGGGTTTTCCGAAATCCAAGTGCATGGTGGGATGCACTTGAGTGCCTTGGTGGCGTACCTTGTGTGGTACCAGCACCTTTTGTTGTTTGATGATCCACCTGTTGGGGTTGTCGACCGAGACTTCGAACGAGATCTAGATCTCGTCCTCGGTCGGGTCTGGTGCTGTTGTGCTTTTAAGGCAGCTACCTCTTTTCTCAACTGCAGCAATTCGCTATGCAGTGAGGTATCTGGTGTGTTAATTGAGTAAACTGAACTATGGTAACTCACCGGGTTCACCTCTAAAATTTTGTCGGCGATCTCTGCTACCTTCTCCAGGGCCAACTCACCCTGTGCAGTCAGTATAGCCTGCACGTTGGAAGGGAGACGCTGCAGCCATAGCTCGCGGAGAATTTTCTCGTCGCGACAGGTGCTGCCAGCTAGTTGCCGGAGGTGGCGAAGAAACTGTGTGGGTTTCCTGTCCCCGAGTTCCTCGCCTGAGATGAGCTGTCGCAGTCGCTGGACTTCCGACGTTGTAAAACGCCGGATCATCTCTGCCTTGATTGATTCATAACGCTGTCCGACAGGGGGAGGGTGCGTAATGAGATCCTCGACCTCCTGGGACAGCTTGGAATCTATCTGCGAAATTACAAAATTGTATTTAGTACTGTCTACTGTAATACCAGATAGTTCAAATTGCGCCTCTATATGTGCGAACCAACATGCTGGTCGGTCGCACCAAAATGGCGGCAATTTGGGCCGCACGCCATGGACGGCTGGGCTTTGTGTTCTGGCTGAAAGATCGTCGGCGGGAATCTCAGCTTGAGCCGCTTGAGCCGACGTCGACGGGGCATCGAACCTCGAATTTTGGAGCTCTCTTGCCAGAGAATCGTTAAGCTCTAATGCTCGCGCCAATTGGGCTTGTAATTCTTCTACAGACATGGTAAGGTTAAAAAATCTTTAAAAAGTAGATGATAGTAAAAATGTACCTGATACCAGCCCAACACCAGTTATAACACAGACAATTATAATACAATAAAGAAAATAGTATACGGAACTAAACCGACACCATACAAAAGTATTAACCGACACCAAAAAATTACACCGAAATACAACAAGCTAGGCAGTCAATAAACTGTACCTAGTGCTAAAAGTAGAAAACACTCCGACACCTTTTAAATGGTTATTGTAAAAAAAAAAATAGAGTTCATAAATACGGAGGTCCTTTGTTTGAGTCGGCTTGGGTCGGGGCGCGTCCTTTTGTTTGGACGCGCGGTGATGGTGGCGTGGGTGGGTAGCGGGCGGCGGCGGCGGCGGTTGGAGTTTGAATTCCCGCCTTTGTACCCACGCTTTGTTCTGGCTCGTCAACACGTGCAACGCGCGTCTTTCGCAGTTGGCGGGTCCGTTAACGGGACTCGCAAGTTGGAGAAGGCTTTGTGTGTGCTTTGTGTTCGTCAAAGAAAGCCCAGTAACTTGAGCTAGCTGAGGGCGCGTGCCTTCAAACTAACAGACAAGCACAGTGGGTCTGACTATGGAGTTCCTCGAGGAGGAAAGACTCGACTCGAAGAGAACACAGGCGCAGTTAGCACGATCGCGTTTGGGGCTCCGTGAGGGTCCGGGCAGGGCGGCGGGGCAGCGGCGATCTAACGGTCCGTGTAAATGGCGGACAAAACGTTAGGGACGCGGCGGTACTATCACTCGCTTGCACAGGTCGTCGATATTGCAACGACACTCGGAGTTTCACCAATGTTTGGTGATGCACTGAATTCACTGACTTTATAATAGGCACGTTTTTCACTTGAAGGGGTCACCAATATAGGATATTTAGATGTTGAGTGGATAGGTGAGAAGGAACAAGACTGTCTGAGTGTTCAGGTAGAATTATAATCTCTTAGTCACTTCACTACAACAATAGGTATCTCTATGTTAAACTTGTGGAAATAAGGTATAAAGTAAAGTATAATCACGGAGTTAGAATAAAGCGTGTTGTCGCGTCGAGCGCGCTGAGACAAGAGAGTCAGTGAATGAATGACCGTGGCGGGTGGTCCCCGCGTGTACCCTCTCCACTCACATTGTATCGAGGAGAGTGTACAGGCGGAGTGAATGAATGAGTGAGTGGCATGTCGCCACAGATCTTTAAAAATTTTTGTGAATTGATTATGTATTTGGGAATGGTTGTTTAAAATAGGAGGTGGGTTAAATATTCAGGATTATTATGTAGATACTTTACCTACGGTCAGCCAGTATATGATACCCCATGGTATTTATTTATCTAACGATAAAAAAATTCCCTTTCAACTTGTACCTATCCTGAAGTTCAATCTCATTCCCCGGGGTTTACCCCAAACAAAAGTCTGTCAAAACAGTGTAGATTATTGTCCTACCATTTAATTTGCATTCCAAAATATATATTATGTTAAAAAGTACAAGTAAAACCAGGATGCCGAATTTACGATACAGTGCAGCGTGTGCCGGATCGCGCTCAGTTAATTTTGACAGAACGCTTCAACGAACGAACGACGACGCGATGCGTTCCAAGTTGCGTTGACTGACCGAACCGTCACTTTTGCACAGCTGTCGAGCGTGGACGAACGCGGCAGTCTGAGTGTTAACTTATTTTCTTTATTTTTATTTAGTTTCTAAATTAACTCGGCGGTTTTCTCCACGCCTTTGTTATTATCGCAAACACTGAACACAACTTTCATCGTACATTCAACAGATAAAGCTACTGTTACAGCCGAAACAGTGGAGGTGGAAAAAACGACAGTGATTCCTAAAGGAATTGTAGAAACTGAGGAATTACCTGTAACTAGTGAGTATCCGAAGTGTTCCCTGATCCCTTGATACCGTTTCAATAACGTACTATCCCTAAAATCCTTACTAAAAAGTCACCAAAGTGCATTTGGATTTGTGGCATTGAGGTTAGACTGCGTTTTTATTTGAGTTTGTGACCAGTGTTTTAATAATTTGATGGTCCTTCAGTGAATTAGTTTATACCTTCATGTTATTTACAAACAAGTGAAAGACTAGAATGTATGAACTGAAACAGAAAATCTACAATAGTTCAATAGTTTTCCATTTCTCGATTGTTCTCTCTATAGCTTTTTCCTCTTTGCAACTTCCCGGTTTTCGCTCGCTAGAACGAGCGAGGAAGTAGTAAGATATTGGTTTAGTTTGTAGCCGAGTTTTATACCAATACTTCCCTGCAACCACAAATTGGAGGGTAAATAACTTGAGGGTTAACAACAAATGCCACAGGTCCGAATGCAAGAAGATTGCTGGGTTCACACACACACACCATTTGAATGCTCTTTACATATCTACAACAAGATAACAAAACTCATAAATTGAATGTTGGTGTCGGATGGTTCATGCATCACTAATCCTCATAATACATAACAAACTCATGGTGGCGTGCATCCATAATCTATAATCTGAGTGTCTTGTCTACAACTTGGGAACCTTCACTGATTTGCAGGGCATGACAAACAGCTAATGTTGAACTCGATGATTCAGTGCCCAGTGTCGAACGTAAAGTTGAACACCTATGGTGAGGTTCAATAGGGAAGGGCTTGGCCTTCTCTTCAAGTTGGGAAGAGCACTTTTCGACAGTGAGACACCGGAAGAGCCGGAGACTCCCACCATCGAGGCCTCTGACGCCGAACCAATGAAAGTCTACTGGGAAAGCGACAAAGAGGAATTGAACACCAAACACCGGCCATTCGTAGATCTGTTCATGAAAGATGTGGCCTTAGGACGGATACCGGACACCACCGAGGAGCCCGTCAAAGAATCTCACTATAACTTTGAGCAACTCAGTCTCGTTTATTTGCCGGATGCCCTGAAAAACTTTGAGGGTAACGTATCAAAATTGTTTATTTTGTCTTTTTGGGTTTAGATTACTATTGGTACTTTTAAAGAAGGACACACAGATTCTACAGTTGTGGGTGCATGTTGCTTTTAGACTGTTGACTAATATAATATAATAATATATTTATCTAACTGCAATGCTCGAAATCACGTGTCATTTGGCATTTATTATAATAAAATCCATAATTTACATGTTTGCCCGACCCTGACTTGTCAACTCACTTGAACTTGATACTGTGTGTTATGGTTCCCAATCTGCTGACCTAGCTTATAATATTAAGTAATAATGCTACACTCAGGTAATAAAAGTCACCGTCACATGATAATAATAGTATGACCTTGGTAGTATAGAAAAAACTATTTATTTGTGAAACAAATAGAGATTGAATGCATGTAATAAAATAAAAATTTAATTGCAAATAATGGGATGTTTAAAAATACTTAACAGACTTTTGTCATTGAATGGGTCTGTCCTAGCATGCCACAAGCATTGAATTTGATTCAATGAATGGGTTGTCCAGGAACCATATTTTGTCATTCAATTCCCATTATCATACGGACAATTAATCCTCTTCCTGTCCTTTATCCTGATACAAAACAGGACAGTAAAACATCAATAGGTAGGATATTTCAGTTGGCACTGTAACTGGGACATTATCTTTAAATAGATCAGTACCTAACCAGCGCAAACTAGTTCTAGATCATACTGTGTAGGTGTTTAGAATATACCAAGTCACTGATCTTTGAATAATAGTGTTTGTTAGCTCATTAGAATCATGCATGACTGTGTGAACTTAGGTGAAATGGATTTCAAAAGCCAACTTGCGTAAGCTAAGCCATTGCAATCAAAGTTACATAATTAGGTTCATCTTAGTAGGTAGAATCTCATGGAAAAATTTTTTTGGTGTATTTAACTGTTTTTTCCTTTAAAAAATCTATAAATTTTCCATAAGTACAAAATTAACGAAAAACATAGAAAATAGTGCTTATTTCACAAATGATTCTAAGGGAAATGGTATAAAAATAATTTCGTAAAGCTAATTCTCACTTCGCTTTGTAAGTAGTAGTAAAGTAAGTTCATAAGTACCTAATTCATTGTTTTTTTGTGTATTAATATTTAGTTGTAAGTCTTAAAAACTGTCAATTTATATCATATTTGAAGACATAAAAGGCCATAGTCTATATTGAACTTGCCTATTGTAATGTTCAAACGTGTTTGACCCCAAACATAATTTTCCTTGAACTTGTTATTGTACTTCTTACAACAATACGGACAGGTAAACTGTGCAAATAATCCTAAGTGTGTGCGTCAGTAGGAAATTTACCTACTACGATTCCCTTGAAAATTGCTCCATAAGTAGGTAGTACTTAGCTGATCAATCTTGATTATGGTTGTTTGTAAGAGATTTTTTATTCAACTACGCAGGCACAACATTTTTTTATCAAAACAACGTCATTAAAAATCTTTCAGTACAGTCGAGAGCGCTGCAATCGAGCTTTGTTGTAAAGTCGCCCGTAAGGTAAACGAGTTGAGTGCTGGCGACTGTACTTAAACTTTAATCGTGCTTTAATTAACAACATTCTTTTCAGCTCTATGTTTCACGCTATTTTATAGTTAGGTACCCTCGGACGGAACGCGGGTAGCCGGCTGCTCCATACAAAAAATACAAAAAGGGAGACCTGTTTCCTCCCTGGATAATTATTTTAGAAAAAAATATGTTGATGCTATTCAATTTATATGTACCTCTGTCATGTCCCTATGTTTTAGTTTTTTTTATTATTTTAGTTATTTTAATAATATGTATTAAAAAAAAAAAAATAAGGAAAACATAGGGACATGGCCGAGGTAAAATATAGTTTGAATGGCATAAACATATTTTTTCTAAAACAATTATCCAGGGAGGAAACAGGTCTCCCCTTTTGTATAGAGTTGAGGTTACCCGCGTTCCCTCTTAACCGTCTACCTTTAACTGTTTGGTGATGGTTTTTGCCTAATTCGTAATGCTAATAACTGTCGTTTTCTTTATTAATATGTGACTAAACTATTTATGTGTAACCCCATTGTATTTATTAAAGTTACTGCCAATATCCGACCAGAATAATATTACCCAGACAAAATCACGGAAAAAATACCGACAAAAATACTAACCAAGTACTACGTACTTACCTATGAAAATATTAAAGAGGTGACTTTCAGTGATGATTACCTTCTAACGAGTAATTGTTAGGTGGAATTTAATAAAAAAATATTTGAGTACGTAGGTATTAATCTTGCCTATATTAATTAACATTTTTGCACATGATAAGTCCTATACCTACTTAATTAATCTGCCGCGTAAAAATAATTGAATGCAGTAATTACAAAGTAAAAATTATTTATACTTAAATTGAAAAAAAAACAAAAAAAACGCTCATGTCACGTCTTTACTTCAACCCGCAACTTGTATCCATAGCACTGGCCAAAAAAAGAAACAAATATTTTAAAAAGTTCTCCGGTCCCGGTCGGAAACAGGCAGTGACTTTGCCAACTGACGACCCGAAGCTCTCATCTAACCCTCGATGTCTCCCATTTGCAGGCGTCCCAGAGTCACCCAAGACTAGCACAGGAATCTCAAGCAGCGGGCGCGACGCGGGCGTGGTCGCCGGCATCGTAGTAGCCGTCATCTCTGGCGTCATCATACTGGCTGGCTTGGTGAGTGCACTTGTTTTTTTTTGTTGCTAGCTGCGGCTTACATTCTTTGCGCCTCCGTGCGTGCAACGCTTCCGTGTGGTGACCATTGTATTCTCTAAAATGTCGATAATCCCGTTTTTACTGTCAAAAAAAGATTGTTAATTTCAATAAGGATTATTTTCCAGTGTTTTGATTGTCGGTCGGTGAGTGGATTTCTTAGAGAATAGAGGCACTGGACCCCTATTCGCTAAAAAATCCACTCGGCCAATCCACCCGTTAGCAGCTGTCAAAAAAAGTAGTATTTTTCAGCAGACAGTTGAAAACGGGAGTGGATATTTAGGCTATCCTGTGTTACCGAATCATGCCAAAAATTCGACGCGTGGTAGCGCCTACCTAGTTTGTACATTCGACAGCACGTTCACAGCACTCTACTCGGTAATGTTACGGGCGACTTTACAACAAAACTGTGACGGTCGATCTGTCGTGGTGGTCGACCTACTCACCTAATGTTTCTTCTTTGTGATTGTGATCTATCATCTACTCTACCATTTGTTAAATAATAGCATCTACCAAAATTGTACTGTGTAATAAAATAATATTGAGAAAACGTAAAAAATAAATGGGACAGTGGCTAGGATTTCATAAATTCAAGATCGAATAAAAAAAATACTGTTTCCTGAGCGGACATTCTGTCTTTTCCTTGTAAGAATGTGTTGTTGTTTGTTTATTTTGATGACGTCTTGCGGTTATAATTGGAATTGGTTGTTAGTTTTTTGTTTGATATCTTGAGTTATAAATACAGCAATACACATCGCTATCAAATTATCGAAGTATTTGATATTGCCCGATGTTACTCGTTTACTCGTTTTTCTCATGAAATAAACTTTGAAAGTAAATCATATTATGATGTGAAACTTACGCAACGAAATTGTTTTATAAGCAACGACGTCATAGTATAAATATTTTATCTTAGATTTACGTAATACCTAAACCACGATAAGGTTGGCCTACTGGCCACGTACGTTAGCTCGGAATACTGCACGTAATACAACTACAAAAAAAAACCCCCGACATTTTATTTTAAATAAAAATATCTCATAAACGGTTTAACCTAAATTTAGCTAAATAACCTCTCTCGATCAAGTCACCTCTCAAACAAAAACAAAAAATCTAAATCGGTTTACCCATTTCGGAGCTACGAGGCCACAGACAGACACACACAGATACACATTTCAAACATGTTACACCTCTCTTTTTGCGTCGTCGGGACTTAAAATAGGTGTACGGTCGGCCACAATCTCAGATACCCCATGGCAGCTTTTATCGCGCGCGGCATAAGGGCGCCAATTGAACAAAAAGGGGTATCTGAGACTGTGGCCGACTGTACCTTGCTCTACCTATGCTTACCTCTTCTACCTAAAGTTGAGTTAGCTGCCTAGGTGCAGTGTAATTATTGTGACAAAAAAGTGTTTTTTTCGTTTGGAGTATTTCTGTATTGTTTCAAAACAATAGAATTTTTGTGATTGGCATGTTTGTTCGCAAAATCTTGTCTAATTAGCATTCTCTTGTGTACAAATAATTAGTATACCTACTCAGATTTTTGTATCGTTACCTATTGTAACGTCACCCTCACCCTTAGTTGTCAGGCAGGATGGTGTAGGTTCTGGGTAAGCCTAGGTCCCAGACTCCCTGGCATTGCAGCGTCGAGGTCTCTTCATCCATCTAATGGACGCTGTATAAATCATCTCATTTCGTAGATGCAACGGCCCAAGTTTTTTGTAACTTCAAACTTTGGTCGTCGTCGTGGTTTTCGAACAGGATATAATACATTTTTGTTGCAAAATTCGCCCGCCCGTAGCGCATAACGTGCTATTGAGTGTTACACAGTTTGATGTGCCGTAGATCGTGCAACGTAGTACGTCTGTTCGTCGTTATTTGGTATGGCTTCGCAATAGGGCTTCAGTGCTTTGTCGTTGTTATCATTTGCCGAGGCCTATCGTTCCGCGTACGTCCATACATGATACCTGCCTGCCTGCTGTTAAGTATCGTTTGTCACCATTTAGAAATCGGGTCAGGCGATCGATGTTCTCGCGGAAGTCATAAAGCCATATGCATGTGGTTCTTCGAATGTATCGCACTGTTGCTATAGGCTAGGTTTGGGTGTTTTTCAAATAATTTGTAGAAAAAAGGTGATTCTAAATCAAACTAGTGGTTCGCCCCGAACTGTGAACTCGGGAGTGTTAATTTTTTGATAACAACATTCGCGCAGGTGCAAAACTTTACAACCGCATATCTCGGCAACCGACTTGGCTCATGTTCAAAGATTTTTTTTTAAATTTACCAGCCTACCAAATTTCATGACGTTCGGACTAATTTACTCAAGTTATCGTCGAACGAAACATACAAACATACTACAAACGCCGGATAGTTCCAGCGCCTCTATTATGTAAAAATTCCACTCAACCTCAAGCGTCAAAACACTCGAAAATAGCCCTTATTGAAATGAACAATAATTTTTTTGACATTTAAAAACCGTTATTTTCTACGGTGGATATTTTAGATAATACAGTGGCAGTTGACTCTGAAAACTTCTCTCTCGTTTCGCTCGCACGTTCAATAACTGACACTTTAAAATGCGCGAAAAAAGAAGTTGCTTCTATAAGTCTTTCAATATAGCGGCTCGTAATTGGCTGAAATAAGATTAATTGTCTTTTACTTTTGATCGCTCTTGAAATCCGGCGTAATCCACTCGTAAAATGTACCTAATCCACTGGTGAATTTAATTAAAAGTCACTTGTCATGCTTCGGTCGAGTACAACAAAACTAAAGCATTATTATGACCGTGTTGGAGCAAGCGGATTACATACATACATAATTAATCGATTAACGTTACCTATATTGCTCGGTTACAGTTTCTGTAACTTTCATTAGGATTTACTAGGACGTGTTTTGCAAACTTAAATGTTATTCTGTTGTTGAGTATTCGACACTATATTCCTGAGATGATTTATACAGGGGTTACGATTTTAAAGCTCTAGGTGCTAAAAGCAAGATCGTTACCTAATTTATTTAGGTGCCTTTCTTACTAATTATAATAATTGTGTCATAAATCATAATCCCTCAGGCACGCAGTTTTGTACCGGTGTTTTTCTTTACTTACTGCTTTTGCGAGGGGTAAACAACGATTAGGTACAATCGCATGATTTATTGACACGTATACTGATTGAAGACGTGAATCTATCTGCACCAGACAATCTAGACTTGGGTAGTAGGTATACTTCCTGAGAAAAACAAAACAAAACGTGCAATTCCTCAGCTGAATCAAATCGATCGATTGCCGTCGGATTAGTCGCTAATTACAGTTTTACTGTGGGTATTACGTCAATTTGATAAATGATTCCATCTGGAACTTTTCCGAAGAGTAGTTTAATCATATAGTACCTACTAGACGTACTAAAATGACCACCAATTTGTGATAAAGTGTGATCATGTATCATGATCATCAGTGTATGTATGTAGCGTGCGGTTGTCAAATTAAAGGATGTATACTTGTCAAGTTATTATTTCATTCTCAGGAAATATGTTAGTACTACATGTAGAGTAAAATGTTACGTCTATAGAAACGAGACGCAATTAAAACAAAAGACGTCAATTATTTTCGTCACTCGCAGCTGTCTCTACAACAATAAACGCATTGCCTTCAGGGTCTGATTGACTTAAATTGACCGGCGGTTACTTTTCGCGTTTGAAGGCGAACTCTAAAATTTTATTAGTATCGCCCTGACCTAAATAAGGACCTAATTGATTTAAGGTTCAATGGGCATCGTCAAATAATATTTTTTATTCTATAAATCGAAAATATAGACAAATATAAGAAACTAATTTGAATATTTTCTTAATTGTTCATGTAAATATTTTTTTATTAATTATTTAAAATTTTTAAAAGGTTTGTGTATGACGTCACCATAGGCATTATGTACTAAGTTCATTGCATTCATTCATGCTCTTAAAAAATAAAAATATGTAGACGTTTGACAAATGTCAGTGTCAAGTCAACAAGAAGGTTATTTTCTCAGTTATTTGACACTTTTGACAGTAGTTGTTGACGAATGTATTTTTTAAATACCTATTTGTAGGCAATGGAACTACCGCATTAGAGGCTATGATGACGTCATCGAAAGAAAAATGAAGTGCGCATTTTTGGCGGAAATATTAATAATCCGTTTTAATTTTACTTATTTAAACCCCTAATAGTAATCAGTATGCCTATTCCTCGAAATGGTTTTCAATTTACGACAATCGATGCCTCACTGATCAATGCCCATTCCCCTTGCGCTCCAATAACTTTCTCCTTGTCTCCTTTGCAGTTTGCGGTGGTGATGTACCGGCACTACGTGCACCGCAACGTCACCTCTATGAACTTTGACAATCCCGTGTATCGCAAGACCACTGAGGAGCAATTCGCACTGGAGAAAAATGGATACGCGCCCGGAAGCAAACTATACCCGAGTACGGTGGGAGAAGAGGTGAGAGCATTAACTGCTATGGAATGTACGCTCAATATACAAAACAGTCTCAGATAAGCGCATAAATAGAGATACTTTTAAATTATGACTTACTTAATCTAAGAAGTAGACATAGGATTATTTAAAGATGTCTATGATTCTAGTCTCAGTTTATATCGGAAGGTTAAACAACAACATTGAGATGTTTCTTTCCATTCGTTTCGGTTCAACATCTTGTGTACAATGAATTTATAAAGACCCCATATTGATGGCCCAAAAATTATTAGTAATGTAAATAAGATAAACAAAAAGTATTAGCGGTATTTGATGAACTAAGGTCTAATTAAGACATTTTAAAACATTGATGTAATGTATCTAGAGGTAATAGCCTAGTAAGAAATCGGTTTTAATGAATTTTTAGAGATTATTTTCGTTAGACTTAAGGGTTGTGGCAAAATTAATGTGCCAAACATTTTTACCGCATCAGTATTAACGCATAGTTGCCAAACATTGGAATCGGTGGTAGGTGTACACTGCTGTAAATAGTCCCTTTTTAAAAGATAAAGTTTTATATTCTGCCTGTCCGCTTAGCTATAGATATTACTGTTACAATATTACTGCTAAGAATTTATTTTTCATGCATTTACATGCGAGGGCTTTTGAGATTGGTAAGTTTAGACTAAATGTATGTGCGTCTCAATGCTTGATAAATATTCCTGTCACATCGCTTTTTCTACGAGAATGCGAATTCCTACATTTGACACGACTACCCCGGCTTTCGATGGTCTTTTTATCATTCTATCCAAAAAGTCATTGATTCTATCACTTATGTCAAAGTGGTACCGAATGAAAATAATGACATAAATCGCGCGTGCAATCGCGGCTGTGTAAACATAGCTGCTATCGGCAACAATTTCATAGAAAAAACGGCGTGCCGCGTCGATAAGTGTATTTCAGTTCCAAATGTGGTGCTTTGCATAATTAAACTATTTATTTTCTCTTTTCCAGGCTCAAGAACCACTTACTACGCCCGGAACAAATGAATTTGTATAGTGCGCAAGCCGGCAGTAAATATATTTGTATGTCAGTGAACGTTAAAAGAAAAAGAAGGACATGTGATACTTAAAATGTAGTTTTAACCAGTGAATGGACTAAAGCGAACAATTTGTAGTGAGAATGATGGAGTTTAGTGCAGTGGGAGTATCCGGCCAAGAAGGAAGGTGTTCCTACTTTAGAATGTCTCGCATCAATACCGGGATCTATACTCCCACCTCACACTAGCGGCAGCCTGGTGTTTGGATCTAACTTATTGGGTGGAGTAACGTTTTAAAAAGCGAACAAACCCTTTTTGTGCGTTTGCCAGGAAGCCAAAATAGTTCCTTTTTAAGAATCAACAAAACGATGGCGTTGTTTGGATGTTATTTGTGAAAGAATGGTTATGATTTCTAGTGTCAGATAAAGTTTGCTCTTTGTGGTTTGATTAATGATTAAAATTAATAACAGCACATAAAACTGAGAAATTAATTTTGGACTGGATTCATATTCACAAATTCATATTTTTTCTTGGAAACCTACTGGAAAATACCAAATTTATTGACACCCAAGATCACATGGGGAAGTTTTATCATCATTTTGTACATAAAGCCTTGACCAGATAGTCATTGGCATCGGCAGGTAAATCCAATCCATGTCTAAAACGAAAAGGAAGTTTTTGAGTTTTCGTGAACGGTTTTTGCGGTCCTAGGTGCCGGCATCCTAGTTGTAACAAGTTATTATGAGATTTCGGTCTGTAAAGGTATCGTATCACAACATGTAGGAAAGATATTTTGCTATAATTTACTTGTTAGACTGTGACTAGAGTAGATCCAATTTTGCTTTGTCAAGCTATTGCCTGGTGCATTGCAGTTATTTAATGAAGTTTACAATTTTTATATTATATTCCATTTTAGTTAAGGTTTTTTAAACTGGTTAAAATATTTTAAAAATTTTTGTACATTAGCGTTATGTGAAAAGTAACGATTCGCATGAGATTCAGCGTGGTTAAGTTGGTAGAGGAGGCTCACGTTTTCCTAGTGAGATGTACTTACTAAGTGAATTGAAATAATTTTATTGTATTGTCATAATCACACAAAAAATACTGTAACATCTTATTAACTTGACATACTAGTGTGGTGTAAATAAGTTTCAACAGAAATAATTATTTATTTCCATTATAGATCGTATGAAAAACTTATTGGCTGAATGAAGGTTTGCCACTTGTAGGTAAATTATGTGCCAATCTTAGTGAAATTGAAACTGTCCCTATTTCCTAGCAAAATTATTGATAATTTAATCTCATTTCTAATGAATTCTCAGTTTACCCAATACTAAGAGGTATTATTTATTTCTATATTTATGTAAATTGTTATGAAACTACTTAAAATTATAATAGAGGTTGTGTAACTATGTATTTTATATTGTTTTTTGTTAGTAAAACAATGTCTTATATTGGAATGTGACTTTGTCAAGGAAAATCCTGCCAAATCCGCTATGTAATGTATAATTATACACCTACCTATTTGTAATGTAATTCAATTACATTAAAATTAAATGCACATTTCATACAATACGCCTAGCTCATTAAGTGTGGTCACTCTCAAACTAATGTGTAAATATTGTCAGTAAAAATATATATGTAAAATGTGTTAAACTGAATTTTCTCTTTTTTTTCTGTACTGACCCTCACATAACTCCGTATATGTAGGTAGTCGCAGTATGATCTGATAATGCCGTGTCTATAGCGTCCCAGTACAAGGACAAAACCGGGGTTTCCTGGTTTTTCTCCTAAATTAGCGAACTAATCCTCTAGAATTTGAATATTCCTTGATGTAGGTATTATAAAAACATTAAAAGGACCGACAGCATTAATAATTTTGACTCCATTGCGTGACAGATTCAGGCCCAGGGTCAACTGTGGTGACAGTGAACAGTGGCTAAGGTGACAGTTGAGAGTAGGCAAAATGGCCCGCGTGCTAAGGGGGCTGATGTCAACTCAATATTACAGTAATGAAATTGACAACAGTTTAGTAGTGCATGATTTTATTACTTATATTTAGAAGGGAGACAAGACTAGCTCCTTGTCCTATAGATACGACGTTACCTTAACGAAACTAAGTATGTAGATTTTTGGTTACATTACTATCAATATTATGTTTTTCTTAAAACAACACTAGGAAGTTCAATTCAAATCAAATGTATCTCAAATAGATACGTAAAAAAAACAATCTAAATGAGATTTTTTTGTGGAAATACTGTCAAGAGACTATGAAAGAACATGCCATTATTTCATGCTTTCATCATCAAATTTTAAACTGGAGCAGGCGGATATCAACTAAAGAGATTTATATCACAAAACACAGCATTATTATCCCTATGCATAACTTAAGTCTAAAAAAACTTATCAAGTATTTTGTACATCACTATAGCCATTTGAACTCAACACCCGCTTCTTCTTTTTCGACTGGACGACCTCAGCAGTGTCCTTTTCAGTATTAGTTAATTCCTTCTCACCGATAGGAGGGATCGATTTAACATACAGCTCTTGTTGGTCTGTGATCAGCGTCTTGAACGCTTGGAATGTGTTCGAGGTGATGTGTTGACGAGCGAAGCGAAACAACTGGTCAAAGTGGTAGAGATTGTGCCTGGAAATGGGAAAATAATGGCATTAGATAATCTGTTTGATTTCTCATACGGTAAGGTAAAATTTTTATAAGCGCGCTGTCATGCGTTTATAAAAAATGTAGCCCCTCTGTGCCAAATCCAATCCAATAGAATGGTCTCTTTTAGGACTAAGCCGTAGTCAGTTTAAAAGAAACGGCCAACAGTAATCCATAATTTTCTTCTCTATCACTTCTCTACATATAGTAGAAAATAAAGTCGCTTTCCGCGATCGTCTGTTTGTATAGTATAGCCAATAACTCCTCCTAAACAACTCAAGGGATTTCTGATGTGGTTTTCACTGTCATTTAAAGTACACTCGGTTGCACGCACGAAGCCGGGGCGAGTCGCTAGTAGAATATAAGACAGTATTTGTGATAGGTGAAACATAATTAGGACATGAGCGTTTGTATTGAATTTACAAAGTATTGAAGTACTATTTTTCTATTGTACAACCCACACGCACGTATAGCATAGGTACTTACATGTTCAAGAGGACTGGTGATAGAAGTTCATTCGTGTTCAGTAGATGGTTGATGTAGGCGCGCGTGTGCTTCTTACAGACCAGGCACTCGCAGCCAGCCAATATTGGATTGAAGTCTTCTTTATATCTGGAAATCAAGAACTCCATCACCTTTCTACTCTCAACCAACTTCGTCTAGCATCGAAACCGCACCTTGATGAAGTATCTTGTAGTGATCCCACCAGAACTATAAGCCAAAACTAGCAAGCACCTACGTCAAAAAATCGCTTGTTAAGTTAGCACTCTACCTTTCTTGGCCCAGAAAGTGGCGCCATGCATTCGGCTCTTCAGTAGATAGGCTTATTATGAATGAAAATTACACTTAACTAGCAAATCAGCATGCTAATCTCAAAGATGACTCAAATCAACTTGGTTATACTTATCTATACACAAATCTCGTAAATATCATTAATTTTGGTAAATTTTGACAGCACGTCAGAGTGTACACTTTTGTTGTCGCCCGTAACGTAACGGAGTAGAGTGCTAGCGTGTAAGGGTCGACGTGCTGTCGTGTGTACTACCTAACTTTCTCACTGTGCGAAGAACAGAGAGATACGTCCAGCCAATTTACGCCCACCGCGACCCAATTAATAGGACAACCAATTCTTACCGTTTATCATTAAGGTCCAAGATACAGATTTCCTCCTCTTCTCCGCTTGGCTCTTGGAAGCTGAACTTCATCGCCAGACCAGCATTGGTGAGCTTCGCCGGGTAAGAGCCGTCGAACAAGTCCCAACCGTGCTCAATGGCTGCAATTACCACGGCTGGGTTCCAGCTGCCTTCTACGATGCGGAGCAGGTGCTTTGGTAGTAACTCCTGGAATATGGAGAAAAAACTTCAGCATAATCATTTTCATTGAGCATTCTTATCATTAGCATTCAACCGAGGGGGTTGGCGTCGAAAGGCCTATGCCAGTGGGCTTTACTTATAACCTTAACAGATATAACAAACATATTTTTGTTTTTTCTAAAGCACTAACCCATATCAGGGAAACATTTCAAAGATTCAAAGGCGTTGCCCTGCCAGACCTACAGACCAGACCTAATACAGAACACTTTAAAATATTCGAAAGAAAATGGCGATGGATCCGTGGAGGGAGCTGTGTAGGAAAACATAGTGAGGAATGCTGAGCGTCGGAGGCATTATAACCTAAACGCAAAAATTGACAATCAGCGGTGGGCGGGCACATCTTTGTAACATGAATTTTTAATCAGCTTTTCAACTGTTTGTTGCGAAGTGCTGCGTGCTTATCACAACCTGGGTAGTTAGGTACCTACTTAGTCATGAAACAATATGAATCACAATTTATTCATCTTATCTTTGATAGTTATTGCAGGCTTACAGCCATTAGATTAGACTGTAAGAGTAGGATGACTCATGAAAACATTGGCAGACATAGATTTATCTACTTGTTACTTACAACAAAGTTGAACCAATAACAAAAGTTATCATGAACAAATTTTTTGTTTGTTTGTTATTGATGTATCATTATAATAACATTGGTATGTACAAAAGTGAATTAATTATATTACCGAAAGCAAAGTACTTTTAATACTATCAGTAAGACATGGTGATGAAAGCTGCATATTTAATTTTACTCCATACAGGGGTGGTAGCTTAGTGGGTGAACGAAGGACTCGAAAGCTAGAGACCCAGGTTCGATTCCCGGTGCGGGCATATACCAATGATTTTAATTGATTTCAAAGTTAGATGATGTGTGAAGGCTGCAGCACACATCAGCAAGTGCTGGAAAAATAGCACAGGTCTTTCGACGCTGCAAACTTGGATAATATACGCTACGGGTAGTGGTCCTAACAACTTATAAAAAAATCAGAACTAAACTCTAATTTTTAAATCGAGTCCACGGAATGACAGTTGCTACAAAGGCTTTATCTGTCAGTGGCATACTAGCAACTGTCATTCCGTGGACTCGAATTAAAAATTAGAGTTTAGCTGGTAGTTAGCAATTTTGGCATAATTATTCTAGTGATAATTGACCTTCCTAAGTACCTAGGTGTTTGTTAGTGCCAAAGTGGCCCATAAATGCCCCAACAATTATTCGGACCTTACACCTACAATATCTACAGATTTTATTAAAGTTTATAATATCTGTAGTTATAGTAGTAAATTTTTATAAAAGTTCCCTAGCACAGGTTAGTGCTTTAGAAATTACAAAAATGTGTTTCTGTTTCGCATTTGCTGCTAGGATCATTTTAACAGTAGGTAAGTACCTATTGAGAGGCCTATGAAGGATAAGTATGCCATACTTACATCCACCCTCTTAAATAACGGTTCCAACTGCTGAACAGTGACATTTGCACTGTCATCGCCGGCATCTGTGAGCCCTGACAATACTATGCCTGCCAGGGCATCCTTGTGCACTAGAAGACGCTGAAGACACTCCTCTAAAGCTTTGGGATGCGCTGCGCCAACTAATACACCTGGAAACATGAAAACGGAACAAATTATTGATAATAATGAGCTTTGTGAATTATACATACAATTATACATGAATTATACTTGTGCAAAGGCCTAAGTTGTAAGCTGACCTACAAATCCACACCCAATAGCCGTTTCATTCAATTGCGCCACTCATATGCAATAGGGTGTGGTATCTTAGCTAATGTATCGCTGACCATATTGTATATCAGGGAATAAAATTGCATGAAAGCATAAACAAATATGAAATCTAAGATAATGAAAAAACTTACCTATAAATGCACTCTTTTGCAGCTTCTCTGAGCCCTTATATCGCTTCATACAAGAGTCAAGCAGGGAACAGGTACGTTCTACAGACTTTGATATCCTCTTTTGTGGCTCAGTTAGGGAGATGCGGCTATCTGCAATGGCCAAAATTATGTCTGGTTTGAACACTTCCACTATATCCATATATCTGTAAAGAAGTTACATCAGAGTTTGAACTATTATTGGTATTCAATTTATTGTCCTCATTTCACATTTCGGGCCCGTTACAAGGCAGATAGGCGAGAGGCAGAACACCAATATGGTACACCAATACGGTGTTCTGCCACTCACCAATGCGCTGGTTTGATGCCCTAAAGAAGGCTCCAGATGAATCCATCTAGCGCGCATCTCATCGCGCCCATGACTGTAATAAGTGGAGAACAAATGTATCCTATTTGGTCACACATAATCCTCAGAATTGAGGAACCTATTTAGAACAAGAGAAATGAATACCTGTCAGCACTAATCTTCTGCTTTCCATTTCTCGTCCACAGTGGGACAGTATCCGACTCGAAGTGCCCTGGCGGCGTTGCTTCGTTAATATCACTGAGACTCATGCAGGTTACATGTTGTGGGAGGCTTGCAAACTTCGCTATGCCTTCCCCTTGCGCTTTAACACCTTTTTCTAGTTGATGTGAGCTTGAAAGTGGGACCCAGAGCAGCTGGGCGTCCGTGAATACTTTGAATAGGACGTCTTTCGTCAAATGGCAGACGCTGGCGCCCTGCAATCAAGTGAGATTTTTTTGTGGTTAGCTTTGATTTATCACTGTACTAAGCAAGCAAAAAGGCAACGCAATAAAGGAGGCTTGAAATACTTCCAAGAAAGGTCAGTATTCAATGATAATTAGAGTGATAGAGAGTTATATTTACCCGGGTGAGGAGAGCTGCCGTGGGTGTTTCGACGCTTGTATTTGGTAACCTCGTAAATCCTGACAATGTACCCACACGTTCACTTCCACTGCCTGTTTGCTTCGCCACAAAGAGCATTTTGCTACTAATATGTTTGGAAATCATATAAAATCTAATCGATAATCTCAATTTGTTTGAACAGCAGCGCGCGTCAACACAATCACAACTTCACAATACATTCACAAGTCAGTGCAGTGCACAGATTACAAGTCAGTGTCACAACATAACCTCAATCTTTTTAAAATGTCAAAATAAACTTTTTTTATCGGTGTTGCCACAGGTAATAGAACTAATAATAATTTGTGTGGCCAAGGTTTTTTTTTTGCAACCGGGCGGCGGCGGGCGGCGCTGTAAGATTTGGAGAGGAGGAGGAGGAGAGGTTACCTATGTCATATAAGTCTTCACACAACTTGTCATCTCACTGCGTTGCGTTGATCTCTGAGATAAGTGAAGGCCTCCACGAACGCAAATATGCGGTTCGGAACGCAAATTTATAAATGCGGTTGGGAAAATTCAATATTCTGTCGCTTTTACATGCTTGGTTGCCTAAAAAACTTGTTACACCGACATGATAAAAATCTGCATTTGTGATGACGTAGCAGTAGCAGTGCACCAGCACCAGTAGCACCACGCATGATTAACGCATTGCAATTGCCCGTTTTAAACTGACAGTTAATTCAAAGCTCTTGGTAGATAGCGCTCATAGGCTTGGCCATACAAGAACCGGGATGTGGCCACAGAACACATATATGGATGTGGCTGTCAAATTTCGCTTACACAATAATGTACTCTGTGGCTTACACAGATTAATAATATCTTCAGAAAAAGCGAAATTTTACAGCCGCGAAAACGGCTTTGTTCGCTTGTAAGCACGTAGAGTCGTAGCAACTCGTAGCACTTCGTAGCAAGCACCTCATATCTACGCCAATTTTCGCGGAGCGTTTTCTACCATGGTGGGAACTTATTAATAATATTTATTTGTCAGAAAGAGAAAGAAAGAAAGAAAGAGGTATTCAGAAGCACGAGACGCAAATAATATTGCATTCGTGCGAAACACAAAACTTTTCATCTCACAGAAGCGAGGAAATGATTTTTATAGCCGTGCGAGAAAAACAATAGACATACCTACATAGAGGTTAGTGAAAGCTGTGGTTTCCTTCTTCTTTGCTGCTTCACAAAGGAGTCTGTGGCTTTGCCTAGCAACGGGTTGTTGATTACAAATCGTGTCTACTTGAAGTGTCATAAAATCAACAACCCGTTCTAGGCAACGCTACAAGATAAAGGAGTTCCTTCAATTTACCTATTTTTATTAGGGCGTCGAGTTCAAATTTCGAAACGCACAAAAATGCAGATGGTTTAAAAAAGGATTTTCTACGATCATTTTGATTGATTTTGGCATGACTGTTTAAAGTAACAGCGTACTTTCCGAGCATGGGAGATGAAATAGTTATTTGTTACGCTAGAATGCAAAATTATTGTTTGCGGCAAATGCTTGTATTGAATACCGAGCCAGCGAAGGTTTCTAAAATTGAGCCACGAGCGTAGCGAGTGGTTCAAAAAAAGAAACCCGAGCGTACCGAGGTACCTACTTATTCAGAAGCACGAGACGCAAATAATATTGCATTCGTGCGAAACACAAAACTTTCCATCTCACAGAAGCGAGGAAATGATTTTGTTAGCCATGCGAGAAAAACAATAGACAAGGTAGGTACCTACATAGAGGTTATTGAAATAGGTTTCCTTTTTCTTTGCTTCTTCACAAAGGAGTCGGTGGCGTTGCCTAGCAACGGGTTGTTGAATAACAAATCGTGTCTTATTGAAGTGTCATAAAATCAACAACCCGTTGCTAGGCAACGCTACCAGTTAAAGGAGTTCCTTTTTCTTTTTAAATAGGGCGTTGAGTTCAAATTTTGAAGCGCACTAAAATGCAGTTCGTTTATATTCGGCTTTTACACTATCGTTAGATCGTAAGTTACTAATAACAGCAAACTTTCCGAGCGTGGGAGATGAAAAATCTTTTTATTGCCAGTTTAACGCATTTTGTTTACTTGATGCTTACCTAAGGTTGATAAAAATCTTCGTAGCCTTTGAAATAAGATGCAGATCTAGGGAAAGCTTTCGAATTTTGATGCCGAAATTCACAAAGATTTATATCATACGTGTAAACATAGATCTTGTTTCAACACAACCACCATACGCTACTTAGCGTAGGTACCCACCCATACTGACGCAATAGTAACTCTGCGAGTCAAGAAGCTATGCGTCTTGCTAATTTCCAAACCATTTGCATTTCCCCCATATAGCCCGCCCTAGGCCAAAGAAAGGGGTTCTCCCCCTTTATGTTTTATTGTTTCAACGAATATTGCCCGACTTAATGAAGATATTAATTAAGTTTACTTATTTAAAATTAAGACCGGGTAGGTACTTTAAAATATTAATTGCCTACTCGCTTAGTTCTCTTTGAATATAAAGTCGAGGATAATTTTTCAATGTGCCATGCAGTTTTGTTGCTCGTTATAAATTTAGTTGCCCAGGGCATTTCGTGAACATACTTTTTGTCGCTTTATAAAGTGAGCTGTTTACTTAGGGGGCATGCCTACAGTAGGTACCTACTACGGAATGAAATATTTAATATTACTTACGACCTGAATATTGTATAGAGAGGGTTGGACTTTACCTACGGGGTACAGGTAGGTAAAAAGCGAAGCACTTGGCCTATTTCAAAGGCAGTATTTTTATGCCAATGTTTAGATGATAGTCAAGTCAGTGCTTAGATGGTACTTAGTGGATATCATAATGTACCTCACAAAACCACTTCTCCTTCTAGACACTTTGTGACTCTAGGTACTGGCTGTTACAATGAAATTGATAGTTAGGACTTTAAAAGACGTTAGTAAGTAAGTAAGTAAGTAAGGGACCGTTAGTCAAATCGGGCCTAAAGGTTGTATCTAGATTATATGAAACATAGAGTCACATCAAGTTGTGCACCGAAAATGCAAGGAATGCAATGGAAAAAACAAACTTTCTCATCTTTGGAGTCAAGGGTAGAAACAGTAGGTACTTACTCTACCAAATTAGTTCACTGTCAATATATTAATAATAGGGGTATTTGTAGAGCACAGAGTCAGGACTTGAACTAGTGAGCTATCTTGGCTCACCGATCCAGTGCTCTCATTTTATTTATTTACTTTTTATTTACTTCCTAATCATGTAGTATCTTTACGTGGGTAGGTATAACATATTTTAAATTGAAATCTGGCCCATTCCGTCGTATGTGGATAGAAATAAAAATCTGAGTGTCAGAAGCTGTGCTAAGTAATTATAATACTAATAGGCAAAGAGTCTAGCGATAAGCTGTAAACTATCCCCCAGCATTTCCTTTCTTGAAAGTATAATGGGCAATTATTGCGAAGTTTTCTTATTAAAAAGCGAAACATTTCTCGTTCGGAAAATGCGAAAGAGTCGAAAACATTCGCAGTCGTAATTACAAAATGCAAATATCCGAAGCATTTTCTACGAAGTCGTAAAATTTTAAAACCTCATTAAGCCCGAACGCAAATCTTATGCCAAATAATAATATCTCTACTTTACCATGTCTTTACTACTTTCTATAGAATATCGAAAATAATCAGATAAAGTACAGCCTTTTCTGAGTTTTCAGTTAAATTAGGTAATTATGATCCCTGTTGGATTGATTTGATAGTCGGTTTTCTTTCAAAGTTAATCTTCGTAGCAAGTAAGCAATAGATGAGATTTCTCTTAAAAGAGTGAGATAGCTGATTCAAAGATTATCGGCATTTATAGAATATAGGTAATATTTTTTATTGTACTAGAAAATATTTTAAGCACAGACTATTGTACTAGAAAATATTCATACATTTATGGTACACACTACAGCACGTCGACTTGCACGCTAGCACTCTACTCGGTTATGTTACGGGCGACTTTACAACAAAAGTGTACACTCTGACGTGCTATTGTGTGTACAATAATGCTCTTTTCATGAGCAAATAATACTACAAGAAAACATTTATATGTATAAATTCCACTACCAATTTAGCCTGGCCTGCCCAGCCCCCTTAGCACGCTACCATTTTGCCTACTCTCAACTGTCACCTTAGCCACTGTTGACTGTCACCTCAGTAGTGTTAAGTGGCTAAGGTGACAGTTGAGAGTAGGCAAAATGGTAGCGTGCTAAGGGGGCTGGTCTTTGCTCGCTGATTGCCTCAATGACACTAGAAAAGAAGAAGATTTAAGCTAGGCGTCTATTAGCGGCGGATCGAGCCGGGTCGGGTTGGGTCGGGCCGGGGCGGGCCGCAACGTAAAAATCCGCTGCCTGTATTTATATGAAACAGCGTCCACTATCGGCAGACTATTTAATTGCGCTGCAGCCCGCCCCGCCCCGATCCGCCTCTAGTGGACGCTGTTTCTTTACAGGCAGGCGGATTTTTGCGTTACGATCTTGCGATGCGCCCCAGCCCGATCCGCCACTAGTGGACGCCAGACTTTAGTTTGCCTTCATTGAAATCTTTCTTTAATGATGTATCTGATCTTCAAGCATGCTCTACATTTAAGTAGGTAAGAAAGACAGGCACGGGCGCTGCTGGCTGTATCATTTACGGGCGCATTGTTTATTCATAACCTTTTATTTCTTGCCAAAGCGTTAACTGAGATCCTCGTAGATATTATTTTTAAGCCTTCCCGCAGGTCTCGTGGAAACCCTTTCCGACACAAAATCTAGCTTTTATAATTCGCGGGAACCTTCATCACTGGCGAGCGACCTTTTTCGTATAAAAACGATTTCAGTGAAAAAAATAACATTATTTTTAAAAGCTAGAGGTGGATTTACATAACCGTTGACATAAAAACCTACCTCAGTTTAATAGGCACTCAACTCGCTAACCACGGGTTTCGTTGCATGAAACTCTGTCGAGTCTAATTTATATGAATTAGCATAGCATTTTAAAGTGGAGACAGCCGCGACGTAACTTATATCCCGAGCATACACTTGCGAGAGTAGAGCACAAAGAAAATAGGGTAGATGGTAGGTACCCACAGAAGGCTCTCTGAGTAAAGATTATCTTGAAGTTTATGCATGGGTTAAATATAGATAAAAGTTTTTAAGTTGCTTCTTTAATCCAATAGACCGTTATTTTTATAGCTCAGATAACAATAGATAAATGCGTCGCGCTGTCAAGCTCGAAGTGGATGTTTTTGCTTAAAGTCTGAGGCTGCATCACCATATCACCATTGTATTCCATAAACTTAAGTAATATCACACCACTCTATAGGTACACACGATAGCACGTCAGAGTGTACACTTTTGTTGTAAATTCGCCCGTAACGTAACCGAGTACAGTGCTAGCGTGTAAGGGTCGACGTGCTGTCGTGTGTACCTAACATTAGATGGTAAGGAGCTGAGAAAACAAGAAAAACCTTAGTAAAGATGAGCTTCTTCATTTCTTTCCTTGAGGCGAAAACTGCGCATAATAAGTTACTTTAGGTCTTAGCTATGGGCGGGTGGTCCATCCAGGCGCGTTGGCGCATTAATGCCATAAAACTTAATGTATGCATGCGAGCATGCATGCTTGCCCTGTGTTCTTAACGAGACGGTTCAAAGAGGTTGAGTTGGAGGAAAAATCCTAGGTGCCTAGTGCGGCCGAGTCTCTAGGAGTCAGCCTAAAAATACATTGATTTAATAACTGCACATTTTGTATTTCGAACTCTCCGCGCGAAACTAGGGTCTGAGAGTGAGAGGCTACCTTCGCGTCACGAGGGCCATCGCTCCTCCATGAATAAGATCTCCGAATGGGAACTGAAACTACTCGGATATCCTGAGGACAGTAAAAATAAGTGAAATCGTTGACAAAATAAAAGTAAATAGTCATGAACTCATAACAAATACAAAAAGTGCATCACTCAAACAAAACACAACTAAATATTAATAAAAAATACCGCCCCGCGACATACCTGACTCAGAGGTTCCTATGCCGCTAGCAGCATCCCCCAATCAGATTGCAGGTACTAAATTATAGGTGAATGAAGTGAGTGTGAGTGAAGGGGCCACTGGACGCTGTATAAACCATCTCATTACGTAGTTGCAAAGGCCTTAGTTTTTAAGTTTAGGTGCAAAGTGACAGACGAGACTAAGTACTACCATCATCTCGGTTGGGCAGGCCCGCTAGATTGGTGTGTCTGTAATAAAGTGCGACGTAAATACGCTTTGATATAATCCCTTAACCAGTGGCAAAGAGTTTGAAAGCCTTTGAGTTGAAAACGCAGTACAGAAGCAAACATGCAAATCGAGAATGGAAGTCCGAGCTTAAGAATTTACTATTTACAAATGGCAGCTTACACAACTTAACGGAGTGGTAATTTTAAACAGGTTTCTATAAAGTGACTCTACATAAAAATAAGTACTTAGGACTTTGCATACGATTTTCCAAAATAAAGGCAAGAAATAATTCACGTCCCTATCGAGCGACTTAATAATGCTGCGACATTCATAAATAATTTGGTTCCAAATGGGTCGAATCGCGATTAATTTACCTACAAGGTTGTCTGGAAGAGATTGCTTTTAGCAATAAGGCCGCCCATTGTATATCCATTAATTAGTTGTAAGAAAACTCTACTATTTAAATAACAGTTTTTTTTGTACTATTCTATTCTACAAAATTAACCGCGATTCGACCTGTTTCAAACCAAATTATGATAGTACCTACTAAGTTCTGGCAAATGGGAAATTGGGCAAGTCAACATTCCCTGAACGAGCCCTTAGCGTAGCACTACGAAGCTGCTACGAAAACACCGTAGAGGTTGCTTCTGATAAATTGTATAGTTTAAGGCTGGCTGGTTCTGGTCTACGACAAGTTTTTTGGGCAGTACCACTGCTTCGTAAACCAGAACACATAATCGGCTGAATTATTGTTGTTCTGTTGTTTACAATAATGAAAAGAATACGGTTTTATTCTCGCGAACGAAAAATCGCTGAACAAAAATAGTTCAGTTTAGCTACAAAATGTAAAAGTCTGTGAAAATTTTGAATTTCCCGCCACCTTGCTATCGTCTACCCTTAAGGCCCAGTAGGACGCACAACTAGCGCCGCCAATGAAAAAAAAAATCTTAATCATACGGATATAATCGATTCTCGCCTAAAGTAGTTAAGTTCTCTGGAATCCAACCTTAGGTCCTAAAAAAAGTTTCTGGAATCCAAACCTTAGGTCCTAAAAATAATTTCTGGAATCCAAACCTTAGGTCCTAAAAATAGTTAAGCCTCGCGTTGAGATTTTGCAGGAGAGTTTGTAGCAAAAAACGCATCCGAAAAGAAGATATGATTTTTTTTTCATTGGCAGCGCTAGTTGTGCGTCCTACTGGGCCTTAAGTAGGTATTTGATGCCATTGTACTGTTTTACTGTATATCGCACAATTATCCTAGTAAATATAATGGCCACGAGTCTTCAAATGGGCGCTCTGTAAAAATAAATTGTCATGTAAAAGATCTCAGCAGTAACACGCTTCGCAGAATTTATAAAAGGTATTCTCGCTAAAGACCTTAACAATTATACAGGGTGTCCCATTGTCCATATAAGTAAGCGGTGCAAGATGTGAAAGGGTATCCAAACGTGTCTCTGACCGTACCTAAGTACGCCTAACACGTATTTAAAATAAGTATGGCAAAATGAGCTAGAGCCATTTAGGTCC
Organism: Zelleria hepariella; assembly: GCA_949319315.1. NCBI lineage: Eukaryota > Metazoa > Arthropoda > Insecta > Lepidoptera > Yponomeutidae > Zelleria > Zelleria hepariella. The sequence continues at coordinate 10,694,753 of OX439382.1, forward strand.
GTATGGCGTGGCCCGCACTTCGCAGCGCATTTTAAATTACTTACTTCCCTCAAAGTGAGATTACGTTTTGGCTGAGATTACCGGCTAAATTTCACTTAATGCGGCCGCACGTCCCGGGCTCTCTGTCACTACATTACATTTTATACACTTGCCTTGTAAGCCAGCGCTTCCCAAAGGTTGTGCTGTAAATGACATGGGTCGGCGTAAGAAAAACTATCATCATAGGACCTGTAGACCTTTTTTTTGCTATGCCAGTGATAGATAGAGTAACAAAATCAAAATCTAAATGACATTTAAGTACCTACCTATAATACCTAAATAAACTTTTAAGAATCGCTGCTATAATAAACTAATCCAAGTAATAAAATAATAAATGAAAAATTTACAGTTTATTAGGAAAAAAAGTGTAAATAGAGATCTCATTAGATGATTTGCAAACCCCAGATATTTGTAATTTTTTAGAGAGACCCTTTGTTTTAAGATAATTTAAGATGTTACGGAAATCTAAATTACAGGAAATGTGGACATTCCACAAATTCATCAATTAATTATGTATATTGTGTGTATGTTCTGGTATCTGATGCAATTTGAGATAAAGCTCTACTTAGGTACCTATTTCATTTGAATTAGAAACAGTCGAAATAGGGGAGCCGTAATGGTTACAGTTCCATTTATAATAAGGCGGTGAATACAATGAGAGTAAACAATGCCTACCAAAGTACATTATGCGAATGATTTGACGTAAAGTGATTAAATTATGCATAGGTATCGTACCTACTCTGAGATGTGTACCTTCATGTACATTGTATAATGCTATAGAAATAACTACACAGTTGCCTTCATAGATGGGCATTGGGGCAGGTAATGTACCAATTTGAATTAGTTTAATACCCCTAGTAGGTATAAAAGTTTCTGCTAAGTGGGTAATACTTAGATGCGCAATGTTTTACATTTCCCAGATATCTGCTGAATGACTGTCATCTAATTTGTAAATAAATTTTGTAGGTACCTACAACCAGTTATTATTAATAGTCTGAACTCTGAACAGGTGAACCAAATATTCTAGACGTAAATAAAAATTGTTATAGTAAAGTTTACCTAAATTGTAATTTGTGGGTTTGAAAGCTTTTGATGTTTCTAAATTGAATACCTAGTCATTATTAATTTTAACCAAGTTAATACCTTAACTTGAATAGTTTGATGAATTCTACTTAAATATTCGAATCAATCGAATTATGAAATCTGAGCTCAATTAAAATGTTATTTAGCCCCCAATACAAAAATAGGGCTCTTATAAGTTTGACTGCTATGTTTCTGTGTGTGTGTAGTGTCTGTCTGTGGCACCGTAGCTCTTTACGGGTGAACCGATTTGGATATGGTTTTTAACGTATTTTAAAGCTTGTTTTCCAGCAAGTGTTCTTAGATATAGGTATTTTACCACAATCGGTTTATCCGTTTATAAGATATGTTATTTGAAGTTAAAATGTCAGGGATATACCTACAGGGCGTCCCACGGCTTTGCCACATGGAGGGAAAGTACCTTGAATATTGTAGATGGAACATTTTACTGAAAGAAAACATTATTTGAATAAAAAAAAAACAATTTAAACTGCATTCATAGATATTTAAATAATTACATGGTTGAACCGGGAATAGAACCCGTTACTTGAGAAAAATTGTAACTCTGTAGCTTTATCATACCGATCGAAAGGCTTCATTATAAGGATTTTTTTGTTGTTAAATAACATAGTGTCAGAAATAAAAGGAAGACCATGAATTTTAACATTTACCTGGTTGTATGTAACAAATCGAGCCGTAGGTATCCTGAGTCGAAAGACGCGTAAAATTTTGTCCATCGCAATGCGGCTGGCTGATTATAAAGAAATAATTCAAAAATGGGTTCCATTTTCAAACTTTTATTCTTTTGTTACTGTGATTTAAATTGATAAATTGATTATTTTTTTATTATAAATGTTGAAATCCATGGTCTTCCTTTAATTTCTGACACTATGTTATTTAGCAAAAAATAATCCTTAAGCCTTTCGATCGGTATGATAAAACTACAAGGTAATTATTTTTCTCATGTAACGGGTTCGATTCCCGGTTCAACCATGTAATTATTTAAATATTTATGAATGCAGTTTAAATTGTTTTTTAAATTCAAATAATGTCTTCTTTAAGTAAAATGTTCCATCTACAATATTCAAGGTACTTTCCCTCCATGTGGCATAGCCGTGGGACGCCCTGTATATATTTTTTAATTTAGTAGTTATCGACTCAGTTTAGAAGGGAAGGAAATTGTACCATGACTTTTAAAAATCGCAACGAGCTTTTCCATGTTCGAAATTTGAAATTGAGGTCAACACGTCGCCTATATTGTAGCAGGTTAGGTGCCTAACTCGCTCATAGAATCATGATAGATGGAGGGAGCATTTCGCATAAATTACAGGCAGGTAGGCCGGTAATAAAGTTGCGTAATGCGTTGTTACATTGACTGATGGGATGGTTCCGACCTCTCGCTCGTGTGTCACGTTTCTGCAGCCCGATTGCGATATTGACATTACGGTGGTGATATAAAAACTATGACCAAAAAAATATTGGAGCAAATAAAAAAATGGGACAAAGAGTTTTGTGCATAGAGTATCTAATCTTAAAAAGTTTTAGTGATGCATCCGCGAGATTTTTGATGATAGCGACACAACACGGCCATACGCTACACGCTCTAGTTTTCCTGTTCAGGCAAACCTATCAAATAAACCGATTTAGTTTGTAGGGAAGAAAAATGACTCTACGAGTCTACTTCGACTCCACATCGACCTAACGACTCAAAGACAAAGTAGTATTTGAACGAGCGAGCGAAGCGAGCGAAGTTCTCCGAGTCTACTGGAACAATCCGGCGTTTGTATGTTTGTATGTATGTATGGATGTATGTATGTTAGTATGTATGTATGAATGTTCGTTCGACGATAACTTGAGTAAAATTGGTCGGATCGTTATGAAATTTGGTAGGAGGGTAAATGAAATTAAAAGAATTTGTAAGTTCAAACATGAGCCAAATCGGTCGAGGGGTTGCCGAGATATGGGGTTGTTAAGTTTATATGGGGTCGCGTGTTCACAGTTCGGGGCGGGCCACTAGTTATTCAGTTGTACATCAAACCTACTCCATAAAAAAAATGTCCCAGGCAATGCAGCGCCGAGTGATCTCTTCACCCATTTAGTGCGGCTGTGCGGTTAAAGGTGCCACTGGACGTTGTATAAATCATCTCATTACGTAGATGCAAAGGCCTTAATTTTTGTACATCAATAAGGCTCTATATGTATCAATAAATCATTATATACCTGCCTCTACAGCACGCAGTGAATTCCTTTAGCCAACGAGCTGGCTGCCATGTTACTGTATGTCGAGCAGCTATCCGCATGTAGTCACGAGTGCATTTGGCAATTCGATCTAGTTAAGTGCAAGTCACATTAGCGATCCAGGGTTGTGACGCCGGCGGACTTCCCGAAACCAACATGGGCAAATACTAGGGGTGCGACCATGAGTTGATTTTCTCCATGCGGCATTGTATCTTGTCCACTGCGGATTGGCAATATGCCTCGGAAACTTAGGTTTTACGTTGATAGCATTGCAACTACAAATTAATGTGTGATGATTAAGCCCCGCGATCTCTCTCTCCCTCTGAGAGAAGGCCTTTAGTCATTACTTTCACCTCAGTCTACTATAGCAATCGCTCCAATACCAAATGATAAAAAACAATACCGGACAAAAAAATATTTATTTTGATTACTTCCATGCCTGACTTGGTAATGGCATTTATTATTTTTGTGATTTATTTATTCTGTTAATCATATATTTTGTAGCTACTTCTAGTCAGACTTGTCTCTGCCGTATGAGCCGAGACCGGTGGGTCAACGTTTTTGCTACAACTGTCTGAGGCGGCCGACAATAAAGATGTACGGAAGACTGGCAGGCTACAAAAAAAAAACCTTTTGTATGCCAGTGTCAATAAACTGTATCTACTTATTTCTTCTCGACAAAACTGAGCTCGCCTTGATCGGTGGTAGAGCAATCATGGTAAGGCTCGAGGTAAGTGGTATTCCCAGTTTCCCAGTATATTCGCGCTCTCGCAACGTCTTCCCCACGTCTTTAGGGCGGCTTTCAACGCCGCAATGACCACAGAATGCGCTTTGTAAATGCCCTGTGTAGGTACTTTGCTCGGCGGCGGCGTTGAAATGCTTGTCTGGACGTCTCTGTTGGAGCTGGAATACTATTATGGTCCTGCTGGTTTTGAAACGATCACAGACAAATGGAAATAAAAGATACTACTAGAAAAAAAAACATTGTATACCTACCTACTTATATCTTTTTTGCTACTACAAATTCACAAATATACGTAACTTTGAAAAAAATACTTTAATTGTAGTAGCAATACGACTAGCGAAAATCGGCAATCCGCATTGAGCACGTGTGGTGATTAAGCTCGCACTCTCTCTTTGAGAGAAGGCCTTTGCCCAGCTAGTGGGACATGTAAAATTGTACAGGCTACATCTTAATTTTTATATATTTTTAATTCATTGTACGGGTTTACATAATTTTTATCCGCCTTCATAAAAGGAGGAGGTTCTCAAGTCGACACGTTTTTTAAGTTTGTTAGGTACCTCAGAACTTTTTCTTGTTGGACCGATTTTGATGATTCTTTTTAATTTTAGTTATTTTGTTGTTTGGATTGCCGACATCATTAAGACTTCCGAACGAAAGCGAAATAGTCGACTAATCCGACAACAATAAAAAAGCAAGTAAAACCGTTCGATCAATATAAAATATGCAATGCTTATGAAAGTTTAAGTTGTAAAAAAATTACGTAAAAGTATCATCATTAGCTGCGCAAAGGCCTCTCAGAGAGTAAGTTCGGGCAAAAGGTTTATTTAATTAAAGTAGCGTGGCGTGAAATGCACAATTATCACAGTTTTTTCAATTATGTAACTGAACGGAGCTAAAACTAATTATAATTTAGCGGATTATGAGATTTTCTCAAACTACTCGTTTTGATCAAACTACTAGGTACTAAGTAGTTCACTGGTTTTTCGAGCAAAAAAACAAATCAGCTTCAATTATTTTGTTGATCTTATACATTATTTAGAATAATGAAAATAATTCAAATTTAAGGTCGTGAAACAAGCATCACTAAACAAATAGTAGCTCAGTTTAGCTAAAAAATTAAAATAAAACTAAACCTGAAAATTTTGGGTTTCCCGCCACGCTAATTTAGTTGTCCTACAACGCTCTAGTTGTCCTACAATGCTCTATTTTAGTTGTCTCCACTGCAAATTAGAGGTTTTTGCGTCGTGGGTAGGTAGAAACTAGATAGGTAGGTATTATGCCTCAGTTTTCCTCACGATGTTGTCCTTCACAGTTGGTAAATAATAGAAATGACTAAACAAAATAATGCTCTCAAAAACCTCCTTCGAGATAACATACCTTCGTCTAGCAGAGACAGACGCGTAATCAGTGTCCAGAGCAACATATTGAACTTTTTTCCTTACGGCCCGGCCGGCCTTAGAGAGAAAACGTACGAGCCGTTTTTGTACATCTGAAAAACTGACGTAATTTATTTCCCCTTCGGTGCAATATTTAGTGATGTCCATTACTACAGTTCGCGACCGAACATTATTCACGGACATCCGTCTTTTTTTTCTCCTCGGCCGCAGCGTGGGTTGGGCTCTTACATATTAACTTTTTCATTTATATTCTGAGCAAGTTCGCCGATATTACTAGTCGCTTTAGGTTCGCTAGATGTAATAATTGTAGCATCAGCAGACGGATCGAAAAACAACTACATCTAAGTATATCTAAGTAGATCTACCTAACAAATAGTAGATACGTAATTATTTTATGTCTGCGCACCGATAATCTAAGTATGACCATTGAAAACTAATTATTTACCTTCATTAAGAATGTTTGAATATTATATTATTACATTTTTAACGTTTAGGTATAAGACGGTTTTCAATTTGATAGCATTTGTCTTTACGTGAAACATTTTTGGTTACCTAAATTTTGTTCCATTCGGTTATGCATTTTCAGATCACCAGATAATTTAGCTATCGTTGTAGAGTTTGAATAAGTAAATTAATAGAATATTAATCAAACACAGTTTCTAGTTGAAAATTAGTTCTCGTTCCCGGCGAAAGTCTAACAAAAAGCCTTAATTAAAAGTATACGTAAATTAGAATACAACATTTTACGTTAATACAATTAAGTGAGGATGCATACAGGTGAGAACTTTAAATTGGCACTGGAACCACCCCGGTCGTTGTTGCTGGCGCGTATTTACGACATCGACATACTTTCTGTTTCATATATCCGTAGACTTTTATAAATTGCCACAACCAAGCCGCAATGATGAATTTTACTCAAAAACGCTGTTAATGTGGTAATTATTTCGACAACTTTATTTGAGCAAAGTCTGCCTTGCCGATTATTTGATAAGGCGCCAGAAAATTTTTATGGAATTTCATAATTGTCTTGTTTTACCGGCCAACAATTTCCTTTGAAAAACTATTATGGTCGAATTTATTTAAAGAGTAGAACGTCAAAAATCAGGTGCAAAAAGTATTTATTCGGATTTCCTGGTTATATTTTAATTACTCGCATTGTTTGAGTAAAGCACTATAAAAGCAATGGTCCTCATTAACTGCGCTGCTGGCCACGCTATGATGGCCTCGAGCTTAGCCTAGCTACGCTCGCGGCCTTTAAGCTTGGTCCTCATTGAGACCCTTGCTGCGACCCGCGCTATTCATTCCAACTTGTCTATCAAGGGCTGCAATGCTGACCGCGCTGTGTTGGCCTGGAGCTGCGCTGTCGGACATCAACAGCGCGCCAGCAACTCACCCATCGTTACAGACCGCGGCAATAATGTACTAAATTTGAAACTTTTTTGAGACGTTACAGATTTGAGCAAGTATATTTTTCAATAGATAATGATGAGAGGAATACGCGTACATTTTTGTGACTAAAGATCGATTTTACCACGACATTCTAATTTTCAGGGATTACATAAAGGTCACATCGGTTTTTTGTATGAAAAGTGAATAGTTATTAAATTGATGAGCATCCGAATCAAAGTATATTTTGTGCACCAAGGAACTAGAAGCAGCAGCAGGAAGCAAACAGTCTCGGGATGAGCATAAGGCGCAAAATCGGCCAGAATGGAAAACTGTTTTAAGAGCCCTATGTCCCTGATTAGGGATAACGGGAATTGATGATGATGAAGGAACTAGAAATACGGTCAAGGATAGGATCAGCACTTCTACTCTCTTTTAATATTTATTTTTAACGTCATCTTTCGTAAGCACTGCATTGGGGATTTATTGAATAAACTCGATAATAAATAGTCGATCTTGACACGATAGCGTCGATAGTTGAGGGGAAGGTCTAGGATACCCCACGGTAGCTTTTACCTCAATCGATCAAAATGGGGCACATTCTAGCGTGTCCCCGACTGTATTTTGTAACTACGCCTCGTTGAAATCAACGCGCGGCTAAACGGATTTGCAGCGCATCTCCAGGTGAATGCCGGTTATTACTCCTATTAACCGCTGCAGATTGTTTATTGTTCGCTGCTCTTTGCAATTTCCCGTCGATTCTTTCAGTGCTATAATTCGGATTAGTTTATTGGATTATTTAATTTTCCTCAGAGTTGTTACGTTTTACTGTAGTTCAATTACAATGCTCGGATGTTATTGAGGTTTTTTCTAGCTTTATTTTAAAATAGAGCAAATTACATTTGAACTCTTAATAATGGTTAGGTACCTACTTGATAGTGATCTTTCCACGGAAAAGAGAATAATCTGCCGGTAAATTCCATAATTATATTGTGTCGTATAGACCAGTAACTAAGCAAATAGATCCTTTAGGCCTGATGGTGGACGTAAGCGTATTTAATCTTAGTTATTCACTTAGCACTATTGCCAAGCGAAGACTACGTGCCAGTTTCATAAAACTACAATTCATAGTTTAACATGACAATTTGATGTACCTACCTACATTGAGTTGAGTAGTCGGATAGTAAGCTTACCTGTTTTGTTATCTCTTTTGTCTAATCGGCTACTCAATGTACATCGAATTGTCATAATAAACTATGAATTGTATAGATTTATGAAACTGGGCACTGTTTTGTGTGTAAAGTAAAAAAAAAAACAAACATTTAGCACTTTACAGGTATGTACTCGATGCGAAGACCTACGTTTTTTCTCAATTAAGTTAGGTTTTACTTAACGCAAATAAAGCTTAGGCAAAAGTTGTACAGCTCGTTTAGACTGCAGCCGGGACCACTAAAAGGCTACCGCAAAACAACACCCGAAAATTTCACCAGAATCATGAGCTCACATATTTACCCTCAACACTTCGTCACGGCAAAGCGGGGAAAAGTTTTTGCTCAGGCACTTTGCACAAAATATAACCAGAAGGTTTACGGACATACAAAAACCTTATTGGTGTACACTTAGTACCGTTCAGTTACTGCGTTTCTTTTTTATTTGTATGCGCCATAAACGCTTGCACTGATGGTTTCTCTCCTTTCTCGATTTCACTAAGATTCGATAACAATAAAAAAAATCCTTTAGGTAGTTATTTGCTTTACACGTCCGTATTTGGGTCACCAACTTATACATGTGTACCAAATTTTAATTGAATCAGTTCAGTAGTTTCGGAGTAAATTGGGTGTGACAGACGGACGGACAGACAGACACATATACGAGTGATCCTAAAATGGATCCTTTTTTTCTTTTTGAGGTACGGAACCCTAATATTATACTAAAGGCAACATGTATCGATATTTTCCTTCAGTTATATTTATATCATTCATGATCACGAACAGAGGGGCCGACCTTCTATCTAAAAATTCTTCGACGTCATTTGTTAGCGGCAATTTTTCTCGGTTTCTTGTATTTTTTTAATTTAGCGTAACTAAGAGCCTCTTTGTTCTCGCCGAGGCTCGGCTTGCTAATTGCCCGTCACTCAGTCATTTCTCATCGCCATCGTCCACTGGTACACCTACTAATAATGTCGAGTTTAGACACTTGAAGTACGAGAACTCCAAGGCATTTGTTTTTTTTTTGTTTGCAGGTTATACAAGCTACGGATTGCCTCACGTTACTTTATGTTTCTTCCTTTGGCGAGTGACATTGCTATTTACATAGGTAACACTACCACCACAATGCCACCACCGGGATCGGAGTCGCTTAAGGTGAGGTATGAATCGAGATATGCACATTTTAATAGGGAATTTTGTACGAATGATAAACGATATAATACTTGTAATAGTTGCGCAGCAGCAACGTGGTGGTTACAACACTCTTGTTGGAAAAATTTGCGCGTTTTAACCTGTTTTTGTCACTTTACATCAAGATGAACCCATTTACAGAAAAATCCTTCATATAACAATACCACTTAGATTGTATAAAATAAACGTAGAAGCGTTAAAAAGAAAAGAAAAAAAAAGGGGTTTTCGAGAGGTGACATCAAACATTTTAATCATCGAGCAAACTTTCCTTCACAACATTACTTGATAAGACCTTTTAGTTTTCATTTCCAAAATGTTTTATATTTGTAGGTAGCATTTTGTGAGAGGTGACAATGTTCCTCCTCAAAAACCAGCTGACTGTTTTGCTAAAAATCCACTCCATGTCACCTTTTGACTGTTAATAACGGTGAGCTAGACTCAGTGGATTTCCCTAATCTAAATAGTGGGTAAGGCAGCAGTGGGGCAGCGCCGCCGCAACATTACTGTTAGCTTTTAAACTGAAAAGCCCTAGACGGCAAAAAAAGGGCAGAAAATTACGTGGAATGAAATCGTCCATGGCGCTACTCGTGGTCTGCTTAGTATGCATTAATCACGAAGCGTCGGGAGCCACGGTGATTGAAACTAGATCCCGTCGGACATGGCTTACCACCGGCGGCCATGCGTTGGAACTACCAGAAGGACTGTACGGTCGGCCAAGATCTCAGATACCTACCCCATGGCAGCTCTTATCGCGCGCGGCATAAGGGCGCCAATCGAACAAAAAGGGGTATCTGAGACTGTGGCCGACTGTACATAATACAATACGCAACGCAGGTCCTCCATTCTGGCAAACAAAGCAACAGGCAAAATATTTGACGAGTGAGTGAAGCGAGCGAATTTCTTCGAGTCTATTTGAACAATCCGGCGTTTTTATGTATGTTTGGGTGTATGAATGGTACATTTACCCGCCTACCAGATTCCATGACGATCCGACCAACGGTACTCAAGTTATCGTTGAAAGAACATTCATGCATACAAACATAAAAACATACAACATACAAAACATAAGTACAAACTCGCTCCGCTCGCTCAATTATTTGGCCATTGTTTCCAGAATGGAGGACCAGCTGTAACCGGATATTAGTCTACTGTCAAGCTTATTTCTTTCGGATGTATTTATTTTGTGCTATGACCGCCTGATTACACCACGCCGCACGCCAAATGGACTTTGGGCTATTTAAATAAAATGCCGGACAAAGGAGCTCCTGTAAAACTTAGAAGAGAAATAGAGATGCGCGAGCGTAGTAAAATTCATCCACTTTGTGTTGTATACCTACTTAATTTAGGCATTTGTTTTTATGACTTTGAAAATAGGAAAGTTACATTTCTTCGTCTCCTTCACCTGGGCTTGCTTATCTTGGCATTCAGCTCTTCATATTATTTTCTGTTACTTGCCAAGCAAAATAGATATTCAACACTTCAGTCCCACGATTTTCTTCTTCTACCAGCACGCCTCTTCCCATCAATATTGACCAGTATGATCATTGAAGAAGTCGGTACCTGTCGTGGTCCTAGCTTGTCCTAGGTAGCTTAGCTTCTTCTTTGTTCCTAGATTTAATTTATAATGGATTGGAAACTCAATAGGTTTTATTATAGTTTAGTATGTGCTAAACGCTACACATCTAATGAGGACGTATCACTCAGTCCACGCTGCATTAAGAAACATTTCAAGTCCTCGCACATTCTCCAAACTAAACTGCTTCCGTAAGTCTCGGGGCTATGTAACTGGAAAGTTTGCCTATTTTAATTTTCCGGGCTCGCTCGCGTCTGAACACGTCACAATGAGGCGCAGAGGAATGGCCCGGGGCCGTCATTAAGGTGTGCGGGTTTTGTCGACGAGTGCGCTATGTAAGAGATTTTTTTTATCAGCGAAGCATGTCGGAAAGGGATAGTTTAATTCTTTGCTGCGAGACAGGTGTAGAGATGGGTAGTGGGATATAACCCAAACATAGATGGCTAGTAAGTAAAGTACTTGTAGGCCTAAACCTGGACGTTTTCCAACGAATCTTGGAAGTACGGTCGTTATTGATAGTACGTACCTACTACATTGCGTCATGAAAGCTACGGATGAAACTTTGGTCAGGCGTGATTCATAGGAAACAGTTGAATGAAATTAAAATGAACGAATGAAAGCTGCTCGTACCGACTCCGTCAGATTATCTACTCATTACGTAAATCAACATTGGTTCATGCGTTTGGTTCATACATTATTCGTTAAACTTATAGCACCCCTCTGGTTGATTGGGGCATGAAAAGAGAGAATTACGCCGTGAAAACACAAGTTAGTTGCTGTTTCATACCTCGCCCTGAGCTCGAAAGCTAACGTTTGGGCAAAAGTCCTGTAGTTGGCCTTTCATTCCTCGTAGCAGTTGAGAAAATGTCGCGCGAATGCTCATTGTCCGATGGGCCTCGTAATATGGTCGCGTTTTCTAAAGAGAAGTAGAGAAGAGAACTTTACTGTGCTTGGAGGTTCGTGAAAATAATGTATTACTTTTTGTTTAGATTGTGTACTCAGTTATGTTTATTCGGTTAAAAGTGAAGGTGTAAAGCACTGCACAAGTTATGCTTTTACAAATACGTACTACGTGTATTATAAGATAATAATTTATGATCAATGATGCTGCAGATACTCAAGGTTCTTGGAAGTTTCGAATCAATGTGAAGAATGAATATGCCGTTTTCGTAATCTGAAACAGAAAAATACAAAAATGAAGGTTTAGAATTTTACAAAATACAGTCAATAGATTCTGTTGGTCAGGAGGAAACATAGAGGGGGGATAATGTATGTATTCTATGTTGTAATATACCGATGTAAATGTGCCCAGAGATAGTGGAAACATTTTCAGTCCAGTTAAGGTAACGGGTTTTTTAGTGCGTTCTATGAGGAGCTTCAGGCTTCTTTTATAAGGCGCTGATGTGCCAATCCATTCGCTATTGTAAACGGCCTTACTTATTTCTTGACTCTAAAATGTAAAAAGAATTGAAATGTTAGAACATTGTTAGATATAATAAATATAGCTAATAAGTCCACCAATTGCACAAAGTTAGGCGACCAATTTGCGGAATCACCAATAGAGACTGCAAAAAAATATTACAGTACAGTATTTACGGGAACACTGTTTTTTTTTTTAATTTATTACATCAAATAAAGATCATCATTTATGCTTTGCTAGATAATACCTACATACCTCAAATGTGAGTAGAGTCCCAATATAGCCAGGCAGAAAGATCCCCATTGTCATTGCAAACAAGTATAAAACCATGAAGATGTACGTCTCTGTTTTTAAATCCTGTTTTAAAATAAGAATACAGTAGCACAACATTATAGAGACAGATGATATGTGGCTGACTTGGAACTATAAAAATTATGGACTAAGTTGATACTAACCAAAGTGAAAGCGCATAGTACTACGCAAATAATTACAGATGAAACTCCAAATTGAAAGAACATTGCTACCGATAATATTTTCTGGAGATATTTACAATACCTGAAACAATAAATACAAAACACTACAAAGATTTCAGTTAGTCGTTAAGTTTACTTAATTAACTTGTAACTTCGATGTTTGGAAGAGATGCCTCCTTTAAATGTTTATTATGAAGAGATTGTAGAACGTATATACACTGTGGAATTTTAGTGGTTTTAAAGCCGAAGGTATTTAGTTGCACTCGTGATTCTGAGCCAAATTCCAAAATTTTACTTCAAAACGAGCGAAAAAAAAAAACACTTCCCAATACAACGGGCTATCGCCAATCGACACCATTTGTATGGAGAAGAGAATTTTTTTTTCGCGCGTTTTGGAATGAAATTTTGTAATTTGGCTCAGAATCACCAGTGCAACAAAATACCTTCGGCTTTAAAACCACAAAAATTGCACGGAGTATAGTGACTGTAACTTACAATAGTAGCATATCGTAGTGTTTTAAGCACTTGTTAAGTTTCTCCATTCGGTTCTTGTCTTCTACATCACTTTTGACCATTACATCAGAATCAGATTCAGTGCCGTTTAGATTTGTCAGTGTATGGTTTAGTGACCGGAACTGTCCAATACCCATGAATATTAGGCCCGATATAAAGGTGTCGATACTAACATTGTACATCATATGCCCGTACATTCCGACAGACTGATAGATGTACCAAAAGTAGAAATAGTTTTGACGTATCTCGTCACTCAGAAAATAGTAATTACATATCGGAAGTTCAGCATTCCTATTGAAAATTACGTGGATGAACAATGGCGGTAGGACTTGGACGAAAAATGCTAAATTGCTCATGTAAGCATAACACTTCCAGAAGGTTCGATAAACCGAAGTATGTCTGTCGATTATTTCACCACTTCTCTCGTCGTTTCCTTTGAATACTTCTGAGTCTAGAATATCAAACGATTTAATTATTGTCATTCTCATTAAGAGTACCATTAGGACTTTAGAGGTCACGACCACTTCAGTGAAATAGAAAATGAATTCTCGGATTAATGTTTCGATGCTTCGTGGGGTGTAAATGAGATTCAGAGTTAACAAGATGTTGTAGATGACGAGAGTTGTAATGAGGTAGAAGAAGGAGTAATATTTGTAGTATTTGCTCGAGCCCCGGCCTGACCACAAACCGAAAATTTTCCAACATATAAAGTTAAACTTAAACGTCTTTGATGTTCTGTCACTTGCCATGGTGAAGGTGATAGTTTGCCCTCTAGAAGAAAAAATGTTCCAACCACATTTTTATAGGGGTGTAAATGGGTTTGGGCTGAGCTTTTTTTTAGGGTTACTTACTCATAGCTAAGCGAGAATAGAGACCGAAGTCGAAAAACTGGAACTCGAGAATGTATTTTAAAGCTTGAAAAGAGGGAGAGGGAGCAAGTGAAGCGAGCTTTAGGACAAATAAAGACCGGCAGCAATCGAAGTGACCTCGAGAAACGTAGGTACCCTAATGCTGTATATCTGTGTGTTACTGCATTCTAACACACTATACTCACTTAATGTATGATTATGACATTACGGCTCATTATAGATACTGAAGCTACATTTTACCCGCTGCTCAGCTGACTGGCATTTCGTCCGAAGTTGTACAATTGGCACGCCTGAGTATTACATACAAACTTAAATATAAAACTGATACAATTTTAAGAGTTTGGCAGAGCCGAAAACTCTGGGAAAGAAGTCTAGGGCATAATTCCTTTCTGGATGGTCAATTGGTCAGGCATTTTGCTAAACAAAGATCATGGTATCGTTCAGCGCGAAACCCTCTCTACGAGAGTCGGTCTTGCACTTGACTTATTTAACGGAGTAGAAATAGTGTGACCTATCATTACGATTCCATAAAATGGCTGACGTAATTGAACCGATAAATGCCTTGTTGGATAATATATTGGTTTATTACATACTTTTAGCACCTTTTACAATATGCCTCCATATTATACCTGTCTCTATAATTATTTTGAGACATGGCAATGGCGACATTTTAAATAATTTTCTGGGTTAGTAAAAGGGTTATTATGACCGTTTGTTAATATTTTTTTGTTCACATTTTATCCCTTGTGATGATCTACACAGTGAGATAATTTGTACAGCGTCCAGTGGCACCTTCACTCACACTAGATGGGTGAAGTTACCACTCAGACTCTAAAATGCCATGTTTAGATTGATCTAGTTCACACCTTTGCACTGTTATTAGCCAGAAAAAATATTTCAGTCAACCAAACCAGCCGAATAGGGCCAAGTTTCAGTAAATACCTACAGGAAATATAAAAATTACTTAAGTGCCAAAAAAACTATCAACATGGGGATTGTTTCATACAGCAATCGTATTAAATAAAAACATGTATAAAAGATAACCCTCTTGAAATTAATATTTCAATCAAGTATTATTTGATGTACATCGTCATTAACAACCAATTTTCCAAGACCTGCTTGAGCTTCTTTTCCTAACTTTTACCGGAGGCTAGCTTAACCTGGACTTGCATTAAGAGGTCCTATTTCGGTGTTTTCATGATGCGTATTTACAATATTATACGTATACCAGACCAGTAGGCATCTTTGAAATACTGCGCGCGTATATTTTGAAATGTTGGTAATGACATTCCAAAACATACACGAATGTTGAGTAGGAACCTAGAAAATTTCAATACCTAGAAAAGACTTAATAATAAGGCGATGCGAGCGGAAGGATTCCAAACTCTACAATGCCAATCACACACCTGTTAATGCTAAAGGATTACTGGATGGATAGTTTATGAGAAGTTCTTGCAAAGTATGTAAATTAAACTAATGCAATAGACCTTATTAAGTACGGGAATAAAAAAATACTTGAGCCTTTTTGCATTTATATCAAATGACAGCGCCCAGAGGCACTTATGCTAGATAGGTGAACTGAAGAATATATATGTTGCAGTGCCTGCTACATATTTCAGAGTAGGCTTACGGAAACACGCTTCCCGAATACCGTCCTAGATTCTAGGTGCGCGGTTGGGTGGATTAAAACAATGGACGTGTTTGCAATGACATAGCTGCAACCCTTCCGTTTAATTGCAAGGGTTAGTCCCGGGACTCACCAGGGGAAAGGTACTACGTGTCATACCGGTTGGCTGGAGCGACGATACAGGCTTAAGTAAGCGCCCAGAAGAACTTCAGATTTCCATCTAGTCCTCACTGAAATTGGGAAAAAAGTAAGCTGTACTTAACCTTTATGCGTGATTGTTGAAAATCCTGCTTCATGGCGTCCGGCTTCAGCGATGAAAGTAACTCAAGATAGGCGCTACTACTGACCAGACTTAGGCCTTTGCATGGACGTTATGAAATAATTTTTACAGTGTTCAGTGACATCTTCACTCAACACTACAGGGTGTTAAAAGACCGCCAACAGGGCCGAAAGGTACGCATACTAGACACCAAAACAAAGTACTTTTTCGATAAATTATTGCTGGGAAATAATTTTGGTTTTTTAGGTTATAATTTTGGAAAATATTTTATCGCGTAATGGAAGTGCAACGCAAACAATTCATAGTGCGCAAACGTTGACATACACTTAGGCTACTTACGCTCGAGGTGCCGATGTTTAGAATACATTGCGGGTTGCAATTTCGGCGTCGTTTTTTATAAGAAATATTCAAAATTTTGATATGTTTCCTTCAGAAGAAATGTTAAGGACTTGATACTGAACACATTTTTGCAAAAAAATAATAATTGAAAAGTCCGACTTTGAACCTCATTATCTCGGAAACCGTTGATTTCCCAGGCATAGTTCCTTGGGCAAAAATGATCCTTACGATGAGGACCATACGTGGTTTCCCGCTTTGTTGGCGGTCTTTTAACACCCTGTATATGGATGAAGAGACCACTCGACTCTGCAGTACCTGGGACATTGTTTTAGATGGATTAGGCTTGTAGGTAGGTGGAGTAGCACCTATACCATCCTGACAGCTTAGTCGGCCTAGCTCACAGGAAAAACAATGTCAATACGTGCGGACCAACGCGAGGAAACCCGCGGTTTCATACCAACTCGCGTAGCATAAGGCTGGTTTAGAGCGCATCCATGGGTTTATAAGTCTAGCTATCTCGCTCTACGTCAAATAAAAAAAATGGGATGCGTATAGTTATAGCCCCCTTATGTACCTACCGCCTAACCCAGCCTTGACTGCACCCATGACTTTTTATATGCCAAATTATTTCAGTTTATAACGAGAATACCTACTAACTCGTTCTATAGAAACATTTTTTTGGCTCGGTAGTTCAGTTGGTTAGAGCGCCGGCACGGTTTGCCTGAGGCTGCGGGCTCAGTTCCTCTGCCGAGCGTATTTTGGTAACCTTGCAACTTCATGTAAAGTTTATGGCGGCTGAGAAGTTTGTTACAAGATTGGACTAGTTAAATTGAACCTACGTGATGTACCTAGGCTGTACTTCTATTAGTTTCTGTTCTGTTTGGTGTCTCTATTCCTCTATTCCCAAAGCCACATAGAGAGGTGGGCGTCTGGAATTTCGAATTAAGGATAACGTTCCCAACGTGTAGGGTTATAAAAGTTTTGTTTCTTTTAAGCGACCACGACTAGTAGTGGGGTGGGCAAAACCACAGGTTAAAGATAGTTTAAAATAATAGAAATGAAGAGCTTTGTACGTAATGAGATTTTTGTTCCCCACTGGATTCAATGGATTTAATTTCTTTGTACCTACTACTTGCGTTACTTATGTGTAGAATCATAAGTATCATAACTGCTTAAATAAAGAGATCCCTTATAGCGATAATCTACCGATTGTATAGTTAATCAATTTAAGATGATTAGTGTAAGATAACCCATGTAAACTATTATTATTATATTTTATGTACTTATTAGTTCAAGATTATTTGTTGAGTTTTGCCCAATACTCGTATTACGTATTATTTTTTTCAAAAAGTTTTTCCAAAAAAAGCTGCTAATAATGGAAATATTTGGTTATAAGTATATAACTATGGGATGTAAGGGAAGCTAATGGAAGTTTTTTGTGGGCTGGATGGATAGTGAGCTCGACTGGAAACTCAAACAATGATATTGTGTGTACAAATGTGTACATTTGGATATAATTTATTCCACCTCAGCTTAGTTAAAGTAGATATTAGCTATTCTTGCCTCTGCCTTCGAACTAATGCTATCACTTATAGATTAGTTGAATACCTACGTACCTATAGGTAGAGTCACGTATTAATAAGTTTAACGCCAGGACCCACCTACGGTTTTCTCATCCAATATGTGGTGATCTTCTACTCCTAACAATTTGTTTGAAGGAAAACGACCAGAAGCATCATAGTTTAGGGGCACATTACGTGAACATTCGCAGCACCTGCACGAACGATTATAGCAAAATGGGATGGTAAATTAAATACGCAGTACCTACGTCCGCTCAAAACAATGTGTAAGTACAGTCGGCCACAGTCTAGGATGCTCCATGATAGCTCTTACCTCGCATACTTATTTAGAGGAATCTTTTCACCGCGCATGGCATGGCCTCTTCTCTACACCGTGAAGCCTCGTGAAAGCAATCGAAGAGGGGCTTAAGTCTGTAACACAATGGCCTGCCGAAAGGTTCCTAGTAGAAGGACAATGATGGGTTTTCCTTGTTTTTCTCCTACAACCAGCGAAGTAATTCTCTAAAAATTGAATCAGAATATTTTCCTCATTAACCTATCTCCTACAAACAGCGAACTAATTCCCTAAATTTCGAATCAATATTCTTTGCTGTGCTAGAAAAACATTTAAAAGAACAGCATTAATAAATCGAATTGAAGCCTACAAGTTTTGCACCAGTTCGCGGGTTCGTTTTGCATGTTTTGCATAGAAAAGTTTCACGGCGAGAAGTCGCATACCTGCGCCTCTATTATCTAAGAAATCCACTCAACCGTGGAGCGTCAAAACACTCGAAAATAGCCCTTACTGAAATAATTAACAATCTGTTTTTTTTACATAGGTACACGGTTATTTTTACGGTAAATATTTTAGAAAATACAGTAGACTCTCTGTAGTTTCATATTTCTAGCGAGTATTAAACAACCTCCGTTCGTTAGCGAACCACGTTTCTGCGACGATTAAAATCACTAATGTGATTATCATTGATGCTATTCTCGAAGTGGGAAGGTGGGGGGAGTTTAAATTGTTAGAGGTAATTATAGTTTGATTACTTGGGGGTAAAGCTGGTGCTATGAAAATTTGCCTTAGAAAACTTAGGCACCATTTCAAGTCATTGAACAAGTATCGAACTAAATCTTGTTTTTGTCATACCTCTTTTTGCATACCTATGTACGGTCAACGAAACGACTAGCAACAGCTTCAGCGATTTTTCGTTCGCGGCGATAACATGAAAAAAAAGTGACACAATATCACGTCATTGTCATGATACAATTCTGTGATATAGTTTCCCAACTGCCAAGCGTCTATATTTTTTTTGACATTTTACTTTTTTTGTCTAGCAAAGGCTGAGTGGCGTAGTAGTACGCTGTAGAGCTACGGGGCCGGTTATTTTTTAATTTTGCAATTTTCTCTGAAATAATACTGCACAATTTTCGAGTATTTTTCTTTTATTCCTTGAAGCTCTTGTATTTCTTGTGTTTCTCGAAACGGTTTTTTTTATTCCAGCTTTTAATTTGTTTGATATATTGTCCATTCTAAAGGTGTCTCTTTTCCAATTGCAGGAGGTAACTAAAGCGCTCCGAAATAGCACCGGCCAAGGTCCGGCCTAAATTAAAAGGTGTAAAGGCCAAAATAAACAGCGTGACGGAAAGAGTCCCCGAAGACACCCCGCGTGCAATTTCACATGTCGTTGGAGTTAATAGCGAGGTTATAATTGCGCGCGGTGTGACAATTTCGGGGTCGCTGCAGCTGTAAAGGTTTATGTTCCCGTGAATAGGTTAAAGAATCGTATAACCCGTGTTATTAAAGAAAACATTTAGGATGAACTTCAAAACACTCGGCCTCTCGCTCTAATTAATACAATCAAAGCGAGACAACGCTGGTTTTGAAGTCCTTTGTATAGGTACAGTCGTACTGCAGTGCCTGGGATATCAATTTAGTGCAGCCTCTCTACTCAGTTACGTTAAGGTCGACTTTACAACAAAACTGTTACAGTCAGTGCTGAGTAAACTCAGTTACGTCATGCTCACGCCACCTCTTACGATAATTTTCACTAACTTTTATTTATATCGGAATAGCTCACTAGTTTCGGTTCTCATTTGAATCATGGAGCAAAGGCAGCCCTCGCGACGCCGCCGTGGCCAGCCTCCGACTATGGTTCCACTCACTGGTCCTTGCCTCGGTGTGGATGTCTTTTTCTTTTTCTTTGCGTGCCGTCTCCTATCGGAGGTTAGCGATCAGTTTGGCTATCTTATCCTTCGAAGTCGCCAAACGAAACAATGAGCCGGTGCTTTGCCCGAACCATTCGCGCAGATTTTGCATCCAAGATATCTTGGGTCTACCATGACTTCTTTTGCCTGGTATCTTGCCTTGAATGATGAGTTGAAGGAGGCTTTAAGTCCTTGTTGTAATTATTTCTAATTATGTGGCCGAAATACTCTAGCTTCCTCTTTCTCTAGGTCTCGTGAATCTCTAGGTCTCGACAAAAGACCTATGGGCAAGTATCACGTTCTCACGGCAGTCTTGTACTTGTAGGAACGCAAATGAGCAAACTCGTTACGTAGATCTCGGGAGTTTAAAAACAATTAACACGGCAAAGTATCGCGGGAACTTCCCTAAGCCTGGGCCATTACTAAGCGAGGTCCTCGGGATAGGGAGTCTATTTTTAAGTAATAATTCTCTGGTCTTAGCTTTCGCACAAAGTGTAGGTTGGAGTCTCTTTCCTTCTTCATTCGCAAATGAATTTGCTACTACAAATTCACAAAAAATCGAAATAAATCCATAGTACATGCCCGGACAGGTAATCGAACCTGTCTCTCGCTTCCGAGTTCATTGCTCTACCTACTAGGAGATTTCAGTGTTATTTCTATGATTAAACTTGCACGTATTACTTACGTAGAACTTCGCTCTAAAGTTCTATAGGACTTACAGCCATTGTTGCGTTAAAACTACAGTTTTCATTTGCTTGCCCCGACATCCCTAGAGGCACTCGAAACGCTTCCCTTTGTAAAAACTGTTTTGAAAATGTAAAGGAGTTTATTCACGCTCGCACAGCGATAGTACTAATGAGCCAGCCCATTACATAAAGAAGGCGTGCGTGCCACCCCGGAGATAGTTTCTCACCAGAAAGTTACCCTAATAATTCTCTTACTGCAATGAAGTAGGAACTACATTACATTTCGGCACCGTGATAATAAGTCGGTGAAGCGGTCACAGCCTAGTTGGACTAGCCATTCTTAATCGATTGGCAAATTTAGACAATATCGGGCGCGCTTATTCTTTGGATGGGTGGTTAGGGGAATGAACGCAATTAAAGGCCGAATATCAAAGAG
The DNA here is from genome assembly GCA_949319315.1 of Zelleria hepariella. Classification (NCBI taxonomy): domain Eukaryota; kingdom Metazoa; phylum Arthropoda; class Insecta; order Lepidoptera; family Yponomeutidae; genus Zelleria; species Zelleria hepariella. The sequence goes on from OX439382.1 coordinate 10,716,020, forward strand.
GCTAAATTTAAAAAGTCTACGTTCAAAACTCCGAAAGTCAAAAAATCCGAAAGATCGTTTGGTAGAATTATTGAAACGCCGAAGTTCTAAAAGCCGGAATCCATGCTTCTTATGCCCGATTTCACCAACTATACTTAATTTTTAAGAAAACTTTTTTAAGAAGTCCTTAGCGTAATTTTGCAAACAAAATTAGCGTAATTTTTGCAAACAAAATTACGTTAAAAATTAAGTATAGTTGGTGAAATCGGGCATTAGTCCCGGTTGGAGGCCCTTTGGGCGGCCTTAAAAGTCTGACACCAGCTCGCGTAGCATGAGGCGGTGTTAGAGACTATCTATGGGTTTAAAACTAAATGTATCTCACTCTTTTGTTTGAAGTAGAGCGGGATGGACCGAGTCCTAACACCCTAACACATCCCTAACACCGCCTCATGCTACGCTAGCAGGGTGGCCAATACCCTATACAAATAACATTAGTCGGTAATAAAAACTATGCGTTTTTCCTGTAAGCTATGCCGAAAGCTGAGAACTTTCTCTCTTTAAACATATTCGGCTCTGCATGTTTTCATGTTTTAATTTATACAGTCCTTTTCACTTAACGATGATGAAAATACTTAACTTTGCTTAAAAGCCCTAAGTATCTGCCTACCTAAGCAAATAGGCACTTGATTTAATGAAAGAGCGAGTTCATTTACAAATAAACCCTTGTTTTCTATCTCGCTAATGATATGAAAACAAAAGCGGGTGCCTAAAAGATACAAAATGCGTACCTAATGTTAATTAATATTGTAACAATGATAATGTCGAATAAAAATATATAGAAGGTCAGCTTCAGCTAATAACAAATTTTTGTGGGGCCAAAAATCCTATTGAATATCAGGGCTGAAATGGTGTCCATCTTCAGAAAAATATTTTTAATTTTTCATGTGGAATAAAAAGTGCAAAGTGTTGTACCATTTTGAAATCTTTATTAAATGCGCCAATTTTTCAAATAACTTTCCAAGGGTAATGTATATATCATTAATTTTTTTAAACGATGGAGTATCAAAATTAGCGAAAATATTTCTTTAAACTAAAACTTCATCAAACTTTATTATTTTCTAGTCAACTAAAGGGGTTAACTGTTTGATTTATCAATGCAATTTGATATGCGACCACAGTGCCTCAAAATGTGGTAAACATTTCCAAAATTTTTAAAAAATGCCTAGAGGTATAATTTCTGAACGAACCGACCAGAGCAGCTACCACGAGTGCTTACTGTCACTGTCACTGAAAGTGATAAGTTGGATAAACAACCTTACTACTATAGTATTAGGATACATGACAGACGTCCGGCAGACGTCCGGCACAGCTTTTTCGCACTCGTGGTAGCTACTCAGGATTTTTTAAATTATTTTGCCCAGTACCGTCATGACTTGCCCTTTCACTCAGTTTCCGCTTGATGTTGAATTACGGGACACCCTGTATGAACCTTGAAGACATTCCTTTCCTTTTTAGGGTACCCGAGTACGTACTGGCCCTAATGTAATCCATTGACCTATGCATGACTGAAAATAAATTAATATTTCAGTCATGGGTGTAACTATATTTTATTAATGTGTAACTATATTTTATTAATGTTGCCTCTTTGTACAAGTGTCCTTTTGGTTTTATTAATTGTATGATTAGGTTGCTGATTCATTTGTTCGCAAATTGCTGAAATGTTGCTGATTTGGTACGGGTTATTTACGTTTAACAATAAAAGACGTTTACTCAAAAACGCTCGTATTGTGGTCATTATTTTGGCAATCTTCTTTGAGCAAAGACGGCCTTGCAGGCTACTTGATTAGGCGCCAGCAAATTTTTATGGAATTTCATTATTATTGTCGTGTTTTAGCGGCCAGCAATTTCCTTTGAAAATCCGTTATTGTCAAGTTTTGTTTAAAAAAAAGCTACGAGCGTAGCTTAGCTTAGCTACGCTCTCGGCCCTCAAGCTTAGTCATTATTGCAACCCTTGCTGATGCTATAAAGATAAACCTTCGGTCTCGGCCTTCATTCTAGCTTGTCCATGAAGGGCTCAAATGCTGACCGCGCTGTGTTGGCCTGGAGCTGCGCTTTCGGCCATCATCATTTGTACTAATCTGAAGACTAAGGCTTCGGAAAAGTTTTTGAAATCAATAAAACGTCCCTCAGACCGCTACTATTTTTTTTTCTCCATACTATTTCAGTGATGTTTTCCCGAAAACATTTTTGGACTTTGGATCAAAATTGCGGTATGGGTAGGTAATTGGGTTTAAAATTATCTTCTATCTATCTATACTTATAATAAAACTCTAGCGAAGTCAATTCTGTACATTGAATATTTTTAGAAAAAGACTAGCAGGGGTTACTAAGTAAACTATACTAAATCCAAAAATGCAAAAAAAACGGTTTATGTCTGTCTGTCTGTCTGTCTGTCTGTCTGTCTGTCTGTCTGTCTGTCTGTCTGTCTGTCTGTATGAACACGATAAACGCGAACACCGCTGAATAGTTTTCAACCAAACTTAACATGGTCATAACTCACGTTTCTGGGAGTAACTTAGGCTATCCGATGTTTAGAATACATTGCGGGTTGCAATTTTAACTTCGTTTTTTGTAAGAAATATTCATAATTTGGATATGGCTTCTTGAGAAGGTATGTTAAGAACGTGATACTGAACATATTTCTGCAAAAAAAAAAAAAAGTCCGACTTTGAACCACATTCTCTCGAAAACCTACATTGCGGGTTGCAATTTTAACTTGATTTTTTGTAAGAAATATAAATAATTTTGATATGGCTTCTTGAGAAGGTATGTTAAGATCGTGATAATGAACCTTTTTCTTAAAAAAAAAAAATTTGAAGTCCGACTTTATTATCTCGGAAACCGTTGATTTCCCAGGCATAGTTCCTTGGGCAAAAATGTTCGTTATGATGAGGACTATACGTATACGTGGTCTCCCGCTTTGTTGGCGGTCTTTTAACACTCTGTATAATAGCACGCTACGACTTTTGGCATTTGGGGCGCATATTGTAAATGAAAAATCGGCATTTGTTTTTATTTTATTTTGGCGGAAAATGTTAGTTCTACAAGCGTAGCATAAGGCCGGGTTAGTGCGTATCTATGGGTTTAAAACAATAGGTATCTCACTCTTTTGTTTGACGTAGAGCGGGATGGACAGAGCCATAGATACGCTCTAACCCAGCCTTATGATGCTTGCTGGAGGGTTGAGTGGTTTTCGGTGGAGGTCGGACAAAGTTTATCGATGTTAGAAATGTAGTACTGTTGCGTCGCTGTCGAAATGTTCTGGGTTTGAACCCACGCGAGGTTGAAATTTTTTTTTGTGCCTTTTAAAATATTTACTCTACTGAGCCCAATTTGATATAAAAAAAATATATTTTGTTTGCCGTAGAGCGGGATAGACAGAGTTATTTGCGGTAGATACGCTCTAACCCAACCTTATGCTTTGCTTGCTGGCTTAGCATGAGAATGGGTAAGACCATATCTATGGGCTTATACCTTTATCTATACCACTCTACGTCGAGGGAGATACATATAAACCCCCATACTTCCCAGGAAATTCTTATGCTAAGCTTCCTGGTATCTTACACGGGCGATACCTAATCTAAACAAAACATATTTTATCATAAATGTATTGTTTAGATTAGGGCACACACACACAGACAGACACACAGATAGGCACACCCTCATAAACACATAAACAGACACACACACAAAGCTATCAAACTTATGACACCCCTCTTTGTTGGTCGGGGGTTAAAAAAAACCTTCCTTTTGAGTTTTCCTCCACAGTCGAATTTAAATTAAATGTCAAATGTGTAAAAACGCATACGAAGTCGCGGGCACAACTAGTAAACAATAAAGGCCTATCCAGTTAACCAGATGACGATGATGACGATGAATTCACAATGTAGGTATTGATGGACTAAACAAATCGCCCTAGACGGAACCTAAACCCTACACATCCGCCGTGCATGCCGGTTTTATTCTCTCGAGGTACTTATTTATTTATGTTTCCCTAGCACGGGTTATTGATTTATACAAGAAACAAAAAGAGTTGTAAACTACAATTGCAAACCTCTTTTGTTTCATCAGAAGGTGAGGCATGATCCATGCGGCTGCGGAACGTAACGAACCGCTCACTGTGCCTCCAGGCGATGCCTTGGATTTTACTCCACGCTATTTTTATTATTTCGATACAAAGCTGAGGCCAACAATATTGGTTGTGCCATGGTAGACTTAGAATAAGCGATGTGAGTATTGTTCATTATTATTGAACTCTTTATTGAATGCAGCATGAGACAATGTTCTGGCGAAGAACATTGTTGTCAAGCAGAAATTTGGTAAATTTGAATTACAAATAGTATTATTATCTCTTCATCAGTTGGACTCTTGTCGGTGCAGCACTCTCCATGCACTCCGGTCACAGGCCAGTTCCTTCACCTCCTGGTACGTCACGACATCCACCTTCTCTTTAATTTAGTCGAAGTAGCTTTTCCGTGGCTTTCTTCTACTTCTTTATTATTATCTGGACATATCAATTTTATACCGTTTAATCGGTAATAAAATGCTGTTAAAATTCGTCTTAAGTTTTGCTTGGTGTCTCTCTCTCTTCCGAGGACTAACCCACATTAAGTTTTGCTTGGTGTATGGTACAGAAATAATGTTTCATTGTGGTGGCATACATTAATGAGCGAAAGTAACAAAGGACTCGTTAAATATGTAGGCGCCTATAATCTTTATCTGTTATAACCTATATTTACACTTAGATACACGCCATTGGAATGAAAAGAGAATTTGTAATTTTTTACCTACCTTCGAAGTAGTACGCAAACGCAAGTGCTAAATAGATTCCAGGTTTAACAACTTTAAAATGTTGGCTTAGTATACAAAGATAACAATTAACCTAATAAAAGCCACGTAATTACCACAGTTAAAGAATCCTACCTAGGTAAGGAAATCCTACTTTCCGTTAAATAGGGTAAACCATCCAGTAACTGGCCATACACCAATAACTGACCACACAAATTTCAATCTAAAAAAATAAGGCTTTGAGACAAGCAATGCCCTCCATTAGTAATAAATTAAGTTAGGAGGTATGTTGGCAGTCTGCTTCGTGCACAAGTACCTAGTTTTTAACACCAGGTGGACTTTGATGGACATGTCAAATCCAGTCGCGGTGTGAAATTCAGTCAGCGCACTTACGCCTTAGCAAATTCTTAAGGTGAGTGTATTTTACGTTATTTTATTTCTTCATGAAAACTGGCTTATTTCGTATAAAAAACACTTCAGTTTGGTTTGAAATATTGTGCTATACACTGGAATTGTTTGTATTTGAAAGCAGTTTTGTTATTTGTGGTTTTAGCAAGGGTGGTCAGTTACTAGAACGAAAAACAACACTTTTCCAGAAATTGACCACCCATGTCAGTTTATGGTCAAATCAACGAATACGCCCGTTTAAGTTAAAATTAACTTTATGTGTTAGATCGTAAGTCATAGTTTCACGTACCAAAAATCCAGGTATTTATCTTTTAGTTTTCCAATAACTGACATGGGTGGCCAGTTACTAAATTTTGTACTGGCCAGTTACTGGCCATGAAATGATTGTGGTTTTTCACAGGGTTAGCAGAGATGTAGAAGCGACAATACTCCAAACAAAGCATTGATAACGCTATAGCGTTTGTGCAAAATAAACAAGGCTCCGTTTGGCTGGCAGCAAAAACGTTTCGGAGCAGAATTATTCATAAAATTGCTAACCCCCAAACAAAATCTAAGTCAAGACCAAATACAATTTTATCTAATAAGTTTACGTCAACGTGGATTCCCCAGGAAAAAAGAAGATTTTTTGGATTCGAACTAGAAGTAGAAACACCCATTCTCTCCTTTTTTTTTTCACTGTCACTCATAGACGTTTTTTTTATTTTTCGAGCGAACTGTTAATGTTACGAGAGAACCCTAAATGGACAAAATGTTCTCCATTAAATTAACTACAAATTGTCTTTGAATGTTTATTGATAAATGTTTAGTGTTTGAGATATTATGCTCACATTCATGTCACAAAATTTAAAAACATGCCCTGCTTGTCTCTAAAATCCATTAACGATACGACAAAATGTTTAACTATCATATTAAACGTTATATAGGCATTCAGCTACCAAGCAAGGTATAATTTAGAATCCTGAGTTCACGATTTTTAGCTCCCCAAGTGTTATTCCCAAGTGTTGACATATCTCGTAATTTTTAAAGATATTGCATTCTATTATAAAATATTTCGTATCCTTATCTTTTCCTTTTCGTTAAACAAAGGCATGTAAAAGTGCCTGTGGTCAATAACATTCGATTTCAGTTTAAATAGACGTTTAATTCAGGCGGTCAGTTATTGGCTTGAACGCGGTCAGTTTTTGGATTTTTGTGGTCAGTTACTGGTAAAATACATGATTTTATTTAAGTATTTATTAATTAATTTAAAATACAGGTTGGCTTATGTCTTTCATACCAGTTTTAAAAGCCTCATTCTTCCTTGCTTATATTCCGTCGACAAATTAAAAAAATCTTTGAAATTGACGTAGTTATAGGCACATATCTGCGAGACGGTCGTTAAACTGTCAGTTACTGGATGGTTTACCCTATGTTATTAAAAAAAAAAATGCAGACTACTTACGCTGACACCTTTTTCACTCGCATATTGAATATTTTTTCATTATTGTAAAATAATGATTTATAATATGTTTTTTGTTTAAACTACGCCTTTTTGATCATTTTGTATTAAAAATGAAGCATTGCACAATTTCATCAAAACATTACCCATTGTAGGCGGTTATGTGAAGTCATGTGAAATGATTAAATTTTCTGTTGATTCAATAGGATTTAATCAAATACAAATTGATTTCGGTTTCCTGGAATTCAAAGTTCGATACATTCACCATTCGATACACCAATATAACGAGTTCATGCCTAAATATTCCTAATTAATACAATAGTATGTTAATAAAGGGGAAAACATCATGAGGAAAACCCCGATTTTTCCTCAGCACACGTTACGGGTACCAAATACCGCGAAAAACTCTGGCATAAATGGTATTTTTTTGGGGTTTTAATTAAGGAGAATGTAATACGAAACGGTTTTCTCGGCGAAAATATTTGCGTGACAGTTGAATGCAGGCTGTATCTCGTTGATTGCAAGAGGGCAAAGGCCCGGAGCGCTCCGGGGCAAAGCACGACCGAAATCAAAGAGCCCCAACTGCGACAGTTTACTTGCTTGTTTAACAACAAGGGGTTTAAATTGAAAATTAAGTCTGGACAAAGAGAACTGCAGCTGAAATAGTTCCTTACAACATTGATTACTTGCGACGGCGTTTCCGAAGACGCTTTTCGTTTTTTAAAGTTGAATTTATAGAATTGGACCTCATAATTAGATACCTTTATCTAAAATACGTAGGTACTCAGCCCACTCTCAGCTCACATCTAGGAAAATGTTTCTCTCAGAGCGTTATAATCATAAATCTGGTAGATGATCAATCAGTATGATTGAACACGTGCCGGTTATGCTGCATGCACCCCCAGCTGCAGCTTTCAGATGTTTTATTATCATGATACCACTAAAATTGTGACTCCAAAGGTACATTATGCAGCTTCTCATTACTATTAAATACGCGACCACAATAAAGCCGAAATAAAAGATCGTAATTTATTAAGGAAAAGCCTCGGTAGGCGTGTGTTGAGTTTTGTTAATTAGGACGGCTTCTTTCGCGGCCGCGCACCTCCACTAATTGCATCTCATTTAAAAAACGGCCATTTCCCGCAATTAACCCAAATCCGCTAGCCACTATATTGTGTGCCGAGCTGCTGTATAGACGCTCTTTAAAATAAATTATACAAAACGCCCTTTAGAATAAGGCCGCAATTCGTTTCGTGAAGAATTTAACCCGAATTCGTTTCTATGTCCTTTTCAGCTTTCTAGTTTGATTTAACTTATTTCTGAAGCATTGTTTGCATTTATTTATTCACTTGTCATGCTTTGAATGTGGATAGGTACGAAGCTAGTTTAATTTACTTCCAACATACCTATTTGAGAACAAAGAACCAACGTAATTGCGATTCCGACGCTACGGTACTTTCCAGCGTTTGTTCTTTTAATTAAGAAATTGACCCTTTCTTGAACAGTTTACATGATTACAGGAAAAGTTTAGAACGCTTTCATTGTTTCTCAGTTAGTTCTTGAAGTTGGAAGAGCCAATACAACTGTATTTCCTGCTATCCGTTGAAAACCTCGCCTCTACTATGGAACCGTACCGTCAAATTGATTGCTTCAGCACAAGCATGAAATATTGGAAATTCCTCGGAACATACCCGAGCAAAAACTCGAACACCTACTACAAAATTTACTCGAGAGCTCTAGTATCATTATTCATTTTGCTGTACACTTCCTTGACTACGATAAACTTTTATTTTCTGCCAAGACAATTGGATCTTTTTATTGAAGAAATGATATTTTTCTTCACCGAAGTGTCAGTTACGGTGAAAACACTCTCGTTTTGGTTAATGAAAGACAAGATTTTACAAATGTTTGATGTTCTCGAAAGTGATATGTTCCTACCTAGCACCGATACTGGACTGAAAATTATTAAAGAGAAAAAGAAGAGCATAGTGCGATTTTGGAAGCTAGTCGCAGCAGTATCTTACACTTCGCATCTCAGTCACATCTTGTCACCACTATTAGCTCATTTATTTCTTGGAGCGGAACTAACGTTACCCGTTTGCACGTATTCGTTTCTTTCCGAGAGTTTCATCAGCACTTACATTTACCCTCTGTATTTTTATCAAATCTTCGGTATGCATTGCAACATGCTAACTAATCTAAACACTGATACGTTTATTCTTGGCCTAATTATTTTGGCCATAGCACAATTGGAGGTTCTTGATGACAGATTGCGAAATATTACTGATGAAATCTTGCCTGAAGATGAAGGAAGATCAAGTGAACTTCCGCTTGATCGTAAGGTTGAAGCCAACAATGTCCGCAAGTTGAATGAATGTATCATACATTTTGGTGAAGTGGCTAAGTAAGATGACTATAATATTTAAGTAGAAGTGAGAAAATCTAAAGGTTCAGATACCAACTACTTACTTTTGTTTCAGATTCTGTGACCTTATTGAAGGAGTGTTCGGATTATCGTTATTTGTTCAATTCAGCGTATCGTCTATAATAATTTGCGTCTGTCTCTTCAGATTTACTTTGGTAAGACTAAACTTAACTTTATGCATACTCTTCATAAGCAAAACGTCCTATAATAATGTGACTTGTAAGTACATTAATTTTATAGCCAGCTACAGGAGAATACTATATTTTCTTGATGCCCTACATGTTTGTGATGATCATGCAAATTCTGGTGCCTTGCTGGTTTGGGACGAAGCTCATGTATAAGGTACTGTTGCTGTAGTTTTATATGATAAAGATGAATATAAAGATGGCACGAAAAATTTTTTTGTTCTGTGCTAAATTCGCTTTGGCACAGGCTTTTTCTCGAAAGAGAGAGTTCAGGCTTTGTCACTCGCTTGCAATAATAATAATTGTTTTCTTTTACACCACATAAAAGAAAAAAAAAAAACTTTTACTTTGTATGCCAATTTGTTGTAAATATTTTGTCTTCTATCTAATGTCCCAGGCACCGACCGAGTGGTCACTTCACCCATCTAGTGTCTAGTGTGCGTGTGTGAGTGAAGGTGTACTGTCTATAAATCTATTGATGAATGTCTCCAAAACAATTTCCCATCACTATGAAGAGCTAATGGCCCACCTAAATTCCTGCCTGATATTTTAACATGCAAACTTATTTCCTGCGGTTCTACTTTTTAGAGTAGCCAACTTTCTGTGGCGGTATACAGCTGTGATTGGACATCGAGATCTCGCCAGTTCAAGAGTAGCCTCCGCTTGTTTGTGGAACGCATGAATCGACCGCTCTCAGTCGTTGGATGGAAAATGTTCCCTCTTTCTTTGGCAACGTTTACTTCTGTGAGTCCGTTACATACATTATTAAAAAATAAACGCAGCATCAGAAAAATTGCACCTTTTGAAATAATGACTTCGAAAAACTTTCATTCCGTCAAATTAAACCGATAACTCAGAGGTTTTTTTTTGTATCAATTGAATGGTAATGAAGTAGACTATAGAGAAAATGGAATGAATTTGTGGTTTTCTTTACCAAGGCAAAAAAAATTAGAAAAGATGATTTTTGCGGAAAATAACCGTTTCCAATACGCTTATAAATTTAAAGAGAAAATCACATAATTATGCTTCTAATTACTTTAAAACTTAGGGTATCATTAATAGTCGTCGACTCAAGATCGAACTCAAGTAGGTAGGTGATCTAAAAAAAGGCAAAATTAAATGCTAATGTCAAGCCTTCGCTAATGTCAATGTCAATCTCAAGATAGTTTCCATTAATATGCTGACAGCTACTCAAGTTTGACATTAGCCAAAGCTTGACATTAGCATTTTACTTTTCTGAGATCACCTACTTGAGTTAGATCTCAAGTAGGTGATTTCAGACGACTATTAATATCACCCTTATAAATATACTAAACTCTAATTTTTAAATAGAGTCCTCGGAATGACAGTTGCCAGTATGATACTGTCAGATAAAGCCTTTGTAGCAACTGTCATTCCATAAACTCCATTTAAAAATTTGAGTTTAAACAAATAATTATCTCTGTGAGTTTAGTCTCTGTCTCAATGGACCTGTAGTTTTCATATCAATACCAAGACTTTACCAATAATTTATTAAACTTCACATACCGAGAGGTTTGTTTTGTTTATGAAATGAAACTTTCCATTGATACCTATTAATTCCCTCACAATCCGTTCCAAGTAGGAACAAAAGTTGTTTGAAGTATTTTTCAATAGGTGCGATTTTTTTATGCTGAGTACCTATTAGATACAACTCCCAGTGGCACCTCTACTTGCACTAGAGGGGTGAAGCGACCACTCGTACGCAGCAGTGCAAGAGGTATAGGTCCTGCAAGAACCTATTATATCCTCTCACAGCTTAGGTAGTTGGCTTAGGCCTCTAAGATCAATCACAGTTTAAACCAAAAAGGCTAGTTTAAACCCTATCTGTCGATTAATTTTCATACAAAATGCGAGGTTTAATCTAAGGTCTGAGTTTAAACTGTGATTGATCTTCCGGCACTTAGGGCACACCAAATACGAGGTGATTACATGGTGCGCTAAGCCGCTGGTTTCCTTGACCGTAGTTGTTTACTTTTTTTTTGTTACATGTTTAAGCTGAAAATAAAAGTACTGCTTAACTTTGAAAGTTACTTCTTATAAATATATTCATACAATGCAAGTCATGACAAAGATGATTGGTTGTAAATATTTTTTGTATTTTCAGATTATGAATTCAGCATATTCGTTCTTCACACTACTTCGCCATATGCAGACACGCCAAAATGGCACTGACTAAATTCAATTAAGCTAGGTCATTCCAAGACCCAGAAACCAAAATTATACTTTTGGTATCGTTTCAACTATCTGATTTAACGACTCTACCTACAGTCAAACAAATAAATACTCTTGATATAATTAATAAGTTCTAATTTCGCGCATGATAAATTGATTTTGCCTATTGTCTGGTTTCACTTCGCTTTGTAATCTCAACCACTTATTTACATTGTCCACTGTTCTTCGTTGCACAAAAAAATAAGACAAATAAACTTATCGACTCTTTAATATTAAAGTCTAATTTGCAATCTTATATACGTCACGATGCTACTATTTACTTAATATCCGATCCTTCACGTAAAGTTGACACGAAGTCGATCTCTACTCAGCTACGTTACGGACATTCTTGCGACGACAACGAAACATATTTCTTCTCCAAGATAGAAAAAAGTGTGTAATACCTACATCTTTAATCTACACTAATATTATAAAGAGGAAAGATTTGTACCTATTTTTGTATGTTTGTAATGAATAGGCTCAAAAAGTACTGGGCCGATTTAAAAAATTCTTTCACCAATAGAATGCTACATTCTTCCAATTTAACATAGGCTACATTTCATTTTGAAAAAAATTAGGGATCCTTGGTAAAATTTGAACAATGTAACCGAAGGTGTAGAAAAATGAGTCTTAAAATGTCTTTCGTCGAATGCGCTGCCGAAACTATTAGCGATAGAACAAAATAATGTACAACAATATTGAAGAACATCATAATGTCTACAAAAAACTCCGCAGTAGCATATGTCCAACTATTGTAGTTATGTCACTAAATTTCCAAAAATAAATAATTGTCTACCCCGTGCGAAGCCGGGACGGGCTGCTAGTATATAAAACATGTATAATGTACATGTACATGTATAAAACAAAGTCGTGTTAGTTACACCATTTATAACTCGAGAACGGGTGGACCGATTTTTATGATTTTTGATTTGTTGGATTTCTCTCCGCCCCGAATAGCAGAATAACAATTAAAACAACGGAAAAACTCACGAGAAAAAAAAATCTGCGCGGACGAGGTCGCGGGCAAAAGCTAGTTACGTAATAAACCGTATGGCGCTATGAATAAATTGGGCCACTATCTCGTCGAGGACAAACAATTTGCCGACGCTAGAAGGAACAAAATATGTCACACACAGCCCCGGACAATGAGGCTGCTCATCTGTTACAGGTCTTTTGTTAACAAGCAAGCTATGACATTAGGAAGTCGGCCGGGAAGCAGTGGACACAGCTGGCTAGGGACCGGGGTTGGCACGATAAAGAAGAGGCCTATGCCCAATAGTGGGCGACATTCATGGGCTGGCTAGAGAAATAGATAGAAGCTCTGTACTTGGCTCTGCTCTGTAATTCTGTGACCTATGGCGATAATGTCCTGCTACGCCCTAACACTGGCATAGAGCCCGAAGAAAAAAACCTCCATCTATATCCTATTCTATATCCTGTCTTTATCAGCCTAAGTATTCTAGATATAGAATAGGGAGATAAAGACAGATAAAGACAGAATATATATACTGATGATGATGATGATGATGAAAACATCATTATCATCATCATTCGGGATAGAATACATTTTTGGGAGCAGCCTATAAAAAAGCCCACATGCCGGTGCAGGCATTACGACCGTCTGCAATTTCAGACCAAGCAGTTTCTTGATATGGGGCATATTTGGAACCCGTAACCTCAAGCAAACCGTACCAGCACAAACTAATTGATCTATCAAGCCATGTACCTATGAGTAGCTCGATGTCGATGTGAATCTATTAACCCCGTTTAATTTTGCATCTAAGCTGATTACTAAACGGAGGCATTGTCATTGTTTTCCTGAGGTGGCGGATTAGAGTCCTGTCTGTAGCAAGTTTTAGTTATTAATAATTCATGTTTCTATCTTTGTACTGTAGTAATTAGGTATATTGAATCAAAATAAAAAAATTCATGCCCATAGCGCAGTAAAGATCATTTCTCAACAATACGGCTGCTTGCTTGGCAGTGGATCTGTCAGTGGTTCCCGGTAATGATGGGGCATGGGCAGGCATGTTTTTGCACAAAATACGAGCGGAAGGAAACAATGATTTGCCATCCCAGTGGCAAGCTCAGAAAGACCAAGTAGTTTTCTTTTGATTTACTAACATTATCTCGCAGATAAGTTACTGGTAGTGCTGCTGCTGCTAGCTGCTGCACTCAAGGATAATCCCGTGGCAACATTAACATTAATAATACGGGAGTCTGTGAGAGATAGGTCAACTTTATAGTTTTTTGTTTAAGTACATAAATGTGTCCTGTGAAATTATGTCCCATGCATTTCCTCAAAGCCGGGTATATCTTCTAAATATCGTAAAACTCCGGGTATATCGTAAAACTTGCAGTAAAAATTAATAGATATTTTTCATAGTCCTTAATATCTAAAACAAGTCATAAAGTATTAAGTATGGCAATTTTAATACCACTCATGTAACGTGATTTCGTGAGACCTTTTGTGTCTTTCAATTGCGTGCCAGTGACTAGATAAATAAGATGTCCCGACGTGACAAGGGTACAGACCGGGACAGTTTTTATGGAATCTTTGTACCGTCAAAGCCTTCTCGGGGCCACGCTCCACCTGCTACTCTTTGTTTAGGCCTCCCCGAATACATTGTTAATGCAAGGTTCGGGAAACTGTGGGCTTATCGTGAGCTTGACGTTACGATCGTGAGAGAAAAACTAAGAGAAAAACAAAGAATAACTCACTCTGTAGAGCCTGTAAAGGGGCGCCAGATACGAACAGAGACCGTTGCCTGCTGAAGCTCGAAAAACGGAATCTTCAATCATAGGCTCGAATGAACAATAGATCGAAAAACTGCGACGCACTTGCTAGAAAACGTACAAGTCTTTTAAATACTGCATATATCCTAGACCGGAAGAATCCTTAACCTGGATAACGTTCGGAGCTCACAAACCTCGGTATTTGCACGACCTGAGTAGGAAAAGGGGGAGGGAATAAAATGATGCCAATATACCGGGTTGTAAGCCCGTCCCTAAATTCATTTGGTAAGATGAGGTTGTCACCAATACTAATGAAAGCGGGACTCTCATTCCCCCTCTTTTATACTGGCCTGAAGATGAGATGCGGTGAGAGGAAAACGCATTTTGCGGCCGCAAAGTTGATTATAGTTTCCTGTTATCAAGATGATTATTGTCTTCAATAACTTTTCAATAACAATTTTCCAGAAAAACACATATTATTTTGACCGTTTACTGTGGGAGTGGATTTGTAGCGAATAACCCAGCTGTTTCTGTGTGAAATACGTGGCATAGTAAGTACTAATGAAAAAAATATATACCCCGACATTTTAGTTTCAAATTAGCATGTCTCATAAACGGCTGAACCAATTTTGGTAAAAAATACTGGAAAAACTTTTAAAAATAAAACCGCTTCCAAATACGCTACGTTGCTTCAGACCAACACATAGACAGACAGACACATAGCGGTCAAACTTATAACACCCCTCTTTTTGGGTCGGGGGTTAAAAAGGGCGAACTCTAACGAATTGTCATCGTAAAGTCTAACTCGTTAGTGGCAATCAATGTTCAGAAGTCAAGTCCAACAGTTTCGCGACTCTAGTGCCGGATTTTTGCACACAAAAAGACTCTATAAATAAAATAAAAGCGCGAAAATTATTTCATGGAACTGGATTTTTCATCTGAAACTGAAACATTTGGATGGAGCTTTCAGAGGGATATTCCAACCAAAATAGTATCGATAGTGATAATGAATTAATACTGTACATATCTATTGCATCGCTTCCAAATGCAAAAAGCAATCGATGCAGCCGTGTGTCCGTGCAAAAATAATGAACCTAAAATAAAAGTAAAAAGTTCTCACAGAGAAAGATTGTTTGGGTAATAAGAGTAGATTTAAAGGTATCATCATGCCCCAGATCCTCAGGTTTCCTACACTGACTTTTGTTTTTAAGCACACGGTACATCTCAAGAATATCATAGCCTCGCGATAACAGAAAGAAGCCTCAAAGATGAGAAGAGTGTGTGTTGAGCTGAAAGTTTTCAACAGGCGTTCAAACACTCTTTGGTATCGGACAGCGTTTCCCTTTCAGCGGGTATACTGTTTTCTATCCTTCTAGAGATCTTCTACGATAACATGTCCCGCCACTCCACATAACTATTTAATTGTGTAATAATATTTTGTAAGTTTGTATTATTGTTTGCCAAGTAATCATATATGCATGAAAGTACATAACGGACGCGTCCTTTCATAAAGTGCGTTAGTTAGAATTTCGCTAATCCTTTCAGTATGGCCGTCCATAGGAACTGATAAGGATGAATTAATTAGAAAATTTCAGAGACTTCTACATAGTTCAGATAAACTTCAAAATGAACGTTAAATAGTAACCTAATTTTAAAAACCTATAATATAGGTAGCTACCTACATAGGTCTGTACTTACTCCGCCGTTTTTGTGACATGGTCCTAAGACCACAGACATAAGAAGTCTTCAATGGTCTCTAATATGTATAATACACCAAGTACCAACTTTAAAATATGTATTTTTTGGTTACTTGACATGAGCTACCATAGATGTTTGTTAATTCAAATACGTATTACTAAATAGTACCTGGGCGACCGAGCTTCGCTCGAATGCTAAGAGATGGCGCCCCTAATATTTTTTTTGCATAACAGCCTTTGAATGAAACTACGAGAATCAATAACTCAATAACGAGTATGAATAAATATTAGGGGGGGCTCTGCCCCCCTAACCCCCCGTCTGCTGTGCCCAGCTGGCCTTTGGTGACCTTATAACTCTGTGTAAGCAGGAGTATATTTTATGTTTATTAGGGGGGCGCTCCAACCCCCCGTCAGCTGTGCGCAGCTGGCCTTTGGTGACCTTATAACTCTGTGTAAGCAGAAGTATATTTTATGTTTTTTAGGGGGGGGCTCCGCCCCCCCAACCCCCCGCCTGCTGTACGCAGCTGGCTTTTTATGACCTTATAACTCTGTGTAAGCAGAAGTATATTTTTTGTTTTTTAGGGGGGGGGGGCTCCGCCCCCCCAACCCCCCGTCTGCTGTGCGCAGCTGGTCTTTGGTGACCTTATAACTCTGTGTAAGCAGAAGTATATTTTTTGTTTTTTAGGGGGGCGCTCCGCCCCCCCAACCCCCCGTCTGATGAGCGCAGCTGGTCTTTGGTGACCTTATAACTCTGTGTAAGCAAAAGTATATTTTTTGTTTTTTAGGGGGGGGCTCCGCCCCCCCAACCCCCCGTCTGCTGAGCGCAGCTGGTCTTTGGTGACCTTATGACTCTGTGTAAGCAGAAGTATATTTTTTGTTTTTTAGAGGGGGGCTCCGCCCCCCCAACCCCACGTCTGCTGTGCGCAGCTGGTCTTTGGTGACCTTATAACTCTGTGTAAGCAGAAGTATATTTTTTGTTTTTTAGGGGGGGGCTCCGCCCCCCCAACCCCCCGTCTGCTGAGCGCAGCTGGTCTTTGGTGACCTTATAACTCTGTGTAAGCAGAAGTATATTTTTTGTTTTTTAGGGGGGGGCTCCGCCCCCCCAACCCCCCGTCTGCTGAGCGCAGCTGGTCTTTGGTGACCTTATGACTCTGTGTAAGCAGAAGTATATTTTTTGTTTTTTAGGGGGGGGCTCCGCCCCCCCAACCCCCCGTCTGCTGTGCGCAGCTGGTCTTTGGTGACCTTATAACTCTGTGTAAGCAAAAGTATATTTTTAGTTTTTTAGGGGGGGGGCTCCGGCCCCCCTACCCCCCGTCTGCTGAGCGCAACTGGTCTTTGGTGACCTTATGACTCTGTGTAAGCAGAAGTATATTTTTTGTTCCAACCCCCCGTCTTCGGTGCGCAGCTGGCCTCTGGTAACCTTATAACTCTGTGTAAGCAGAAGTATAATTTTTGTTTTTTAGGGGGGGTATCCGCCCCCCCAACCCCCCGTCTGCTGTGCGCAGCTGGTCTTTGGTGACCTTATAACTCTGTGTAAGCAGAGGTATATATTTTTTTTTTTAGGGTGGGGCACCGCCCCCCCAACCCCCCGTGTGCTGTGCGCAGCTGGCCTCTGGTGACCTTATAACTCTGTGTAAGCAGAAGTATATTTTTTGTTTTTTAGGGGGGGGCTCCGCCCCCCCAACCCCCCGTCTGCTGAGCGCAGCTGGTCTTTGGTGACCTTATGACTCTGTGTAAGCAGAAGTATATTTTTTGTTTTTTAGGGGGGGGGCTCGGCCCCCCCAACCTCCCGTCTGCTGTGCGCAGCTGGCCTTTGGTGACCTTATGACTCTGTGTAAGCAGAAGTATATTTTTTGTTTTTTTAGGGGGGGGCTCCGCCCCCCCAACCCCCCGTCTGCTGTGCGCATTTGGCCTCTGGTAACCTTATAACTCTGTGTAAGCAGAAGTATAATTTTTGTTTTTTAGGGGGGGGCTCCGCCCCCCCAACCCCCCGTCTGCTGTGCGCAGCTGGTCTTTGGTGACCTTATAACTCTGTGTAAGCAGAAGTATTTTTTTTGTTTTTTAGGGAGGGGCTCCGCCCCCCCAACCCCCCGTCTGCTGAGCGCAGCTGGTCTTTGGTGACCTTATGACTCTGTGTAAGCAGAAGTATATTTTTTGTTTTTTTATGGGGGTGCTCCGCCCCCCCAACCCCCCGTCTGCTGTGCGCAGCTGGCCTCTGGTGACCTTATAACTCTGTGTAAGCAGAAGTATATTTTTTGTTTTTTAGGGGGGGGCTCCGCCCCCCCAACCCCCCGTCTGCTGAGCGCAGCTGGTCTTTGGTGACCTTATGACTCTGTGTAAGCAGAAGTATATTTTTTGTTTTTTAGGGGGGGGGGGCTCCGCCCCCCCAACCCCCCGTCTGCTGTGCGCAGCTGGCCTTTGGTGACCTTATAACTCTGTGTAAGCAGAAGTATATTTTTTGTTTTTAACAATGGCTAGTCCAACCTTTTTTCCCTCTGTGGTCCAACTGGGCTGTCAACGCCAATACAGTGGCTTACATTGTTAACTTTTTTGTGTAAACCTTAATGGCTCGATCTGTTCATATCCTTGCCTATAAAAAAATATTATATCTATGCTATCAGTAGACTCTTTACACTGTTCTTTTACCGCCATCTATGAGATATCGAAAGAACGTGGCCTAGAAAGTATCTCATTGAAATAAAATAATAATCTATGGGGCGTCTTGACTTGACATTCTAAAGTCACAACAATGTCAAAGCTGTATTGGAATGGTTTGAAGAATTCGGTAGGTCGAGAAAAAATAAGTACTTGTTTTTAAAGCTCTATTAGATTAAATAGAACATTTTAAGAATGCATTTTGGAGGAAAAAAATCTAAGCCTTTTATTTATATTTTTAATTAAATTTTAAACTTTCTCCGGATGTGACGTCATAAAAAACCAATTGTCTATGGTCAAGTGCTAATCTGTGGTCAAAATGACAACTGTCAAGTCTTATCTGTGGTTCATTGTTTTGTTTTGTTTTCGTCATTTTCTGGCGTTCTATTTCAACTGATTGATCGAATTTAAACACGTACCTAATTAACCTTGCTTTAACCCGGACACCGAACAAAATCTCTGCATATCTTGAACTTGGCTTCACACGTAACCAGACACCGAAACCTCTTCACTTCTTGACCTTGGCTTTACACGTACCTGGACACCGATATTTGCTTTCACGATGGACCCTGGCACTGGCAGATCCAAAGGATTACAATGCTTTGTTCCGGTGTGCCCAAATAATGAGCAATCAACTCCGGACAAAGTATTCGGCGGATATATGAACCACTGAAGTACGAATGGTGTATCCTAGCCAACACTGACTATAAAAAATCGAAGATAATGTTTTGTTGCGAAGATCTCAATGTAAGTAAGCTTTTAGCCATTGCCTTCCCCTTTACAGGGCCTGCATATGGTTACTTCAAACTATCTAATGTTTAATAAAGTCCCTGTCAGTGTTGATTCTACATGATATTCATCTACTTTCTTTTAATTGCAGCTTGAAACAGATTTGAAAAATTACCAACAATGGAAGCTGATGAACCAACAACCAAAAATGAAAACCAGCGCAAGATTCAATCTCAAACTAATAAGGAAAATATTGAAAATGAAAAAGAAACTACATACGAGATGTTCAGTAAGGCACCTACATGCACAAAGCTGCTTTGCAAGCCCCAAGATAGGCGAACCTAAAAAAAAGGAAATTTGATGGCACCTATGCATGTTGAGTGCTCTACGCAGTGCAAAGTAAAAATGGTGGATCGAGCCGCAGGTGTACAGGCCATCTTCTAGACAGTCGGTCCAAGCAACGCAATCTAACTAGGATCCAGTGGCGAGTTATTACAGAGCCAGGAAATTTGAATTTTTTATTCCTTTGCACTTACAATTTTTTTTAGGGTAAATAAAACACTTCCAAAAATACATTGCTTTCTCTGATTCTTGTATAATCTCTTTCTTATAGTTTACCCAGTATTTAAGGATTTTCTTATTTATTTCAAGATGGGCTCGCTACACAAAAGCTCAATGTAGGTCTTATCCAATAACACTGGGCTGATGTAGTTGATGCTTTTCTGTATCTTTACCAGCCAGAATAGAAGTAGCAGTGAATGTTTGCAGGCAGCCCCCTAAAAAAAAGTTTTGTAGTTAGGTATACATACAGAGAAAAGATAGCAGGAAATATAATGTTTACAAAAATAAAGTACAAGCCGCTTCAGTAATGATTTCTTCAGTCTCTTGAATTTTTGCTAAAACATTGTACAGCTTGTTTCCTAATCTATGCTCTGGCACTACTTAGGCCCTCACAATGCAGACATATCCCATAGCAGAATCAACGTATGAATCACGAGATATCCTGTAAAATAACTTTGCTAAATAAATAAAATTACTAATGATAACGTAAGAATGTTATGGATGATTTAAACTTATTTTTAAGTCTCCATCACCAAAAAATATTATTTCTCTGGCATAAACTGAACTTTGAGCCACTCTGGCCTAAACTGAACAGTTCTACACTATATGAATCATTTTCTGTTTTAGCGTCTAAACTCGAAAAGGTGTGACAGATTTTTATGTTGCTGTATTCAAGCTTGATACAATGTTGATTAATGTGAACCAGCATGGTGACAAGATACTTACATCAATGCCTTAGCCCCTCTAATTTCAGCAATATTGTGGCTGTTATGTATTCCAGGATCATAATTATTTCCACATTAGGCAGATTGCGGGAGTCTGCTTTGTTGACAAAGTTATCGAGCCGCAGGTGTACAGGCCATCTTCTTGACAGTAGGTCCAAGCAACGCAAGTCTAACTAGGATCCAGTGGCGAGTTATTATCATCAGTGTCCAGTTATGAAAGTGGGAGTCACATTTGATGGGAGTTTACAGTATCCAGCTGAGCGGGAGTCACAAGGGATGGATGGGTTATAGGTCAGGATCGGTGCCACAATCAGTAAACGTTAACTTAACAAACAAGACGGAAATCGGAAACTTTAAACAAAACAAACAACAACAAAAACCACAAAATGTTATGGCTGGTCCACAATCACGCCACACACCTCCGCGCACGCTTGGGCGGAGTTTCTTTTGTTTGTTTGTATAGAAAACCGACGCAAGGAGCGGGGTGTAAACACTTTTCGCGAAGGTTAGCGCGTGAATGTGGATAGGGCATTACTCAAACTTATCTGTCAAAAGTAGATGACAGATTATCGGAGTTGCCAGCATTAGCACAGTGCAAATTACCAAAAGTCTGCCGGCAAACTGTAATCTTATAATCTGCGCCGAAAATCGGCTATACCAAGACTAGAGCACTCTCAGACATTTTATTACAAGAAACTAAGAAAAATAAACCACTGATCATAACTCACACAGCCGCAAACCGATTTTCCGCTGTTTTTCGGAGTTAAGTGTCTGGTTGCCGAGTGAGTGACGAAAGCAGTTTTGTGACGGAAGCAGTTTTGTGATTGCGCAGCATTTTAAAAGAAACAAAGTTGGTTGCACTTTCGAATCAATATCGGAACCGCATTTATTTATTTGAGTATTTCAGGAATTTTCTCTAAAGTTGGTAACACTATGATATTTCTCCGGCAAAAGCAACTACGTCACTACCGTCCAGCAGAGACAATATGATGAAGGTCAAATGAAATGAAGGTCATACATAGTTTTGCATATAAAAAAATAACTACATGCTTATAAATTTTTTCGATTACTGCAAATAGCTCCAGAAGCCTATTCCTCGAAATGGTTTTCGAATCAGAAACATCTATGATTTTATGGAGAAGCCAATTTCGTATAAAGCCATCTTATTTTATGGAAAAAACGTATGAGGGACTATGAATGTTAACTTAGGTATAGTAAGTATTATAAAGGTATATGATAGCACTTAGTTTGAATTTAAGGTAACACGAAAGGAAGGTAAACAAACAGTGCACACAGTGAACTTTATTTATTCAGGCCATCGTATCTATAGTTTTCCCGGATTTCTGGTGCCTTGTATCCTTTTCTGCTTCATCTTCTTTTCGTGTTGACGGTTGCCGCTTTATTGCTATTGACCATCCTTCCATGCATTATCAATCAAATGCGCCAAACGACAGTTTCATCTCGTCACCCGGTAATTTTATAAAGCTTGATAGATGCTGTCTTCAAGTATGGATGGAGTCATTGGTTCTTTCAGACTGTTGGTAATTAAGTATAACTAAAACTAAGTTATCTTGCTAAGGTTTCAATAAATTAAAGATTTTCTTGGCTCATGCGTTTGTTGATTACAATAATGTGACAGGTTCCGATGACAGCGATTTTGAAACAACTTTATAACTGTTGTTCAACGTTTTATTTTAAAACTTACTTGCGGACTTTTTGGTAGGTCAAAACTCACCGAAACTCAGTTTTGTTGGATTAAGTAAAGTCAACAGCTCAACGCTACGGGATGACAGGGTCTCCGGTAAATGGTTTTTCATTCACTTTAGTACAAATAGCCAATTTATGTTGATATTTGTTGGTTTGCTTTACCCCTAAGTAAACCAGCGTGATGATATATAGCCTATGTGTTTTTTTTATGTCTAAGCTATCTCCATTCCAAATTTCATCCAAATCGTTAGAGCCGCTTTCGAGATCCCCCGTTCAAATATATATATATATAGAAATATACAAGATTAGCTCGTTTAAAGTAATAGGATAGGATTGTGCACCTTGCCCTAGGATATGTAATTTTCTACGTCGATTGTGCAGTTAGATACTCCAACTCGGCTAACACTCAAAGCTAATCACTGTTTGCCGGTTGACACAAATCGAACGTAGCTACAGATAGTATGGTGCGTCTATGTATATTTGTTCAAGTAGAAGGGTAGTTCAAATACAAGTGCAACTGACGGAACAAATTAAAGTTGCAAAAAATTGCAGCTAATAAAAATGTACACTATGAAAAATAAAATGCATCGGCGCTAAAATCTTTAAACTAATCATAGCACACAAAATAAAAAAAAATATACATTTTTTTTTTAACATCGACTAGTTAGACGTCCTAAGCTCCTGCGCATATTCTAGGTTGGTGAGAAGCAGAATTTACTAGGTTAATCACCTCCTTCAAATTTTAATGAAAGGGTTTCGTCTTTACCTCTCAATGCAAATAAACGATATTTAATTCAATAAAAATTCAAAATTCCCTCTGAGCCCGGAAATATCATTAAATTGAGAACGAAATTAACAGAACCAAAAGTTCAATTAATATTGGGTCGAACCGCTTTAAAGGTCGTAATGAAAAATAATGAGCGGTCCGATTACCGAGCCTCCATTACTCGACCCGGTGGCGAATGAAAATAATTTGCCAAGTGCAAGGTGAACTCGGATTTGAAGGCTCTTGCATCGAGTCAATCCGCTACGAAACTATAATAATTTATCAAACTCACAGCGCAGCGGTGGCGGCGCCCTGAAAAAAATCTTGAGAATCCCGCACATCGACAAATCTCGAAGGAAAAATCTCATTTTGATCTCGACTGCTCCCGACCACTCGAGTTATGCCGAGCGAACTTTGCAAACATCTTGCAGAATTCTCGTGCCTTATGTCGAGGATGACTTCGTGAGAATAGGAGTTGTGACATTTTCCGCAAAATGAGATTTTTCCTTCTTGTTGTGTCGAATGCGAGATTTCCGAGAATTAGCCCAGTGGTGGAAGATTGGATAGGTAAGCACAGGGGGGTTACCCTTGACGCTATTGCGATCAAATTGAAAAAGTTTAAAAATTAATTTCTCTTTGAATTCGCATAGTAATGCTTTGATTTTAAATACTTTGTAAGGCTGTTTTATTCAATAAAAACACAAAATGCCTCTTAATTTGTAAAATATTAAATTTTGTAAATTGCGCCATATTGCGGCCGTATTGAAAAAATGCGTCAAGGGTCAAAGAGGGGCAGGACAGGGAGCTGGCGTCTTTTGGTTGCGGAGGCCAAGAGCCACTTTGGGTCGCTGAGCCACGAAGAATATAATAGAAAACCAACCAAAACCTAGGTAAGAACGTTGTTACTGAACCCTGAAACTGTATGAAATAAATTGCATTAATACTCGTAAAATTGAGCATTTCAAACCGCGGCAAAGCTCATTATTTTGAACTTTAATTAATGTGATATTGCAAAAAGATTTAATTTTTCCTTAGGTAATACTATTATTGGTAATGCAAATTGAACATTCTTGTTTAATAGTCTTGTTTGCAAATTAAACATATTGACGTAAAATAAAAATAAAAAATAAATTCACTCGTTTCAGAAATCCATTGAAGATTGTTTCACTGAATTTGGTGATGTACACACGACAGCACGTCAGAATGTACACTTTTTTTGTAACGTCGCCCGTAACGTAACCGAGTAGATTGCTAGCGTGTAAGCGTCTACGTGCTGTCGAGTGAACATGGTGAAATTATTTAAGCTAAACCGTTTTCCTTGTCTTTCGATTATATTTGTTACAGGGATAAAAAGTCATTATCGGAACAATGATGGTGAAAACAGGTAATCTCCCAGGCACAGAAACTCGGTTTCTGAATTGAGGAATTTACTAAGTTAATACTTAAGTATCGATAACGTTATGTTAAAATACGTAGTTTTTAGTCACGTTATTTTTTGTGCCATCTACGAGTAAAACAAAGCGCCGAGTGGTCTCTCCACCCATCTAGTGTGAGTGAAGGTTGCCACTGGACGCTGTATAAATCATCTCATTACGTAGATGCAAAGGCCTTAATTTTTTATTTTTTGTGACATCTGCAGAGACAGAACTATACCTAAGTATTTAATTTTGCTCAGTGAATTTCTCAATTCAGAAATCGGAGGTATGTAAACAAACCGTTTTCTCATTTTTTTTATAGTTGGTACAAAGCAGTCCACAGATGGAATCGTGCAATGTAAAGTATAGACTCTACACTCCAAATAGACAAAGTATCACATTATACAGAGAACGCACCACACTCAGTAATAAAGTTTTACAGAGCTGCTCCGTCTAATTTGCGCGGGCTTAGAGCAAATACGTGTTTTCATACCTCAGCAAGATTCCGAGGGAGTTATTTAACTAATTTTACATGAAGATAAGTTCTAACCCCACTACCCATCTGTTTGTGTTACGGGCCGGCGACGCGGCGCGGCGTCTCGGCGGAAACTTTTTACTGGGCTGTTCCTTTATTATCCGAAAGGTAAAGGAAAGTAAGTACGTTTAATTTATATTTGAAAAAAAAATTCATAAAATTTTGTAAAATTTGCATTTAGTCTAAGCTAAGAGGATAGGCTACTCCATCCAAAACAAATCCCAGGCAATGGGGACGCATTTAAATGCCAAATTTCAAAAAGTCTACATTCAAAAGTCTACGATCTAAACGTCTAAAATTAAAATTCCTAAAGGTCATAACGCCGACAGTCACAAATTAGAAAGATCATTTGGTAGAATCATTGAAACGCCGAAGTTCTAAAAACCGAAACGATCGAAACGTTTAGATATTTCAATTTATTTTTCCGTCCTTCAGATACGTGCCCCAGACAATGCCTGAGTGTTCACTTCACGCATCTAGCATGGATGATATTGTATAGACGGTGACGATGTCGGTGGGGTCGACATGGACAACCGCCTTTTGTTTTACTAGCTCGAACTTTTGGCAGTGGTGGTGGGATTTATTCGTAAGTTCTATAGGATCAGAAATCTAAACCTTAGTCTCATTTAAAGACTCATTTTTGGCAAAAAAAAGCACCCAAAAAGAAGACAATATGTATGGTAGCATAAGAAAATGACTATAATAGGTTAAGTATAAAGTTTTACTGTGACGCTTTAGGATTACTGCGACATAAGCGCATAACGCTGACCTAGCACCGAACTCAATGTTATAAATGTATATGCATCAATGAATAAAGCAATCACTCACTACTACTGGTACTACAACCCTGCGAATAGTTGATCCTGCTACCCGGTCCGTAAACCACTAGCACCAGTACAGGACATATTTTACTTCATGGCGACCCTGCCAGGATTCTATTACTTCACATGTTTTTTTTTTCACTGGCGGCGCTAGTGTACTTGACTAGAGCTGGTGCCGATTTCTGAATTGAGAAATTCACTAAGCAAATAGGTAAGTATCGTTCTGTCTCTGCAGATTTCTCACGAAAGAGCGCGACAGAGCGATACGTAAGTACTTGCTTGGTAAAATTCTCAATTCAGAAACCGGGCCAGTCTCCCGGCACGCATGATGATTTGATTTATCACATAAGCACACAAAAGAGGAACCGCCCTTTTCACGGATACCTCGAAGAGTTTTTAAGAGATACTGGCACGTATGCCCTGAGACCTAAAACTTGCCTTTGAAAACTTCCTCGCCAATCAACAAGTGTGTAGTTTATATGAGCCAGAACTTTAAGTCCAGTTTAAGTCTGACCACGGATAGTACGTATGTCGTATACAGGGTGTTAAAAGACCGCCAACAGACCCGAAAGCCACGCATACTAGACACCAAAACAAAGTACTTTTTTGATAAATTATTGCTGGGAAATGATTTTGGTTTTTGAGGTTATAATTTTGAAAAATATTTTATCACGCAATGGACGTGTAACGCACAGAAGTCATATTGCGCAAGCGTTGGCATAATTTTAAACTACTTACACTTGAGGTGCCGATGTTTAGAATACATTGCGGGTTGCAACTTTAAGGTCATTTTTTGTAAGAAATATTCAAAATGTTGATAATGCTTCTTGAGAAGAAATGTTAAGTACTTGATACTGAATACATTTCAGCAAAAAAAAGTTTTGAAAACTCCGACTTTGAACCTCAATATCTCGGAAACCGTTGATTTCCCAGGCATAGTTCTTTGGGCAAATATGTTCGTTATGATGAGGAAAATACGTGGTTTCACGCTTTGTTGGCGGTCTTTTAACACCCTGTATAATAAGTCTTTCTACACGAGACTTTGGGCTGGTAGAGCCTTATCAAGTTATCACGCTAGTGAGGTAGCGATTTGTGAGAGAGGCGATTCTAAGGCAAAGCGTATGCTGTGACGCAGTTTCATTAAGTGTCTGCCCTCTGATGTCAGAGGACAGACATTTATCTACATATCAACTCTCTCCTGCGCTACATGGAACCGCACTGCCTGCATTTCAGTAAATGCCTAAAGCGTGCTACACGTAAGGAATGCAAGTGGGATAGTCGCGGATGCACCAAGTTTTTTTTTTTTTAATATAAGTATTTGTTAATTTAATAAAGGGAAATTTTCGTTTATTTTTAAAAGTGATCATTTACAATAGATAAATACACACACACTCAATACAAAACGTCAATACATTAACTAAATACATTTCTTTTTATAAAAGAACTCAACTGTGCATGGGCTGGGACATTCTTAGTAAGTAAATTGATAGCTTTTTCAGAAGGCTTTTTTAGATGAAAAATGTCAAACAAATTATTTAGAATTACTCCAATTTTTTGAGTTTTTTTTTGTACCTATTAAAATTTGCGCCTTGAGTTTCTTTCAACTTTGTTATAAAAACGCAACAAAATAAGCCTTCTATACCACACAATGAAAGTTAATTCAGTACAAGGACGCCACTATCCTATCATTCATTGTCACTACCCGCCGTCTTCCTAATATACGTTTTAATAAAAAGGGGTTTCAATTCGCGCCCTCACATTTATCACGCAAGAAACCCAAAGTATCAATAATAACGGGAAAGATCTCCGATTTATTATTCATTCGAGTCGTCTGGGCGGGGTGAGGGTGACCAATAAATCCAGAGACGGACACTAAATCATCGGCCGATAGTTCGCGGTGGGTGTGTGTGACTTTCCTTTTTTCCTAGCCTGAAAGGCTGGAGCCAACTGATGTATGGTCGATCCGCTTTTGACTATTTATTAGTCTCCTAAAGGAAGCTGAAGGAAGTCTGAGAGGATTTTATTTTATAGGTCCTGGGCAAGCCTTCATCTGGCATCTAAAATATGGTCCAGTTACTGCAGCACCAACAAGTGGTCAGGTCAGTGTGATCGGAGGTACCACCGGACGCAATAATCTAACATAATAGAAGCAAAAGCCCAATATTTTCAGGTACAATGCAGAATTTCAGTGACATTAAAATCCAAGGTGATATGTTAGGTCTTATAAGGATCTTACAAAGCTCATTAAAATAAAAAGAAAGTTGTCGCATCTCGAAATATTTTCAATTCTCCACGAATTCGTATTCCTTAACATATTCTTTACAACAACGAAAGCTAAGAGATCATGTCGTTCAACAACGTCGATGAAAACGTTGTTTGTATCAAAACGATAGTAATACAGTAAGTGTGTTGTATCAAAACACAAACAATTAATATTATGCTTATACTTGTTGGACAAGTTACCATTTGAAACGACGCTCTACAATTATAGGGGACTCGTTAGTTCCAAAAGCAAACAAGTAAAGCTCTACCATACAATTACTCTCCGGACAGTCATTCTTGTACTCTAGGCATCAATTCAACTTAGAATGTGAAACAATCTTATCATTTAGGACATTTAGAATTGCCCTCACGTCAACACTTAGCAAACTTTCACTCGTTACATTTTCTGAATACTGGCCTACGCATTGTACGGTCAGCGGCATGCTAGGATATCTTATGGTGGCTCTTATCGCGCGCGTCATAAGTGCGTCAATCGAAACCAAGAAATACTCTTTAGTCTAGAATGTCGATGACATTTTAAAAATAGCCATTTATTCCAGAATATTCTTTAAATTAAGAGGTTGAGACTGACATAACATAATTAAGTTTGTGGCAGTTTGTGGCAACCAAGTGTATAGCTTCGTACATTATAGGTACCTATTTGAATTGAAATCATGAGATTATGTTCATCAATTAAGTAACATTAATTATGCGGCTTGCCTAACTATGTACCTACATAAAATGTAGCATGAAATCAATTTACGGTTTTGGTCTCAAACTCTCAAGCTTGCATAATTAAAATCAATGTTCTTTGTGGTTTTAATAACAATTTAGGTCTAGAATGTTATTCAGAGGAGAAATTTTGGTTTTGGTTTAGAGTTTGCAAAACAAAGAGATACCTAAATAACAAAGCATCGTCTATTCACCTATTATTAAAACACGAATCACAACTTTAATCTGATCGATGTCTTTGTAGCCTTATTCTATTGATTGCTTCGAGTGGCTTTATTTAAAAGTCAGGGGGTCTACCTTTTCTACTTCGATTTTATGGTAATCGGCTTCGTCTTAGCCGGTAGACCCCCTGACTTTTAAATAAAGCCACTCGAAGCAATCAATAGAATAAGGCTACAAAGACATCGATCAGATTAAAGTTGTGATTCGGCTAAGACGAAGCCGATTACCATTGGCGAAAATCGAAGTTCGATTTATGAAAAATGAACTGGGTGGCAGGAAAATTTACTGGGTGGCAGTACATTTTTCAAAAATCGAACTTCGATTTTCCCCAATGGTAATTGGCTTTGTCTTAGTCGGTAGACCCCCTGGTTATAAAATAAAGTTGCCACTTTGTTTGGTAAAAATCGAATAGGCTCTTAAAAAAACGCTTAGGACATTATCCAATCCGCCTCAAAGGTTGAACAAAGTTTCAAACGAAAGAAAGAAGCGCAAAACTACTTTTTTCTCCCACATGCAATCAGACGCTTACCAAGCGAAAAATTTCGCACGAAAATGCTTCGCGACAACACATGATGATTTGGCATGGTTTTTGCCTTGTTTTGTGTATTCAGTGCTGGGCCCGAGGCAAGGACTCTACTCTCTACTGCTCTACAATCGCATGGCAGAAAGATTTAACATAGAAAGGTTATAGAAATGTTTATTGTCATTCCTATTTACGTACGTACACACGACATCACGTCGACCATTACTTGCTAGAACTCTACTCGGTTACGTTACGGGCGACTTTACAACAAAAGTAGACACTGACGCTGTCGTGTGTAGGTAAATTTGTTTTTTTTTTTTGTTTGATGGTAAACCATATTCTCTCGATTCGTAGTAAGCAACACAACACTTTTACCAAGTGAAAAATTGGCCAACACAGAAAACGGTCTATTATACGTACGACTTAGAATTTGGCTATTTCTCGATTTACAGCACGTCTCAAATAAATTATTTCGTAAGTATTATGATAGACCTTCATTTAGATTGTAAAAAAAAATATTTAAAAAAACCTGTTATTATAACAAGTTACTCTATGTTTCGAGCTAAGACTGCAGCAGCAGATAGTAAGTGCTGCTGCAGCGATGGTACCTTTACAAGACAGGAATAATATGAATTTAAACATTTTTGTATTTTCTAAAGCACTAACCCGTGCTAGGGAACTTTGGTAGAGCGCCTGCACGGAATGCAAAAGGTTGCGGGTTCAAATCCTGTCCCGAGCGAATTTTTTAACCTTATAAAAATCTTTATGAATTTAAACATCTCGAGTAGGCACCCACGAACAAGCGAAGTGTTTGCCCTAATCAACAACGATTGTTCTCACTGCGCACCTGATCTCTAGGCACAGGGTTGCCGATTATTTTCCTTCACGGCTCAGGGGCAAGATGCAAAAGGTCTGCTTAGACCTTCTGACTCGCTAACTGCAAATCTTGTAGAGGGCCTGGGGGCCATTCTCGGGAATTTTCTTCGACGATTGGCCAAGAATGGACCAGCTGAGTTAGCATAAGGTTGGGTTGGAGCGTATCTATGGGTTTATAACTCAGTCTGTCCGCTCTTAATCAAACAAAAGAGTGAGATACATATCACATACTTCGCCTGCAGCTTATAATAAGTAAGTAAAATATGAGAAACTATAGGTCTATTTTTTTGTAATGCATCTTAAAATTATTGTGTTTAAAAATATAGTCTGTACAAATATTATTGTACATGTCCCACTAGCCGGGCAAATGCCTTCTCTCAGCGTATAAACAGTTAAATTGGTAGTGCTGTCAGATAGCAGCGCTTATACCATGAATCGACCAATCCAACCTTCTTTATTCTTAAAATTTTGTGGCTCTTCCACGCGAGGTGATGGCGCAAAAATAGAGGAAAGTTATTTTGCGTCGTTCGCGCTCCCGTCAACGGAAAATTGACGTCGTTTTTTTTCGCTGAGCTGTCGGGTGGATAATTTTTGTTAAGGTTTTCTTTTAGAGCCCGTTGAGCGTTCCTGGTGATCCTTATTCTAGAGGCGAGAAGTTTAGATTAGAGACGGTTTTTTGTGCCCTAGGGTACGTAATTCTGCAGCATTAACATTTTTACTTATCCGTAGATAATAAAAAAATGTTAGTACCTATATAATTTATGTAACTTAAGTTTGGTTTCAGTTTACAAACGGCATGCCGTCTCTACAATTTATATTTTCAAGTCATTCCACAGGCCAAGTGACTGTTGAATAATGGTAAAATTAGTCGAGTTTAATATCATGACATTGTCATCTTGTTGAACAGAGAGAGGAACGGAAGAAAAGTACCTAAAACTACCTAAAACTACCTGGCATGAAGAGATGAAGGCGCAAAATATGCCAGACTGGAAAACTGTTTTGAGTGCCCTATGTCCCTGATTAGGGATAACAGGAACTGATGATGATGATGATCTAGTTGAGCAAAGTAGAATAACCGTTCGCCCGTAATGAGATATTGTTAAGAATTTGACGAGCGGAAGGGTTAACCCAAACACTATTTATGGTGCATCTGTGAATTTATAGCAGCTTGTTTAAACACACCCACATTTAATATTCCAGCTTTGGAGCATGCACTTGGGTTATGCAAAGTGTTGGTTGACACCATATTCGCAAACAACACTCGTGCATTTTCGCATTAGCCCCCGTCGGTCCCGCCGTCGCATCTTGGCACGTACCGTGGCTTGTTATCTCATTGGAAGGGCTCTGTGACAATTTGGCTACTACTTAGGCCTTTAAGAATTTAAGTTCCAAACCAGTGTCATTAAAGAAAACATTTAGGATGAACTTAAAAAACTAGCTTTGCTTGTTTACGTTTAGAGCGAGAGGGCGCGTGTTTGGCAGTTCATCCTAAATGTTTTCTCTATTGACACTGGTTTGGAGAGCATTTTGAGATTTTGCGCGTAAGTTACGCGACGTTTTGTGTTGCTATAGTCGCGTAGTGTAATCAAGATGCGTTCGAAGATAATTCGGTTTGGACACCCTAATTTCCAACCATAATATCACGGCTGTAGGATGAAACAGTCGATAGTAAAATCGGACAAGGGCACCTCATAATCAATTATCATAAAGAAACTATGTTTCATTTTGTCCATAAACTATCTTATTGATACAGACCCAAATCCCTTGCGTACAGACCAAAAAGAACATTAGGAAAGTCTCTAAAAGTCTTTGTGAAAATTAGGGTAACTTTTTCGTTTAGGTTAATAATTTTACCGGTCGTCGAAATGTCCTAGGCTCATTTGAGGACCGACGCCAAGACGTTAGTGAAATTAGCCATTCTTGGTTATGTTCAGTTGGTTCCTAGATCAAGATTGATACTTTGTATTCTTATGGCTTCATGTTGTGACGAATATTTTGCAGTAAAGTAGTCTGCTAAATACTTAGTAGGTAAAAGAACAGTTTTGTTGAAGATAACTTTTGAATGAGAAAATGCTGTAGCTATTATTGCTTGAAAACAATTCAGGTACTTACATTTACTATTTGGATCAATATTTCAAGCTAGTAGGACAAGTCTTTGTTTAAATCACGATCTCATTAAATAATCTTGCACTAGGTACCTACCTACTAATTTGTACGTAGAAATTTTATGTAGGTAGTCTTTTTACGTAATATGTCTTTAATTTTTGTCATCCAAAGACTTAAGATGTAAGTAAGTAGTTTACTTTGACGAAACTGATTGTGAATTTTTGTTTTGTTTTTTGTGTTGTTTTTGCATTGTGTGTTTGTGTGTGTGAATTTATAGATTTATGTGTATTGACATTTTTTTTTGTAGCATGAAATAATTAAATTGACTAAAGTAAGTAGTTTGATTTATAATTTAATCCAAATTTTGGAGCCATTTACAAGGTAGCTGAAACAAAGTGGATCGTCATCTTAGCGATGACCGATGAAAGCGCGTGACCGTTTCTCTTAATCCGGCAAAAACGCGTGCGCGAATAGGGGTGAGTTACGACTAAACATAACACTAAATCCAAATTTGGACATAAGTGTGGGGAATAAATCTATGGGATGCTATGCGTGACCCGCGTGCATGCTGCCTTTATGTGCAATTTATAACCGAGGAAAAGGGAGAGCGAGGGTGGTCGTGGATAGGCCAATTGCTATTATCTTAATATCATCGAGAATTCAATATGAATTGCCTCTTTCAATATGAAATCCCAGTTTTAAGGGACACAGGGTCACTTTTATGTAACAAACGACTTTCTTATACCTTGTTTTGGTACACCAAAAAGTAACAATGCACATTTTGTGTAACATTTTCCACCAAAAGACATTTTAATAACAATTTAGCCAGCCGTTAGCCACCAAGATGAGGGCCCCTATTCACACAAAACTTTCGCGATATGAAAATTTTCCGGCGAATTGAACTACACTACATACAACACAACATCGCACAGGCTCCTAATGTCCTTTTCATAACAAAAGTTGCAAGTGGCACGCTTTCAGACAGATGCAAGGGCAATAAAGCTGGGGTCGATGGGTATAGACCTTTAGGCGAGAGGTAAGCTCTATTTAATGGAAAAAAGCCGTAAAGGAAAGCTGAAAATGAGCATTATCCACTTAGACTAAACATAAACTGTGAATTTAACAACTTGCGCTCTTGAAAACTGGGGGTTTCTACCGGCTAAGACGAAGCCGATTACCATTAGCGAAAATCGAAGTTCGATTTATGAAAAATGAACAGTTGTGTGTGGCAGTAAAATGAATTGGGTGGCAGTACAATTTTCAAAAACCGAGCTTCGATTTTCGCCAATGGTAATCGGCTTCGTCTTAGCCGGTAGACCCCCTGGATGAATCTTTAATTTAAAACCGGCTCTTTGATACTTACTAAATCTGTCAAAATTTTAGGTTAGTGAAATCTGTGCAAGCGGCCGGGAATATTATTATCAACTAGCTTTCGCCCGCGACTTCGTCCGCGTGGAAAAAGGATATGTGCTTTACTTTGCTCCTAAGTGTAAAAGCGTGATGATATGTAGCCTATGTGTTGTTCTGATGTCTAACCTATCTCTATTCCAAATTTCATCCAAATCCGTCCAGCCGTTTCAGCGTGAACAAACACACTCACTCACTCACTCACAAACTTTCGCATTTATAATATAAGTGGGAAGTGGGATTAAACAGCGTCCAGTGTCACCTTCAGAAGATTAAAGTTACTACTTGTACACCGTAGTGCCTGTAACATCTTTTAATGCTGTAGGTTTCTATATATTATTTAACTAGTTGTGCCCGCGACTTCGTATGCGTTTTTTACATATTTGACATTTAATTTAAATTCGACTTTGGAGGAAAACTCAAAAGGAAGGTTTTTTTTAACCCCCGACCAAAAAAGAGGGGTGTTGTAAGTTTGACAGCGTTGTGAGCGTGTCTGTATAGGTATGTGTTTATGAGGGTGTGTCTGTCTGTGGCACTGTAGCTCTTAAATGGGTGAACGATTTGGAAGCCTTAGGTTTTTTTTTTAATTTGAAAGCAGGTTTTCTAGCGAATGTTCTTAGTTATGTTTTGCCAAAATTGGTTCAGCTATTTATTAAATATGCTTATTTGAAGCTAAAATGTCGGGGGTATTTTAATTTAATAGTTATTATTTCTTAACTTACGGTAGCAGGGCTCAAAAGAAAGCAATAGAATAAAAATCCTAATCTAAACAATATATTTAATAATAATACATAAATATGTCTTGTCTACATTAAGGTATCGCCCGTGATAAGATACCAGGACGCTTAGCATAATAATTGCTTAGGAATTAAAGGGGTTTATATGTATCTCCCTCGTCGTAGACAGGGATAGATAAAGTTATAAGCCCATAGATAAGGTCTTACTCATTCTCATGCTAAGCCAGCAAGCAAAGCATACGGCTAATAACTCTGTCTATCCCGCTCAACGGTAAACAATAGTTATTTGTTATGCAAGAATGCAAAATTATTGTTTGCGGCGACTGCTTGTATTGAATACCGAGCTGCCCCTCTACCCTTGACGCATTTTTCCGATTCGGCCGCAATATGGCGCAATTTACAAAATTTAATATTTTACAAATTAAGACGCATTTTGTGTTTTTATTGAATAAAACAGTCTTACCTTTGAATAAACATTACAAAGTATTTAAAATCAAAGCATTACTATGCGAATACAAAGAGAAATTAATTTAAAACTTTTTAAATTTGGTCGCAATAGCGTCAAGGGTAACCCCCCAGACCACATATAGTCCTCATCATAACGAACATTTTTGCCCAAGGAACTATGCCTAGGAAATCAACGGTTTCCGAGATAATGAGGTACCAATAACTTTTTTTTTTTTCGTTTTTTTTTTCAGAAATGTGTTTAGTATTACGTTATTAACATATCTTCTGAAGAAGCTATATCAAAATTATGAATATTTCTTACAAAAAATGAAGTTAAAATTGCAACCCGCAATGTATTCTGAACATCGGATGGCCTAGATTGTGCCCAGAACCAGGACTTATCACGGTCCTAAATTTGACTGAAAACTATTCAGCGGTATTCGCGTGATGAGGTAACACACAGACAGACAGACAGACAGACAGACAGACAGACAGACAGACAGACAGACATAGACCGATTTTTTTGCATTTTTGTATTCAGTATAGTTTACTTAGTAACACCTGCTAGTTTTTTTCTAAAAATATTCAATGTACAGAATTGACTTCGCTAGAGTTTTATTATAAGTATAGATTAAACGTAAGCACAAATACGGCCACTGGCACTGCTGGCATGATAGTGAGACTGGCACCATTAAATGAATCCTATAACAGCCTTCACATCCCAAGTAGCTAATCTGCTGGTGTTAAGCAAGCCTGAAGTTTCAAACCAACCCACTTCTGAATTTATTTCGCTGACTTTGTGGCACTTCTCAAAGCTCAACTCTCGGAAAAAATTTCTACGTGGGCACGGGTTGTCCGTCCGTATTATGAATCTCAAGTCATTTGAGCTCTTTTCAGAGGAGCAATTTTTCTGCAATTCCCGGCTACGCGGGGTTAAGACTGGTGTTCTGCGGCAGTGTTTGGTCATCATCATCATCATCATCATCTCTGTCGGTGCAGCACTCTCAACACACTCCGTTCACAGGAGCTCTTTCACAAGCTGGTAACGTCACGACGAGTTGGTTACCTCTCACCATAGTGGAAAAAATAGTGGCTTCTCATTAATATAGGGGGTACTTACTACTTATAGCTAAATAACGTTTTGTTTGATTTCACGAGAGTTATATTTTGTCTTGCTTTTGTTTCCTTTGTCTTTCCTGTGGACTGGGTCGCCTAAACTGAGAGGATGGTATAGATGCTAGGCAAGCCTAATCCATCTTGAATACATATCTCAGGGACTTGAGCATCCGAGTTCTAGTGTGAGTAGATGTGCAACTGGACGCGGCATAAATCTGTACAAATAAATGTAAAGACCTAAGTTTTTCATTCCTAAAATGCCTAATGCCTCCAAATGCCTAAGGGTGGTATTAATAGTCGTCTGAGTTCACCTACTTGAGATCGATCTCAAGGAGGTAAATGTCAAGCCTTGGGTAATGTCAAACTTGAGTAGCTGTCTGCTTATTAATAGTCACGATCTTGAGATTGACATTGACATTAGCCGACTTGCTTGAGTGAGTCGACTTACTTGAGTCGACGCCATATTAATAGAGCCGACTTGAGCTCGGAATTGAGTGAGTCATTCATCTTTTGACAGTCCGTGACGTCTCAATTTCAATACAACGTGGTTTAGAGTACTAGGCATGCATAAAATGTTAAGAAGCTGTAAGATCACTTACTTGAGACCGGAGTCGCTGGCTTATTAATAGACACAATCTTACGTGAGTTCACCTACTTGAGACCAGACTTGCGACTGTCATTTCCAAGTGCAGGCCATAGCCGACTCAAGTTCGTGTTTTTCATTACCCGACTACGCAAAGCAAGAAGGGGAGTTATTTTCTTTGATAATTAATATACAAAAATGATGTTTAGTCAGCGCGCATCCAAAGCGAACCTACAGCAAGAAGCTGCAGCTTAACAATATACTTAGGACCATAGTCGACATCGGAAGTTACGTGGAAAGGGACCTTGTGGTGTGAAATAATTTGTCGTCGTCATTCGACCGGCACCTCTACCACATCGCTATGACTAGCCAGAAAAGTGTTTCTACCAGCCCGAGTTCTTCGAGCTGCAAAACTCCAGCAGCTCAGAGCCCCACAGTCATATTACCAAGCAAGAACTCCGAAGAGCTGAGGTTTAAAAAAATAAGCTGGTACTAAGTTTGAGTTTAGTTTGGTATATAGCCTCAGACGCTCCGGTTTCCTCACGATGTTTTCCTTCACAGTCAGGGAGTGGTATGTATGCGACTTTGAAATAAATTAATGTCATGGGTAGGGTACATGCCCTCATCGGGACTCGAACCAGGATCCGTCGATTCCGAGTCCATTGTTCTACCCATTATGCCACCACCGCGTCACCATCTAAAACTCAAATACTACCTATAAAGGCATGGTAGAATCAGAAGCTACGAGCTTGTACTTGGCCAAATACTGAAGTGTTGTCAAAATTAAGTTTTAATTTCAAAGAAAAACTATTTTTTGCAGGCTCCCATAATCTTGTAAGAAACTACACCACACACTAATAAAAAGGCAGAAAGTATATTTCAACTCTTTCCTTACTGAAAATCCGGGCTCTATTGCGTTTCACGAAAGAGTTCCCTTGACGAAACTCTTATTACGATGTAAAAGGGACTATTTTTGTACAATCCAAGGGAATTGTTTCGTGAAACGCACGTACACACGACAACACGTCGACCTTTACACGCTAGCACTCTACTCGCTTACGTTACGGTCGACTTTACAACAAAAGTGTACACTTTGACGTGCTGTCGTGTGTACAATAGAATTTGAGTGCTGTAACGTGAATGACGTCATGTCAATGGTCTGAAGGTATTAGGCGTGCATAAACATCCGGAATCTCTTATATGGCGATTGGTGACAGAAAGCTTCATGTAGTATGATACATATCATGTAGATGGCAGCACAACATACAATTCAAACCTCTTTACTCGTACCTAGTTTTTTTCAAAGCCCAGTTGGACCATAGAGGTTACTAGGCATGCATAAAATATAAAGCGGATATAGTAGGGAAAACTTGAGGGTGTGGTATCATTCAGACGAGTAGTAGGTATTTAGTAAATTAAGTTGATACTTGAAGATAAATCTGAATAGGGAAGACCTTAATTAATGTTACATAATTATCTTTTTTTTTTCTAATTGGAAAATAAACAAGCCTGGGAGAGTTGTAACATATTTATTAATACAATATTGTTTCCTAATCATCATCTAAAATTTCTACACCTGACATGAATTTGCGCTGAGTCGAGTATTCTTCCCCTCATTTTATGTGTTCATTCTCCACACATTATTCCAGGTTTCGGGACCAAAGCTGGTGTTTTAAAATTGCCTTGGTTTTTATCCCTCCTATCATAACGCCCTTACTTCGTCGATTATGCGTCGGACAGTAGGTACTTTCTGATTTTCCTGTAATCAAAATAAAACATTAATGTAGTAGAATGATGTGCGCAGCGATCAAACGTTAGGTTTGCAGTCGCTCTATAATTTATTATAAATTCGCTTGGCTAATTACTACTTTCTCTACGTAAACATAACCTGTAAAGTTATATTAAATGCGCAAAAAACGTTGATGATGGGGTATTTTAAAGACCTAACTGACGATATCTGTAACTTATATCGTAAACTAGACGATATCTGTAACTTGTATCGTGAACTATGTATATTTTATACAATTATAGTGAATAAATACCTGTCTTGTCAGCAACTCGTTTGTAGAGGTCATCCAACTGGGT
The DNA here is from genome assembly GCA_949319315.1 of Zelleria hepariella. Taxonomy (NCBI): domain Eukaryota; kingdom Metazoa; phylum Arthropoda; class Insecta; order Lepidoptera; family Yponomeutidae; genus Zelleria; species Zelleria hepariella. The sequence continues at coordinate 10,754,978 of OX439382.1, forward strand.
CCGCTAGGTACTGGAGCTCGAAAAACGGAAGCTCGAATAACGGAAGCTCGAATGAACTGAAGCTCTCTGTTGGAAGTTTCCGGCATGATATTTTTCGGCCAAAATATTGAAAATAACCTCTCTGACGCCATTTATTATCCATAACCGACTAAAACGTTCAATATACTGAAAATCACAAGAATTTACGAGACATTTTTATAATAATTATTTTCGTAGTTTGACTGATGTTTGACAATAGAAAAAGTTTTTTCTTTTATTCGACAGTTCTGAAAACAGTGAAAAAAGTTGTTCACCGTACGAACCTCTTTGAAGGTGAAACTGAGGTTGTGGCTAGCCTCTTTCTAATGTATGGTAGCCTAGTACATTCTTTACTCAAGTCGTTGAAATAGTTCATTCTTGACCCAAGTCGAGGACTTGAGATCGGTCTCAAGTAAGCGCTGCTTTATTAATATGCTGAGTTACTCACTCAAGATCAAGCTCTTTGTTGCCAAAGTAACGAATAACAATGCTGAATAAAAATGGCTGAAGCGAGTCAGATCTGTTCCTTTTTATCTAGACCAGGGTGCCGCTACAAAATTGTGTCGTCATATTGAACGAGCGATCGAAGTATGTTTGTATGTTTGTATGTATGAATGATTGTGTCGTCATAAAAATATAAAGGCGGCTTAATGGAATTAAAAGCATTTTAAAATTCTAACATCCAAATCCAAATCGGACGAAGAGTGGATATGGGGTTAGCAAAAAGTTAGTCATCCTGAGTTCACAGTTCGGGGTGAACCACTAGTTATTATAATCGAGTACCTATTTGGAGTAGAGTTCGTGTTATATCTTGTAACATCACTTTTATGTTTGTGGAATCCTGGACTATTATAGAAATGACAAGTTGCCAACTGAATAACACCGGACCATGGACAATTTTATGGACCAAAAGGAGGCCAAACTCAGGTTGTGCCTTTTCGAATAGTCTCTTTATAATGTATGGGCGCCTAGTACTTTTGAGTTGGGTTTAAGCTTTTTGACCACATTTTGAACCTTAAATGGTATCATTCGTTCAAATAGTTCATTCTTTACTCAAATCGAGGACTCAAGTTCGCGCCTAAGATAGGTTTATTAATAAGCCAATGTCTCAAGTCGGTGATTTTTGTTTTCTGAGTTCACCTACTTGAGACCGATCTCAAGTAGGTGATCTCAGAGGACTATTAATACCAGCCTAAAATTTACAAAATAAATGTTTGTCACCGCCGAATCCAGGTTGGTTTTAAAGCTGCTGTGTAAAAAAATAAGAACTTGACACCTCGGGGCATAGAATCTATTTACGCAGCCACTCTACGCTACCAACGTATATTATTTTATATTTTTTAACGGTCCCCTCACAGCCCTCATTAAAATGTCGCATTTTATTAAAGCAACCGGGTGACAAATAGGTTCAGGTTTTTCATTATGCCAACGGTTGGACGTGTAAGTTATTAAAGTTTTTCGTAATAATATTTTACAACTAAATTAATAGCGCCCGAGTCAACGAACGATTAAGCGCAGTTTGAAATTACTTTGGGATTTTTCGTATTAGCCTGGGACTAATATAACATAGGTTGCGTTAAAGGTCGGTCATAAATAATTTGAGCCAATATCATAAAAGCAAACACGCGTTTACTAGTTTTAAGTTCTTTTAGGTTTCAGGAGATCTACCGTAAAGCCGGGAAATGCCAAAACCGGAAAAAGATTCCTAACAGTTCGATATTTCGAGGGCAAACCTTGAAACTCAGACATAACTCATTCATTCACTTCGACCAGAGTTCTGGTAACCAGAGGACCTATCATGGTACCAATACACAAGGAACTATAATCAAATTACACAGGCGTAAAATATACCTATAATGGCGAAAACATTCTCATGAACTTCGTAAAGAATTATGCAAAGCCGCACGCACTTCACCTCAGTAGGTAGGTACCTACATCGCATAGCGCCGTTTGGTTTCAGCACGTGCCTATGTGAAAAATTTAATTCATTGCCAGAAAATTTATATGCATGCCGCGGCTGCAGTTTATTAAGAATGCACTGGCCTCCCCTCCCGGGCTCTAAACAAAATGGCCGCTGTCATAAAGCTATTATAGATTGTAGAAGAGTTTAGAACTTGCCTATAGAGGCCTTACTCACTCTTAAAGGAAATGTTATTTCGATTTTTTTAAGGTATATTTATGTGTGAAATGTTAATGTGGACACTTTGAAAAGTAACTGAAACAAAATGAAATTTTAATTGGTTTTCTACTGCGTTTATTACTTTTAATTTTATTTGTTGAGGCATTTCAGAGTAAACCCAGTGTCGTGGCTAGTTAACCAAAGAAAATAGAAAATGCGATTAAATCCACACCACAACCTCACTTTATAACTCACAATTTATGTTCAGCTATTTGTACGTTTTAATTAAATGTTCTTTACGTTCTTGAAAGATTTAATGCAGTGTTTGAAAGAACTGGAAGGCATTGTTATTTTTATTTACGATTCTGTGTGCGGTTCTGCCGTAAAAAGAGTTAATTATAAGAGCTAGTTCCAAACTTTTAATCTTGAAAGGTTTCATTGAGTTATAAAAAAATGCATTTCTATTTATATATTTCTATGCTTCTATCTATAGGGTGGCTACTGCCAAGTAGTATTAATTATTGTACATTTAATTATATTTTGCTGTTGGCATTTTAATGTTCAACCGTAGTACGTAAATTATGCATAAGTAACAATAAACTCACATACAATTCAACGTTTTTTAGTTTTTTCATGCATGAAATGAAACCTTTTTAATTTAGGTAGGTATTAGGTATTTTTTTATCTTATTGTGAAATTTCAAGACACCAATTTTTTAGAGGGAAGACTGCAGTGTTTTTTTCATAGAGGTTACTTAACTTAGATTTCACTGCACTGCACTGTCAGCAAACCGCATTCATCATAAAACTTTTAGTTAGCACCACAAAGACATAAAAATGCTCGTTTAGTCAGTCACGCTTCACTGTTACGGCTTGCCAATTTAAATTATATAATTTAGTTCTAGGAAAAACAGTTTTTCCACCAAAGAGCCTAGTGAATATTATACTCCTAAACAAGCTGCTATACGTTTTCTATTTAAACTAGATTAAATTAGTGTAGTTTTCTTTCTATTTCCTATAATTGTTAGTTTATGCACTTTCGTCCAATAAATACAGGGTGTTAAAAGACCGCCAACAGACCCAAAAGGTACGCATACTAGACACCAAAACAAAGTACTTTTTCGATAAATTATTGCTGGGAAATCATTTTGGTTTTTTAGGTTATAATTTTGGAAAATATTTTATCACGCAATGGATGTGTAACGCAGAGAAGTCATATGGCGCAAGCGTTGACATAAACTTTTGTTACTTATGCTCAAGGTGCCGATGTTAAGAATACATTGCGGGTTGAAATTTTAACGTCGTTTTATGCAAGTAATATTAAAAATTTTGATATGGCTTCTTCAGAAGAAATGTTAAGTATGAGATACTGAGTACATTTCCACAAAAAAAAAATTTTGAAAAGTCCGACTTTGAACCTCATTATCTCGGAAACCGTTGATTTCCCAGGCATAGTTCCTTGGGCAAAAATGTTCGATATGATGAGGACAATACGTGGTTTCCCGCTTTGTTGGCGGTCTTTTAACACCCTGTATAGATGAGATTTAAATAAAAAAATGGAATGAAAAATGTACCTAACTTTTTTATTGATGAGAATAGGTATGCAATTTGCCCAGTATTCATGGTTTTTGGTAGTTTTGTAAAAATTATGTATTTTTACTATCACTTGTTTATTGGTACCACTTTCGTAGCAGGGGGTCGCGATAATTATTTTAGTCCAGCTCAAGAACGTGATAAAATACTTTCAACTCATTGGTCGTCAAAAATGCGACCGATCCTGGTATTCGAAACGGGTCGAATCCCGGTTAGATTTTATGGCAAAATTCTACTCGTGATATCATAAGCTTATACGCCAAAAAGTTGAGATAAGTAGGTATTTTATTGAAATGAAAAGCTTACGACGGTTCGACCCTTTTAAATTACAAGAGCTTTTCTTTGCACTTAAAAACTCCATGAAAATAAATAAATTACAAGAAAATACAATTTGATCTGCCTTCCTAGTTTAGAAACTGTAAATCATGAAGTTTTTATAGGTACCGCACACACCGCCCGGAATTTGCGTTCCGCGTTCAGAGTTCTGAGTTTCGGGTTCACTGTAATCTATGCGGCTCCTTTGATCCGTTCACACTGAAGCTGTCAGAACGCGGAGTTCTCGTGAAGCAAACTGAGAACTCTGAACTCGGAACGCGGAACTCCGGGGCAGTGTGTCCGGGGCCTTACTATTTTCTATACACTTATCGGATTGAACGCTCATTTTTCTTAACTTTTTACACTTCGATCAAGGATAAAACTAGATACAACATAGAACTCTGAAATGTGTCTGGAAAAATAGATGTCCAAACTGCCTTTGGGAGCTTATTTGCTCGTAGTCTATGCAATTAAAGTAAAACTGTACACTAATGCAATAAGGTTGACATTCGAATATTAGACGTATGGTTGAAATGATGTTTCGCATTGTTCTATTGCTGATATCATTTGTTTCTGTGGGGACAAGTTTTTATGCGGATTCTATGGGATTTAGTTCGGTGTTTTTACATTTTAAAAGTTTTACTTACCAAAGTGTATAAAAAACAAACGACAAGCGTGCCCTAGCGGTGGCAATGGCAGCCATCAAGAACCGATGGATCACCAATAATCGTCATCCATCCGATGTAACCGCAAACGACTAGCTCCAATCAAAACGAATGGAGGTCGGTCCGACAAGTCATAACTTTTGATTTTCCCTCATAATGGCATTTGTGAGAGACATTTGCTTCAGCCACAGATTAGACAGATAGGTACAGATTTGACAGATAAGTATGTAGATAAATACGTAACAATTATTAGAACACTGTAGGTACGAGTATACCTACCATACAAAGTTATACATTTAATTTCCGTCACCAGTATTGAGAAGGATGTACTTTTGAATTTAGAGCGATAAGTTTTTTTTTCTAAATGGTTTTGGAATCAATTCAGGATTTCAGGTCATTTGAAGAAACTTTTTGCTAGGTATATTAGGTTTACTTTGGACAATCTTCGAACACAGGATTTCCAAGATTGTCCAAAATAAATCTTCTGTACTCTCCAATCTTATGGTTGAGCGATATTAATAGTAGGGCCATTAGGAATAGATCAATGTCCACAGTTACTGTTGCCATGGGCTATCATGGTCTTGTTACAAACGATTGCTGCGAATACCACTGTTGCAACATTGCCGGGTGTACTTACCTACTTATACCTATGGGTGATATTTAGTTGAAATCTTTAGTTTTTTTTTTTCGAAAACCTCCACCCACAATGTTGACAGGATTTTTTTTAATACTTACCGAAAAGCTGTTGTTGAGATGACATCTCTAAGACTACATAGGGTCCATAATGGATACGTGCAGTGAGATACAGAGGATCTCGGGAAGGGGAAAAGGCCAGCATTTGCTGACTGAACATTATACAATTTTATTGCGCTTATATCACAACTAAAAAAAAATTGCTTTTATAATATTATTTGTATGAGTATGAGTGTGTGTATGTGTTTGTTACTCTTTCACGCTGAAATGGCTGGACTGATTTGGAAGGAATTTGAAATGGAGACAACTTACACACCAAAATAACACAAAGTAGGCTAGCTACATTACTAGCTTTTTCTCGTGACTTCGCACGGGGAAAATATACTTAGGGCAACTTTTGATCTTTTGATGCGCGGACGAAGTTCCGGACAATGTCTGAGCTTTACAACATAAAAAAAAACATAAGGTTTCCTGTACAAGGATCCTTTCTTAATTAATACATAACTAATGGACATCACACACTGTTTTAGTAAAACTACGTGATTACATCATACAACCTACCTTGGAGGATCAAAGAGGAGGATTAAAAGCTATTGGCTCACTGCCCATCCAATTTTCTTTGTTGACGTCCCAAAGGAGCCCCGCAGAGATTATCGTAACAAAGCAAATGCCGTGTTTACACTATGCTCACTGCAGTTACAGACGTTGGATCGTGAGATGGACTGATCTGTCCAGCAAGCGTAGCTTAAGGCTGGGTTAGAGCGTATCGATAGGTTTATAACTCTAGCTATCCCGCTCTACGTGAAACAAAAGAGTGAGATACATATAGTTGTAACGCCCTTATTTACTGCCCTATCATTAGGTATAAATATCTCAGTGGCTTTTTGGTGTCAAGTTTGTTTCATATTTACATACGCGATCACTTTGTAGGCGGTTTTGTAAGTAAAATGAAGACATATTATAGCGGTCGTAAAGCACTGGCTGCATGCCAAATAATGTAATATACTCACACAAATAAGAAGAAGTGAAGTGATTGAGTGATGGAAACTATAACGGGAGTTACAGAATGTAAATGGGGCCCAGAACTCCCAAGCTATGTTCGGACGTCCCGTGAAACAATGTAATCGGACCGATGATCTAAGAAAGCTCCCTTCACTGTGTATAATTATATTCTTGTAGAGTTGTGTAAGTTGCAAAGCTACCTTTACATTTAATGTAGGTATGATATAAGATGCCAGTAGCACGTCCGTCATCACTAGGTGGTAAACGACCAATGAGATGCGTGTAACGATGGAATCGGCCGCAAATTCGCAAGATTCATTTCCATTTCATATCCACCTTATACCTCACCACACACACTGAGTACAAGAGATATTATAAATCGCGAAAAACTTTTCTACGTACATTTAATAAAAAATAAAAAAACTAATTATTAAAGTACTGTACCGTTATTCGAAGCTTATTAATTGAGATAGGCACTTCCGTTTCCCGCTAAGTTGCACCAATTGACCTACTTTTTACCCCTTGTCATGATACACATGCTACTTCCGGCGGCGTCTACAGGCAGGTGGCGCCACTTTAGTTTATATAAAACGCTTCGGCGCCATATTCCCTCATTGGCGTTTTGTTTCCCGCCGCAGTAAAACGTGCGCAGCAGCTCCGCAGCTTGCACAAAGTAAAATTATACAAATTCAGAGTTAAAATTATACCGAAATTCAGTGTTAAACTCTAGAAAATTGTGTGGTTCCTGTAAGTTATTCTACGACGAATAAAAGGCAAGTGACACTTTTTCTTCCATAACTGTGAATCTATGATCTTTACCAGTGAAAGTTCATTTCAGTGTTTAAATAATATTTTAACGGTTTAACCGTTCGATATTATCAAAGTTATTTCATGTATGTGTACCAATTAATTGTGGATTATACCTACTATAACCGTTATTTCCAGTGTGTATAACTATTGTTTTTTCAGTGAGTGTTACTGTTCATAATTCTGTGAGAACTTCAAATTACTATTAAGCTTATTTTCAGATTTACTGTCGGTTATTTTCAAATGAGAACTTCAAATTACTATTAAGCTTTTTTCAGATTTACTGTACATTTGTAGAAATTTCCTGACGGTTCTACAGTGCTGTTTAACCTTTTTCTGCGTTTTCAGAAACGGTTCTTTTCATAATTCTGGGAGAACTTTATATTACTATTAAGCTTATTTTCAGATTTACTGTAAATTTGTAGAAATTTACTGACAGTTCTACAGTGACCCTTAAATTTTGATTGCGTTTTCGGATACTAAGTATTTTTCAGTATAAACAAAGATAATGTTGAGCATGCCGGGCCACGTGCTGTAGCTGGCCTGAATACACAGCCTCGTAAGCCGTATAAGAGCTCATCTTCGGGGTCCTAGTTCGAATGTTCACTGCGAATGTCATCGTCGTGAAAAAGATAAGCATATACGGTACTGAAGCCGCAAGCTGCAACAGCTAGCGAAGCAAGTAAGTGAACTCCGTAAATGCTTGATTATAAATACGAATGCTGAGGCCGTCTGCCATGCTGAAGCTGTGCCAAGACACCATTTCACTGTGACCTGGTATTACTGGTGATTATGATTATGATTTATGAGGCAATAGCAGAATAATAATTCTATCGATGACTGGACGGGACCAGAGAATCTTTGTCATAATAATAGGAAGTAGACCTTTGTCATAATAATGATAATAATATGTTAGATAAGCTGAAACAAAAATAGCTCCATCGCGCTTCAGGTTTCGTAAACCTACATACAAACTAAGAGGTACAGAAGTACGATACCTTGCGCCATCTGCTCTATGCAGATAAGTATTACGCTGCCAGCCATTGCATAGGTAATAATATTGTGTTTTTTGCAGCAAAAGGAGGCTTTGCAGGAAAGCATTTGATATTTTTGGACACGGATCAAAGGATCAGATAATAAATCCAAGGGTAAAAGGGAGATTTACATAAAACTTCAACAGATTTGTTACAGTTGGTGTGCGGTCATAGAACTGAATGCTTTTAGCCATGCTTCAGACCCAAAAGTTGAGCCAGGTTCGAGACCCTACACGTGGTACTCAGAGCATTTGCCAACACGCATTGCAAAAATACGCCCTCGCGGGGCGGATAACATGAACACTATTGCTCCTCCAATGGTGCCATCGCGGGGTACTCAGAGAATTTGCCAACAATGCACTCATTGCATAAATACGCCCTCGCGGGGTGGATACCATAAACACTATTGCTCCTACAACGGTACCATCGCGTGGTACTCAGAGCATTTGCCAACAATGCACACGCATTGCAAAAATACGCCCTCGCGGGGCGGATACCTTGGACACTATTGCTCCTCCATACGACAAAAAGTGCATTTTCAGTCCGATCGGCCAATTTATTCTGGATGAGGGTAATTTCACAACCGCGGCTCGCGCCCCAATCATAAAACCTAAAGAGGCCGAAGGCGCCTATATTCACCCCTTGCATCCAGGGGGCACCCTAAAAAGCACCACAAGCTTTAACTCAGGCGGCAGTTCAGTTGTCACTTTATACCATCAAGGGAAGTAATGGTGCCCCTTCGATTCTTTTGAAAATAATCCAAGGCTATCGCATACATTTCTTTCAAAGACTTCCATTAGTTTACCCGAATCTAGCAGAGGGTCTTTTCTCACACATGTCTCGTAAGAAATGTCTGCGATGGTGCACAAGATGAAAGAGCAGGGATTTTTGAAGTAAGCTCGTCTAGCACCAAGTATCCTTTCCCCACTTTTTCGGTGTCGAAAACAGACGGGTCAGCTCGTCCAATATCAATTCGAACGCATTTAACGACTATCAGGGGCTAATTCTCTGCAATCTCTAATGTGACTTGTTACTATGGTTTTCTTCGTAGAATCTCGAACGCGACATACCTGAGAATTAGCCCCCTGAGCTGTTCCAACGAATAAACATTACTAGATTCCCGACTTTATACAGAGACAGGATTGGCTAGCTACTTCCATCTTAAAATCTCTTAAGCTCACTGGCGATTCCTACTTATTGCCTGCAATGAAGAACAGTTACAAATTATAAAGATCACATCAAACTAGCGATCGAAACAGTACCTTGGGTGGCGGATAAAATCACGAAGAATCTGTCGTTACCCCGCAAAGATACATAGTTTCTCTAAGAGTCCTTGGTAAAATCTAGTCTGCCAAAATAAAAATCCTTTACTATTGTTGAAAAGATACGCCTAGTTCTCGAACCGGCTGAGCAACTCTGAAAGACAGAATGTTGCAGGTCACATGACTTTTCGTCGTTCCGCGGGTTCGGCTGAATTACCGTCAATTAACTTCATTCACAACCTCTGCCAGTCTGTAGTCTACACTCTGCCTCAAACTGTCAAAGAAGAGATATATGGTGGACTCAGAGCTGCCATCTCGCCTCTACATTATTCTCCACCAGAAATGTTTCGGATCACAGTTGCATTGTATCGTATGTGCAGCACGTCGACCCTTGTGACCCACGTTAAATGTAAATAGTTTATAAAAGATTCTGATTGATCACTCTAGCGCTCTACTCGGTTACGTTATGGGTGACTTTACAACAAAAGTGTACACTTTGACGTGCTGTCGTGTGTACCTAGATTGAGGAGCATAGTTGAATAACCTTGCTCTCTGGCACATGGTCTCGAGACGAACTGAGGCTGCACTGCAATTTAAAAGAGTTACTTGGGATATATTTTTATGCACTCCAAAGTCATGGACATAATATACAAGTCTCTTCTCATACAATGCGACGACAAGACGGCTTTAACGAAAAGAGGGGGCACAAAATCTCCTCCACTAATAGTCCTGTCAAATTCTGACATTAAATTATCCAGTTTAGACCAGTTTCAAATTCATTTTACTATTCATTACATCCTGGGCATGCAGATCGTCTATCGATGTACTGTCTGTCATTCTCTGGAATGGCATAATTTACCACATTGTGTCGAAAAGGTATCTAAACTCAAGCAATAGTTTACATTGCGTTCACCGGCCCAGTGCATTGTTTACTAGAGTGGACCGCTGTTTCCACTACCGTTCCTGGTGCCCAAAGTACTAGCCCACCTAAATGGAATTATCCCTGCTGATAGTACCCCATTGGAAGAAAGTTTATTGGAGCGGTCCTAGACTTGAAAGCCCGAGAGCTTGAGGCCCCATTATCACTGAGGAACCTACCCAGTGTCCAGTGGACACAGGAACGGGGTTTCCTCCGATACTAGAGGTATGGAGATGTCGAGGTGGTTTCCGGCTCGCGGCGCTCCAGCGGCTGTACTGTGTTTTCGTTACTAAAAGGTTCCTGGCGTCCTTCTACCCTAAAGACCTATGAGATTGCTTGGAAACTATGGTTTGGTTGAGCTGATTCTAAAATAGCTGACCCCATAAAACCAACCTTGAATTAGCAGATTTTAGGCGATTTACCATAACCAAAGATTTGTTTACAACATTTTACGTTTTTCATAAATCGGTCATACCCACGTTATGCAATGCAGATATGTGAAGTCAACTAGGTTCTCATGTTTTCCCAAAACCCAAGAGGGTCAAATATCATGTAAGTAGATGTCTAGTTCCCAGTCGATACAGTCATGTAAACTCTCAACCCCTTTTTCTGAATAGAAAGGACTAACCCTTTTAGATGAAAGAAGTAATATTGCAAATCAAACTCTACTCTCAGAGGTACGCTTCACATAGCTTCTAGTACCGTGATGTATCGAGCAGGCTGGATTACAAGTTCATTTAAAGAGGCAAATAATATCATACCTACGTAGGTAGTAAGTACTATAGCCCGTCTATGATGCGCACCGCCACTTCATTCGCGGTGCGAAGAGAATTTTATTCGACGTGAAATTTAATATGTCGCAAAAGCTAACATTGCTACCCTCCGCGACTGATAAGATTTTTAAGGCAAAAGCAAGTCTATCCTACTGTAGACTGAGTCGCTTTTTGCGTAAAGATATGACAACAGATCAGATTTTCTTTGAATCTGTTTAATTTTGATAAAATTTTCAACTATTATTAGGTACCTACTAATTGGTACCCATCAAGTATTATTGATTTTAACTTATTAAATATTCAGATTTATAATCTTATGATTAAATCATTAGACATATCTTATTGTGATATCGATATAACTATCTAATTGGTTATTATGATTATAATTTGACTTTTCTTGCTACACTAATATTTTTATCACATTGGCGTTACAATACTTTCATGCAATGCAAACATGAATTCTAATAACAACGGCGGCCGCGTCACCAGGCGATAACAAACACTTCTCAATTAATAAGCTTCGAATAACGGTACAGTACTTTAATAGCCGCGTTTTACCTGAAATAAAACGCATATTAAAATACTTACCTTATTCGAAGCTTACATTTTCATTTCTGCCTGGTGCATTTCGAAGCAATGAGGGAATATGGCGCCGAAGCGTTTTATATAAACTAAAGTGGCGCCACCTGCCTGTAGACGCCGCCGGAAGTAGCATGTGTATCATGACAAGGGGTAAAAAGTAGGTCAATTGGTGCAACTTAGCGGGAAACGGAAGTGCCTATCTCAATTAATAAGCTTCGAATAAGGTAAGTATTTTAATATGCGTTTTATTTCAGGTAAAACGCGGCTATTTTTGTCTCTTTAGTGCGAGCTTGAGGTCGGTTTTAATACTAGCTCAATTTTTTTTTTATACACAGAAATCATAAACTAACCCTACTCAATTTGTCACCTTTATTACAATGGCATCTCAATGAACGGCCATACGTCTTCAAGACGTGCCCTACCTACGTGCTTGAGGGTGCAATTCACAGAGAACAGTTAGCCAATAGTATGTTATCGACTGCATAGTCTAGCCGAGACGGTACCGTAGAGTCGATATTATGAGTGCCGTTTTGTACGCGTTTTACACGAGACGACTTACCTTGTCAAGCAGTGGCTGATAGAAGGTTTAGTTTGGAAATCGCTGGGCACTAAATACCTTCGGTAACAGCCACGTAACCATTCAATCGTGCGACTTATCGGTGTTTTCATAGAAATTTGCGTTGCCGTGTCGTTGTCGGGAAATCCCACGACTCTTCACATTTTTCCCAAAGCGTCGTGAAGAAGACAAAACATTTACACGTACAGTTTTTTTTTTCACATACCTGTGTTATTGTCACTTGCGTCATTGATCACATAATTTTGTACACGTAATCTACTACACCGATTGGTCTAAACTTCTTAAGAAACGATGTCAAATTATCAATCGATGACCGGAAATGGATTCATGATTGCAGGATTAGTCATCCACATCATCATCAGCCTGTTAACACCTACTGCTGAATACAACAACATGTTAACACCTCATGCCCACGCCACAATCTCACGATCCTGTGCCAGGCGCAACCCCTGTTTTCCGGCTACTTAGGCTATAAAATAAAATAATATTTATTATTTGATAACTTACTTTAATACGATGAATTATTGATTTATTTAATTATTATTTCAATCTATAATTTCATTCATAATTGATTAATTAATTAATTATTTTTAAATACTTATTTAATATAATTTATAATACAATTGTCGTATTAGAATTAATCTGTAATGACATTGTTGAATATACATACGATAATAAAAATAAAATAAATAAATAAAATATCGTCGAACCATCTGGCTTCTGCCTGGGCTTAGATAGAGTAGCTATTTGGATTATCCTCTCCGTTTGGGCGTTAGAGCTTGATCTGCTTCTGAAATTCGGGCTTGCTAGCCCCTTAGGGAAAAATGCAGCACCCAGAACGCTGCTTTGTATGCTGTATGACGTGCGCACTATGGAGGGCAGCGCTTGATGTAATTCGTTGAATATAAATTCATACAATTTTAAAGGGCGCCCGAAACGCGGCGGTCTGGGCGGGCGCCTTATACTCGTAGTGCTGCAGAAAAAGGCCAGAATTTGTCTCATGTAAAGACCCCCATTAGGTCCATTCAGAATAGCCCGCCGGTCGTTAGGGCGGTGGCACGCATTTGCCCGAAACCATGCGCTGGATCGGTCATTAGACGTCTGCGTTCCCGGGAATCCTGTCCGCCGATAACTTACAACCGTCCGGATTTTTTCATGGAGGCATTTTCTGAGGTGTTGTGTGGCTGTTGGTGCCTTGTTTTGTTGTCCTCTTGTTTTAGAAAAGGAGCTGATAAAAGATAAATTTATGTGGCTACTGGGTGTTTTTTTAAGTTGTCACTTGATCTATCAGATTTAACTCTTTTGCTATTCCAAACTTGATAAAGAATAGACAAACCATAGAAATAGAAAATCCAACACTTAAGTTATTTTCTAATTTTTTTAATGACCTTGACGAGCAAACCTGAAACCTAAAAAATCTTCAAAACGTTAAGTAAAAGAACTAACCTACATCGAAAACTAGAGCGCTCACAGCTATATTAACCATGCAGCAACTCCTCACTAATATCCATGCCGTTTATGCTGTACCAGCAAAACTAAGAAGAGGCTTATGTTATAGTCCTTATTCTCAAAGCTATAAGGTGATTAATGCCAGAGTATTTCAAGAGTGAGCGCACTTACAAGCAGGGCCGTATTAAGCCATTTAGAGAGCCTTCAATTCCAAGTTTCTAACAAGATCAAAATCAAAATAATTTATTTGTTGAATGTGGGTACAACATAGGTGGGTGTAAAAATGTCGTACAATATAATGTAGATATTAGCTAAGTACACACAATAATTAAAAATCAATTGTTAATGCATGTCACAAATTTACAATAAAATTAAATAAGTCACAAAAATTTAGTTATATTCTAAATATTTTAAAAGAGCAATGAATTAATAGAAATGTAGTCCTAACGAGATAATTACGAGATAAATACGAGAGATAAAAAGTAGGTACCTAACAAGATAATTATGAAAAGTTTTTTTTAATAATTCCAGTTTTGATCGCAGACAAAAAAAAATACTATAACTGCTTATAGTACTTGACACTATTTGATCAAGCTGTTCCCGGAACATGGACCATTTATCACAAAAAAAAAAGATTTCGAGTGATCTGCTGCAGTCCAATGAGGAGTTCCGTTCTCCATCTCCGAATTTCTTCATCAAATTTTCAACATTCACATTCACCGTGAGACCCCTGGGTAGTGAGGGGCCCCTAGGCAGTGAGGGCCCACAGTTGCCTACATTGCTACGGATAATTCAGCCCTGCGTACAAGGTCGTTTACCATCTCACACGGTCGGTTCTTTGAATTGATGTCCCGGATGGCGGGCGGTATCCTGTCGATATCCGACTGCCTCGTGACTGCCTGAGTAATGTGTTCGTCTTAATGATAATGTTCTCCGCACTTTGATACCGACCTTCGGCTCAAAGGGACAAGGAACAGTTTCCTTTGACGAATGCCGCTAGGGCTCTTAATGAGTTTAACACTTGTTGGGTTGGATATGAATAGGGCACAGCGACTATGTAAATGATGCGTTTGTAACTGCAATATTTTATTGGATCAGAGGTAAGATTAGGTATTTTAATTAGAAAAATACAAAGTTTTTGTGTTTTATATTTCCCCTCCGGGTGATACAAAGCAAAATATCAACACTGCATTCAAGTTTCATTTGGCAGTATTTGGCTGGATCGATTTGACAGGATTGTTTGCATGTTTTTTAGCAAAGAAATGTTTATAAAATCCACCGGAAAAGTCGGAAATTTCAACCGTGCGAAGACGGGGCGGGCCGCTACTCATTACAGGTATAGCGTTAACTCAGAAGGTTTCTGCGGTAGTGGATCAATGAGACGTCTCACTAAACAAGTGAAAGCTTCAGACGGACGTCAGCATCGCTGTCATTTGTATACCGCGACGTCACATGTCACCCCTTCCGCACCGCTCCACTACCGTAGGAACGTACTGAGTTAAACGCTATGCCTGTAATAATTATTTCTTCTCTTCACTAGAACCCTTGTTATATTGTCACTAATAAGTTGGGAGCACGTCGTCCCAGACGGTCAGTCTGTCCATGACATCTGCTAGGGACGCGCCGACACGGCACTATTATTAGTAATTGTGATAAATTAATTGTCGTGCGATAACATTTGAGATCAGGCAGGATGACATGACAGGGGTAGCTTCCAAACGCCTTCGTGCTTGAACCCTTCATTTAGTGTGAAATCAGGGTAGCAGCTGAGGTCGAGATTTTTGTACGAGCGAGCGAAGCGAGCGAAGTTCTCCGAGTCTACTGGAACAATCCGGCGTTTGTATGTTGTATGTATGTTTGTACGTATGTTTGTATGTATGAATGTTCGTTCGACGATAACTTGAGTAAATTTGGTCAAGTCGTTATGAAATTTGGTAGGCGGGTAAATGAAATTAAAAGAATTTTTAAGTTCGAACATGAGCCAAATCGGTCGAGGGGTTGCCGAGATATGGGGTTGTTAAGTTTATATGGGGTCGCAAGTTCACAGTTCGGGGCGAACCACTAGTTATTAGTAATTAGCTTGGATTATATGTATTGTTTCACAGCATGGCAAAGGCGGCTTGTCTTCTAGACATCTCTCTCCTGGTCTACCTTCGGCCACCCCGGTAAAATCGTAATTTAAAGTTTACAAAAAAAAAAAAGTAGATTCGACTTTTGTCTTTGCTTTAGTTAGGTGAACGCCAATTAAACGCCTGCCATTTTTAGCCTACGGAAACTATCAAATAACAGTAAATTTAAAAATACCGAACCAGAAATTATTAGTAGTTTATGGAGAGTTGAGTCAATTTAGAGCAACCTTACTATCTTGACAGGGCAACAACTTTGATGAGCATCTTACAATTAGTTTCCTGACAATAGGTGTTCATTGACATCGACAATATTATGTCTGAATCAGTACCTACAAACTAATGATGTTGGTAATGTATACAAGGTGTTATTTTGTAAAGTGACATCCAACTTAGGGGTGATTGTTTACACAATACTGAAGTCAAACAATATATGTAAAAAAATCAATGAAAAATACCAAAAATTATTAAATTGTGTCCTCCCTTACTTTGTACTAACGCTTGCGGCTGCACTTGGGCGCCACATCGCACGCGCGCTTGAGAAGGCCGGGGTGACCGCAAGTTGTGGTAATTATTATAGAACAAATTAAACAAGGTAATAAGTATTATATACATCAAGAAAAAAACTTATTTTTAGTTTCAAGCGTTACTAAAACTATCTTCCCTGAGTCGGGTGTCACTAACCAAAACAACACCCTGTATAAATGTATCTATATATTTGTAGTTTTGCATTATAGAAATGCTAAACAATATTCAAACAATCAAGTGAAGAGTTTTCTTCCTATCTCATTCCCGATGCATCGCGTAGCGGGTGCTACGCTCGCTACGAGTCGTAGCCGCTACGCCGTAGCACATTACATTACTCTTTCGCTACATTAGGAAATTTTAATGTCGTTTCGTTTTATGTGGCTTTAGAACCGGCTGTTAAATATAGCTTATTTGTCAAATTTGTTAGTATTGTGGCAATCTTAAGACGTTATGTCTTTACATAATAAGGCGATGTTACATAATATTATGGCGAGACCTCATCTTGAGGAGACTAAAGCAAGGTGTATTTTTTTTATTACAAGATTTAATTTAGCGCACTCTCATTTTTACTCGTGTATTAACTGACTTAGCGAACACTAATGTCAAAAACCTCTTCTGTTTCTGATTGTTGACAGTACTTGACTTATGCTGGCGTATGAATTGGGTCATCAAAAGTAAGAGGTCGAAGATTAAATCAAAACAACGGCACGTGATTGGCTGAAATAAGTTTGTCATTTGTCAATATTGACCTCTAAACGCTCAATCTTAAATAAATTGGACGTTAGACTGACAAAATATCTTTAAAGAAAACTGGCCAAGTGCGAGTCGGATTCGCGCACGTAAGGTTTTTTTTGTCGATCTATATCTTAGTGAAAAAATCACGTTTGTTGGAGCCGTATTAAAATTTTATTTCATTTTTTTTTTTTGTATTTGTTGTTATAGCGGCAACAGAAATACATCATCTGTGAAAATTGTAACTGTCTAACTATCACAGTTCACATGAGATACAGCCGGTGACAGACGGAAAGACGGACTGATAGCGGAAAAAAAATCAGAACGGAAATAACTTACGAGCAACAAACGGCCAGTCGCTGCAGGTAAGAATAAAAATGTTTAGTTAGTCTACTAGTGTGAGTGAAGGTGCCACTGGACGCTGTATGAAACATCTCATTACGTAGGAGCAAAGGCCTTAGTTAGTTAGCCCGCTACACCACTACATTTCCTTTAATGTTTTAAAACCTTGAGCAGAATAATCACAACCATACCTACTTCACTAGGGATAATCCACAATGATGCGCAAATTGAAATTGCCTAAAGTTAGCAGGTGCGTCTGACGGCGGATTGTTATGTTCCTAATTTGTCAGATTTAGACTGAAGGTACCTTTACATTACAACTATAGGTACAATTTGCATGATTGGAGGGAGTGATCCAGGTGTAGCCTGTAATAACAATACAATGTGCTGAAAGTATAATTAGGCCAAATGGCCAGTGCAACGCTTATTTTAGGTTTAATATGAGATTAATTGTCATTTTACGAATAATGTGCAGGTTAAAAACTTTTTTATAAATATATTAAATAAGTGAATAAGTGGCGCGATTTTATGGCATTCGTTGGAAACTCGATCTACAAGGTTCTTTGGAACTACATACAATATTCGTTCTGCTGATTTGGCTTCTTTATCTAGGCTAATGAACTTAAAACACAAATAAATAAAGATTTTCTTGGTTACTATTGCAGAATAACCCCTAGGCTAGGGCATATTTCCTTAGAACATATGAGGAATATAAGAATAGGCCACCAGACAGTCGTAACACGTCCCCGACAATATCGCCAAATGTATTCTATACATCACCTGTTCTTATAAACCCTCAAGGACCCAATTCTTGTTGGCAAGAAAAAAAATGTCTTTCTCCTATATCCTTGTTCCTTATGTTCAAGATCCTTTATCCTGAAAATAACTTTCACCATTCCAAAATTAATTAAAAATATGTGTCTTGGTGGCGCTATCTTTATTAGCGTTAAACTATAAACGAATCATAGAATCATGTATTGGTAGTACAGAGTAAGGCAGATTCCATTACAAGTGTACCCGTCCTACTAGCTAAGCAAAGGCCTCCTATCAGGGAGAGAGATGTTCATTATCGAATCGGCGATTTTCGCGTTGAGAGTATTATTGATAGAAATGTATGATTTTATGATAGTCGATATCCACATCAGCAAATTAATGACAGTTGGATAATTTTGTGTCAAAGCCAAAAATACCACAGAAAAAGGAAGAAGAGAAAAAAATACTATTTTTTGTATTTTCTAAAGCACTAACCCGTGCTAGGGAACTTTATAAAGATTTTAGGAAGAAGAAGGAAGAAGAAGAAGGTTGCGGGTTCAAATCCTGTCCCGAGCGAATTTTTTAACCTTATAAAAATCTTTAAAAATACTTTTGTCACTATACCTCCACAAGTTTTAGTTTCACTACCCAATTCCAAGCAAACTCGTGCGTTTTTCTTCACTGCGGGTGGCAAGAATCGGCCCCTTTTTCACCTGGCGAGGGGATCATTGTCAGAATTGTTCGTTGGTGTTGTTTCAGCGCTTACGAGCGTACAATTTGCACTTGAAGTAAACTTGTTTACGGCTGTACTGAATGATGGCTTTGTTCCATTGTCACGCGTTTGATGTTAGGAAAAAAGGCATTATGGGCACATAACTGGAATGGTGGGAGATCTTGGTTTTATTCTGTTGCTTTGAAGGAGCAGAGCGTGCTTGACATTCTTGATGCGAAAAACTTATTATGAACCGTGCAATAGCTAGTAATAATAAATATGCAAAAGTGTGTTGGTTTGTCCTTCTTTCTCATTACAAAATATGTGCATCGGAGTTAAGTATTTTTTTGAACTTTTGGCAATTACTCGGATACGATCCCTCATAGTGTGTAGTCGATGTGTATGGTAGATGTGTAGTCTGAGGAATAAACCTCGCATTTGTAAGAGAATAAGTCGACAGGGAGGATTTAAACTAGCCTTATATTTGTTATTACGGCTCTAAATAGACTTAATTCGGCATACTGGCATACTGAACCTATATATTTTTTTAATATTTTGTTCTAAAGGAATTTTGTATAAAGAAAGACGACTATCTATTATTAAGCCCAAGTAAACCTAGAACAAAACTTTTCGTGCAGCAGTTGGCACTGGCAGTAAAAAGGCCCCCAAAACCGTCGGAAACACCTCCGTTAATCCCACGTTAGTGTTCCACGGACAGTTGACAAGTCGTCAGATGATGGGTCGGGGGCCTAATTAATGATGTAGGGGGCCCGTGAGATGCAATCGTTGCGGTCCTCCGCTAAGGGTGGGTAATTGTTATAAAAGGGTCCGCTTACACTAAAAGAACAGAGGAGGAAGTTGTGGAGTCGCATACTGGGCCATCGGTGGCTACCACCAGACGAGACCACTAGTCGCTCACTGAAGCCATTAGTGGCCGAATGTACACACGACAGCATGTCAGAGTCTACACTTGTGTTGTAAAGTCGCCCGTAACGTAACCGAGTAGACTACCGTGTAAGGGTCGACGTGCTGTCTTGTGTACGTGTGTGCGCGCGAGTCGCAGGAATGTGATGAAGACGTTGTATTCCTTTACTCTTACAATTGTGTTACACGTAATAAGGCTTTTGCAATGGCTTTGAGTAATAAGTAAGAATGCAGCCTTTACTTAAAACATGTGCCACTAGCTGGACAAAGGCCTTCTCTCATAACCAAAGACAGATCGGATAGGTGGTAGGTATTCATGTTTAAATTAATACATAATGAAACCTGAGTTGTTTTTAATTGAGCGTGTGTGATATCTTGGCATGGTTTGTTTTGTAACAAAAAGAAGAGGTATGATAGTATAGTCGTCTCTACATTTATGCCAGAATTCATACTAACACGTGACAACGAAAAAGCACCCTAAATCACCCGAACTTATGTTAAGAGATGCAATGTAATATTCTCTCTGATCTTTTTCTCGCTGGAATCCCAACAACGCAAGCTGGAGCGAACAGTTACGAAAAATAATGGCAGAGGAGTCTTACTCTGAAAAGCATCCCCACTTACTTTTATTTCCTTTATTATTAGTTCAAAACTTCATTAAACATACCAAAAATTAATAAAATACCTCGGTAATTTTCACCAGGATGACATAGTTTTACCGTCGTAATGATAACTTATTACATTGACACACTATGTTTCGCTTGCACGCGATAAGAGCTGCCCTAAGGTATTTGACACCGTGTCGCCGACTGTAGGCTTTTGCATCCACGTAATGAGATGGTTTATACACCGTCCTTCACTAGATGGGTGGGTGAAGAGACCACTCGGCGCTGCAGTGCCTGCTACATTGTTTTAGATGGATTAGGATTGCCCAGCACCTATACACCGTGGAATTTAAGTGGTTTTAAAGCCGAAGGTATTTTGTTGCACTGGTGATTCTGAGCCAAATTACAAAATTTCATTCCAAAACGCGCGAAAAAAAAATTCAGTTCTCCATAAAAATGGTGTCGATTGGCGATAGCCGTTAGTATTGGGAAGTGTTTTTTTTTTCGCTCGTTTTGAAGTAATATTTTGGAATTTGGCTCAGAATCACGAGTGCAACTAAATACCTTCGGCTTTAAAACCACTAAAATTCCAACGTGTATATACAATCCTGACAGCTTAGTCGGCCTAGCCCACAGAAACGCCAAGTAAATATCTAATTTAATCCTTACTGGCCCATCCTTTTCACAACAAATATTTATCAGAGTAGTTGAAAGTGAGAGTGGTGGTAACTGACATAGAGCCTGATATTTGTGACCTTTTATTTTTTTTAAAAACAACAATAGGTAGTTTGGCGACATTTCATAAAACCATTTCATTTCACAAAAAAATAATTTTATATTATTTTGTTATGTCCATAGTATCCTAATTTTTTGTGACCTTTTCAATTCCTAATCGGCTATGCAATGTAAACCGAATTGTCACGGTAAATTGCCACTACCAGTTTTATGAAATGGCGTACAGATCGTTTGTGTGCTCAGTCTTCTGGTTTGCTCTGCAAGTATTTGCCATAGAGGCACCCAAAAACGGGCGTCCGCAATATACAAAGGATAAAGAAACTACATGTTTCAGAGTAATGCCTCAAGGACACACAGCACTGAGCGTGATATTATAAAGTGTCGCAATAACGTAACGTAACGTAACGCAGCGTCTGGGAGACACCGGGGATATTATTATGAAAACAAATTCGAGTTCAGCGCCTCTCCGGGCTAACGCGCTTACAATAAAATAAAATAAGAGGTATGAAACTTGTTCTGTTACAGTTGCCAACAAATATTGCGAGCGTTTTACTTGAACAATGGTATATTTCACTGCTGCTGGCGTTATTAAATTAACCTCAAAACTTGATGTCCGTTCACCAAAAAGGAAACCCATGGGCTTATGTCTGCAAGAGTTTTCAGCCAATCACGTGTCGCTACTTTTAACCCCCGACAACAAAAGAGGGGTGTTATAAGTTTGACGGCCATATGTGTCTGTCTGTCTAACTGTGTGTCTGTCTGTGGCACCGTAGCTCTTAAACGGGTGAACCGATTTGGATGAGGCCAGTTCCTTCTACGTCACGACAGAAGTGAAGGAGAGGAGAACGATACTGAGGAAGATACAGAAGAAAGATGTTGGGCCACTTGCTACGTCACGACAAATTCATGGAGAGGTATAGACCACGTAAAAAGTCACAACAAACTCCTTAGACCAATTTTATTTAACAGAAAAACGTTCGAGTAAAACTGCTTTATTCTCCGGCGGCGCATTTACATAATATTGGTGTTCAACGATTTTGAATTTGAGCGAGCACCTGCCGCTCGGAGCGATACCGGCAAACTTTCCTTTTCAATGAATGTTCCGAAGTCGTTTGCGTTTGTTATTGTTTTCAATCGGCCAACTTCGATGGTTAGTCGCGGGGTGACGACACTTTGGTTGCCTCTTTACTTGCCACGTGTGCTCGCTCACTTGTGTAAGGATGGGTCGATTAAGCTACTATTTCTGTTGTTATTTTGGTACTCCCCCCCCCCCCCTAAGAGGGCAGGCTGTGACTAGATTTTTAACCCGCAAAATACTCCTTTTGGATATCCTGTAATATTAGAATAGAAATAGAAAACTCTTTATTGTACATGAAAATAATTTCCAAAGGAATTCTTAAAACTAATCTGCAAGCATACAATTGGCGGCCTTATCGCTAAAAGCGATCTCTGCCAGGCAACCATTGCCAGGCAATGTTAGTGTCATGTCTTCCCACAAAACGTGACTTAATTCTACAATATACTTGTCATTTTGACTTCATAAACTCTGTAAAGGGTTGTCAGTATATAGATCTTACAATGGCAGTCGCATCTTTTCTATTATTCATAAGTCCTACCGCAAAATAAAGTTAGGTACCTACTCTTGCCAGCTTTTTATCACAGTCGTTTTGATCGTGATCGTGACTTGGAAGAGCTGTCTTGTCTCTTCGCAGCCATTTTTATAATTCATATTTCGCTCAGTGAACGCGGCATATTACTCGTATAAACAATGTGGCGAGGCAAACGAGAAGTCAGGCTTTACGTGACTATGCTTGCACAGAATATGCACTCAGTTTCGAAAAGGGTGTATAATATTAGCTCTACCTCTGACGTTCAGAATTTTATCTAGCAAAATTAATTTAAGGCTGGAAGATAGTAGTGTGGCGGGAAATTCAAAATTTTCACAGTTTTTTACATTTTGTAGCTAAACTGAGCTATTTTTGTTCAGCTATTTTTCGTTCGCGAGAATAAAACCGTATTCTTTTCATTATTGTAAACAACAGAACAACAATAATTCAGCCGATTATGTGTTCTGGTCTACGACAAGTTTTTTGGGCACTACCACTGCTTTGAAGACCAGAACACATAATCGGCTGAATTATTGTTGTTCTGTTGTTTACAATAATGAAAAGAATACGGTTTTATTCTCGCGAACGAAAAATCGCTGAACAAAAAGTGTTCACTTTAGCTACAAAATGTAAAAGTCTGTGAAAATTTTGAATTTCCCGCCACTTTACTATCGTCTACCCTTAAGAAAGAAGCTTTAAGCTGGTAGCTTTTTTGACTACTAACTAGATCATATTATAATCTTAAGTGTTATATTGAGGGTTTAAGAATAATACCGGTATGAAAACAGCGGGAGAAATGTTGAGCTATTTTTAGAACCTTGTCAAGGATAGTTTTTGGTACATTCGCAAGTGGCCTTGATCCTCAGTTAAAATTGTGTATCAGAATTTGTTGTGAAGAGATCGTCACTTTACTGAGTGCACCATCTGTACTCATTTGTATGCAGACTATAATGCGTGCGTAAAAACCTTTTAAGTTTCCCATTAGCAATATTTCATTCAAAAACTAGAACGTTATCTTGATCTCATGTAAACAATTTCGGATAATTATAATTAAACTCTGTGTTTACTTTCATGTATGTAGTTTTTGGTTTACCAATTTATACTTTAAATATTGGCTAGCTCAAGTTATACAAACAAGGGCAGAAAATATAATGAATAAAAAACTAAGGCCTTTGCATCTACGTAATGAGATGATTTATACAGCGTCCAGTGGCACCTTCACTCACACTAGATGGGTGAAGAGACCACTCGGCTCTGCCGTGCCTGGGACATTGTTTTAGATGGAGTAGGCTTGCCCAGCACCTATACCATCCTGACAGCTTAGTCGGCCTAGCCCACAGGAAAGACATGTGGAGCCAACTGAGCCGCGGGTTTCCTCAATGAATAAACTCATAGATAAATTATTAATGCTGGGATCTCTAACAATCTTTGGTAGGTATATTTATGGTGGGTCAAGTTACCTAACTATACTGGTCAAAGTATGTTTACATACCGAACCCTCTTACCCTAACCTAAGTACGGGAGTAGCAGTGCAACATATTATTTCTAATCAATCTTCACCAGTGAACAAACACTCATTTATCTGACCATTTTGAAACTTACACAAATTACACAAATAAATTACATACAAAAAGATTAATCTAAAAATAGAGAGTTTTACCGTTGATGAATTCTGAACAAATAAATCAGGATTATCGACACAAGCAATTTATGCCAAAAACCATTTTGTAGTTCTCACACAGCAAAAACTGAATAAAGAATATGGAGAGCAAATTGTCAATTTTCTCGTTAGATTAGAAATTGGTAATTACTGAAGTGAAGATAAAAAAAAATCACATACACCTTATTTGCCGCTGTAATGCCACTACTACTGCTTACTTAGCTTTACAATACACTACTTCACGCCAACAACTCAATTTACGATAACAAACAGACTCGACTCAATAAATAACCCACACAACGACCTTGTGAAAGATTCTTGTCAACTGCATTAATAAAACTAATGCCACCGAGTAAAAGGTTACAGGGGGCTGATAAGCGAAGCGGAAATTGCCACGGAGCGTAAGCCGGTACCTGCTCACGATGAAATATCGTAGCTAGAAACCTGGACTTTACTAACCCGTGCTTATAACGCCTTTAAAACGTTGAAAGTCTACGGAAGTTGCATTGGAAGGAGACTGAATAACCGAGGATAGGTTGGTCATTGCCTAGCTACGGCTCGATAAGTTACATTTACATTCGGCTCCTTGGCTTCCCACTTCCTGTAAGTAGATTCCACTCTTTTGATTTTATTGTTGCAAAAATAGCTCTCATAACGATAAACAATAGACGATTCAGAATAAAAAATCCTGTCTATAAATTTACTATATCCGTGACTATGCCTGTATATTAGTTCCAGAGTTGCAAAGAATGAGAGACTTCTATTGTCTATCAAAATTTGAGGTAATAAGAATTGGACCACAGCCTCTGATTGGACCCTTCGATAAACAATAAATAGACAAATCAACGAAGCAAGCTCTTCCGGTTTCCTCGAAAAAACTGCGCACTTATAGTTCTGTTTTTCAAATTCTTCTCTTCACACTACAGTCGCAGTGTGCGCAATGTAAACCATGCAAAAGGCAAGTAGGTGATGGATGGCCCCCTCGCATGACCTGGTAATTGTTACTTCAACTTCGTTCGCCACCGGTCAGTTGCGTGCTCGGGCAACGATTTCTTTCGAACACTAGCCTCGGATCCCTTCGACCACCCGGTAACTACTGATGAAGTGTTTACAACTTATTGGGTTTAGTTTATTTTTATCGAAAATTAAAAATAATAATTGGCGGCACAACTTTACGACTGATCTCTGACATTTCTGGGAGCCAATTCTCGGGAATCTCATATAAGAAGACGAAGATGCCACGAAAATATACGAAAAGAAGAAGATGAAGTTTAACTTTGGTATAATATTCATATTACCATAGGGTACTAGAAATACTTTTACCAAACTTATTCTAAATACATACGCAACGAAATCAGCACAGTTTAAAATCACAACAAGAGCGCAACGTTTTGCGGCCAGCAAATAAAACAAACAATGAAATGTGGTAAGCCAATGATAAAACACATTGCGCAGTTTTCCCCCTTTTACTGCAAACTTTTTGCTATCTGAAACTGGCACGAAATAAAATTATTTGTCCTGCATGAATCATTA
Organism: Zelleria hepariella; assembly: GCA_949319315.1. Classification (NCBI taxonomy): domain Eukaryota; kingdom Metazoa; phylum Arthropoda; class Insecta; order Lepidoptera; family Yponomeutidae; genus Zelleria; species Zelleria hepariella. Next base: position 10,781,042 of record OX439382.1, read on the forward strand.
AGTATCATTTTGAAAAAAGAACGATAAAGGCGCCGTCATATTTTTAGCTCACGGTGACAGCTGGCGAGCCTATCACAGCTTTTTTTACCTTTTTCACTGTTGACTTTTGATTTTCCCCTACGTTTTGTGTGAGCCACTATGCTGGCCGCTATTGTATTTGTAACACATCGATGCGTCACTCTCAACTATTAAAACATGCAGCGCGGTAAAATTAAAGCGTTAAAATTTGATTTGGCTTTTATTTGGAAACGTATAGACTCTGAGTAGAGACGAAAACTAGTCCGAATTGAATCGTTTTTTGGACAGTTACTGATTGGATTTACTCTCACTCTACTGTAGGTATAAAAGTGAAATGGAGGCATGCATGAATTTAATTAAAAGGAAAATAGACAGCGCAAATATGATGAATAAAATGAGAAAACATAAAACTATATTACTGTGCCCATTACTTTCGTCCATAAAATATCTTTTTGACAAGATAAATAAACAGAATCATATACTGCGGCGTCTGTTGGCAGATTATTGCTTGCCTCGCGCTATGTATTATTCATAGTTGTGTCTATTCATGTTAGTGGTCGATAAATCATGGAATGACTTGCTCCAGATAGTAACAATATGGGATTGCGAGAAGAAATTAATAGACATTCGGTCCGTTTTGTGGAATGATTGACTCATGGTGAAGAGTCACAATTGATTTGATGAGTATTTTCCTTCTAAGTTTGTGTCTCACAAGCCACTCCAACAACATATTGGAGTTGGTTTTTTCATTTCGCGCTAAAAGTTTGAAAATGTGTGTGTTTCTAAGACTGCTTCTATGCTATGCACTTTAAAAAAATAAGCAATTATTTATCACTTACTCTAACTACAACAATACTGGCTGGTTTAAAACGAAAAAACCTCATCCTGCCCGAAAATTTGAAAATGGAATTAATTCCGAATCGGTTAGCTGCATGCCGCCCGGTTACTAACGATACCAGCGCCTTATTCAAAGAGAAGCGGCTATCATGCCGAGTTACCGGCGGTATTAATCATGGCCGTGGTACAGTGATAAATTGTGCTGCTTTTATATCGCCAACGTGTGATCTAAATAACGCAGCCATCCTTTATTTCGTTTCTTGACTGGCTAGAATGCAAGGAAAATTGAAAGCGTAAAGTCAGTTGTATGTTTCTGTTATTGCTATACCAACTTTACTATTTCTGATGGCCACAGCATGAGCAAAACTTTTACACCCTTGGTTGTTCGTTTCATACGCAGCTTTCTATGCAATCCATTAACAATTATTGCCGTATTTTACCGAAATTGATAAAGGGATACTTTGTTGCATGTACACACGACAGCACGTCAATGCTTAGAATACACTAGCACTCTACTCGGTTACGTTATGGACGACTTTACAACAAAAGTGTACGCTCTGATGGGGTGCTCGGGTGACTTGGTTATGATGGTGGTCTATTTTGCTCTGGTAGGTAGATAATCGTATGAGGAGTTTTTAGGCTGCCCAATGACCTCTGACGTGACTTAACGATTGTTACTGCTCTGACAAAACAAAATGTATTTCGCTCTCTACACAAGTGCCACACCTACATTCTCTATCCGCCATAAGAGCCTAAAAGCTTTCACTACAATAGGTATGCAATTAAAAAGGATGATAGAAATGGTAAAATAATCATGCCAAATGTAATCAGATTAAGGGTTAATTGAAAAATAATAGCTCAGACTGCACCCTTGACTTCACTGCACCCCTCGAAAAAGACACGCAATCCAGTCACGGCTTATCGGTCATTAAGGGTTGAGTGAGTGTTTGAATCACTACCTGGTTTTAGACTGGTTGTACTCGTACCTACAGTCAGCGACATATTAGGATACCTGTTGTTGCACGATTGACGCCCTTATGCCCTGCACGATAAGAGCTACCATGGGGTATCCAAGCGTCTTGTTGGCCGTACTGTAGAAGTGATTTATGGAGAAGCAGATTTTGAATCTTCAGTAGCTGAAATCCGACCACTGCTGGACAAAGGTCTTTTGCAAGACAACACTACAAAGACAAAGGTAGGAAGAGAAATAAATAAACCTATGCTCAGTATTTTCATAATGTTAGGTCAGATTTTTCAATCGCCAGATTTATTAAGCAATATTTCTAGGAATAATTTGAAAATGGAACGATTTTTGTATGGGCTATTGGTCGAATAAACTAAAAGCTTTAACTGAGAATTGAAAAATGGGATCTGTTGAATCATGTAGAATTAATTAAGAATGACGCGCTAAAGATAAAAAACGAGGTAACAATTTTCTCTCTTTAAACGCAATTGGAGAATAACTAGAGGGTGATTTGTAGAGAAAAAACAAAGAAACAAACAAAGGCCCATTCCTAGCACTATAGCGTCTGAGTATGACATAGAACTGAGAAACTTGGCTAGAGTTGGCTCCCTAGACGGCAGTGAGAAAGGAATGGAAGAATAGGCTCCACGGAGGAGTAATGGAATAGAGAGACACCATGTGGGTTGTTACCATGTGGTATGCGTGTAAGTACTACTAGATCATCTGCAACAAATACAACAGATGTCTAACAGAAACGACGAAGCTACACCTATTCGAATTACGGTCTTTCTCCAGGGGCCTTAGCCTGTAACGCAATAGCGTATCGATGGCGTCCCAGGTAGAAGGAAAAAACCGGGATTTTTTCGTTTTTCTCCTTCAACCAGCGAAGTAATACTTTAGAATTAGAATCAGAATATCCTTTGCTGTACTACAAAAACATTAAAAGGACCGACACTGGACCGACAGCATTAATAAGTCGTAATTGAAGCCGTAAATCGGGAGCCCATTTAGGTACCATTGTGTTACAGGCTAAGGCCCCTCGGCTTTAAGCCTGTAACTTAATGGCGTGTCGATAGGTTTCCAGTCGAAGGACACAACAGGATTTTCTTCGTGGTTCTCCTACAACCAACGAACTAGTCCTCTAGAATTAAAATCAGAATATTCTTTGCAGTACTAGAAAAACATAAAAATGACAGACATCATTAATAAATCATACTTAATTAAAACTTACAACTGGGACCTTATCGAGGCATCATTGTGTTACAGACTCAGGCACAGTTTTAATGTGACCTGTGAATCACTGTTAAAGTGCACTAATCTTTGAGTGTAAATTTCAATTACCTTAGTTCTTTGGCAAAGAGGCTTAGCCCATGTAACGTAGATCTGGTACCGGTAATAAATTTCCGGTACCTAAGTACTTACCTACCTAGGTATTGTCAAGGTAGGTATCGGTAATAAGTTTCCGGAGTCTAAGTACATACCAGCGTACACAATAGTTATTTGTTATGCAAGAATGCAAAATTATTGTTTGCGGCGAGTGCTTGTATTGAAAACCGAGCTAGCGAAGGTTTCTAAAATTGAGCCACGAGCGTAGCGAGTGGTTCAAAAAAAGAAACCTGAGCGTAGCGAGGTATTCAGAAGCACGAGACGCAAATAATATTGCATTCGTGCGAAACACAAAACTTTTCATCTCACAGAAGCGAGGAAATGATTTTGTTAGCCAAGCGGGAAAAACTCTATAGACAACTACTTACAGGCAAAACAGGTGAGTCAAATAAGTTCCTTTTAAAAGCATATTTTACTGTAGTTACGGCTGCCACACTTAAGTTTTGAGCTTCGTTGGTATTTAAACCATTCGTTTTATTAATAATTTCCTGAAGTTTATTTATCCAGACACAAAAATAATGTAAATAAAAGAATGTTTTTTTTTCCGGGTGCATTCTGAACTTTTACCATACGATATAAAAAATTCTAGGTGATAAAAAATGATATTAGTAATATCGTTTGAAAAAATGTATTTAACAAACCAAAACATAATTATCTATTTGATAAAACAGAAGCGAAGCATTTTTTTTATTTACTGGTATTAAAAAATAAATATGTGTACAAAATATTGAAAAGACTATAAGAAGAAACCGCGTTTCTGAATGTTCTATTCCGTGACTTTACCTTTTTAAAAGATGCTTATGCCCCATTTACATTCACAGTTTTGTATAGAGAATGGGCTCGAACAACCACTTTCGCTGAAGTACGCGTGTAAACGAACTATGAATGAGACTCTTTTTTCTGCCGGGACTTGGCATCTTCTTAAACGGCCAGTGTTTTTTTCTTTTTCAACACCATAGGGCGCGGGAAAGACTGTCCCGGCGTCGCGTTCAAATTTCGAAGCGCACAAAAATGCAGATAGTTTAAATCCGGCCTTTACACGATCGTAAGTTACTAGTAACAGCAAACTTTCCGAGCGTGGGAGATGAAAAAGGTATTGTGCAAAGTAGGCTACTTGCAAATCGGTTATTAAATAGAAAATATCGTGAGGTAAAGCTTAAGCCTGCACTTACTGTTTGCATTTAGGCGTTACACTAATAATATGCAATTTGAAAATGTCACAGTATGACGTGTAGTGCAATGTTAGCTCGTTAACGATCAAACCCGCAATTACTTACTATGCAAATCACTTCATTGTTCTCCTACGTATAATGACTTAAGCTGAATAAAACCTATAAAACTTAACGCGACTTGCGTGCTCCTAACACTTTGAAGGAAAAATGTAACGTATGTATGCTTCCTGCAAACAAGAAAACAAAATAAGCCCTGTACTGTAGTGCAACAATTTGCATTGGAGACGGCTAGGGCGTGGTAAGGGTTATCATTAATAATAGAGTGCAAAGTTAGAGGGTGCCCCGCCCTTCCCGGCAAGGGTTAACGACCCTTAACTACAAGTATGCAGGCAGACGTGTTTTGTTTTCAGCTTCAGAGAGTACTTTTTACTTCAGGGAGCCATCACGGTGTTATTATTTCACAAACTTTTATGGCTGTTCCGCTAATTATTATGGCCTGTACTCCTGTTTCCATTTTTGAAATGTAAATTTTTGTCTGAGTCATCGTCTTACTTTTAAACATGGGATCCCTTAGCAATAAAGGAGGTAACGGAATGAAGATTAGCTATTGCTGGCTGGCAATAATTCATTTCAGGCCTGTTGGCGCCCTAACTGCAAACTGGTGTTCAGGCTGCGTGAAATTGACTGCGCATATTTTTTTATGGCATCCTTTTGCTATTACGTTGGCGGTCTATCTTTTGGGACTACTTTTTGGGATGAATTATGTAAATAGCTCTTGGAAAAAAGGCATGGCAACGTTTGTGATATGAAATTAGCCCTGAACAGCTTTTTGCTACGCAATAACAGTAATAAAGAGAGTGAATGACAAGTGAAAAACCCAAACCTTATTCATTGTCAATACTATTTGTTCACGATTTTTTAACGTAAAATTAGGAAACTTTCAGTTTCAAGCCTGTAAAGTCTCTTTCAAATCTTTTTAGTGGTTAAGTCATACAAATTTACGAACATACATACCTACATACACTTTTATAATAATGTAGAGATTCTGAAACCAAATTTCAGCCTGCTAAAAATACTTCAATGGCTGTGAATTTTACAGTCTGATAGCCAAAATAATATCCCTTATGTAAACAGAGGCAGACAGAGAAATACAGAAGCGGTTATTAAGAAAGACAACACCAATATGATTGAGGGTGGAAAATAAATGAATAGCATCCCGACTTGGTCTCACCCCTTCCTCCTAAGGCGATTACAACGAACAAAACAACTGACGAAATTAATCTCGAAACCATTACTGGTGACACGTGAAACGCATTAAACAGTTCTTTTTTTTCCTGTTGTGGTTTAGTATTTGGGCGAAAAAAAAAACATTTGCCCGTCCAATCCTGTGAGCTTTTTTCATTTTGATGCTAAATTAAAATTGAATTGTTCATATTTTCACTCAAGAAATAGACCTGTAAGAAATGAAAATAAGAAACGTGAAAAAATAAGTTTAAAACAATGAATATAGTTACCTACTAATTATAACTCCGTAGAGCGCCGACAGTGTTACAATCTTCTTCTAATTCAACATGTTAAATAATTTAATACTATGTGCTTGGTGGTACTTCTTGATAGATCGTCTATCTAACACAGCCAGTTTCATGTTGATATCCATAACAGATTGCAAGATAGTTTGCAAAATATCTTCAAAACGTTTATGAATGTCAACACGAAACTGGCTGTTTTAGATAGGTCTCACCTAATTCTAGGGTTTGATATGTGAACATTTTCAATTTGTTTAGTGTATTTGATACAGGAATTGATTTTGTGCATTTTTCTTTGCGCGCGGGCGATTCACTATGCCCAGCGCCTTAACATTTTCCTTTAGAAACGTGTGCTTGCCCTTCCTGCCCTTGCATGCTGGTCACAATTTCAAAATCTGACCCTATACGTCGGGCTATCACCGCTTACACTATTAATAATAATCCGCCCTCAAAGCTCTACCGAGCAAGAGAGCAATCATGTAAAGTTAGTAAATAATCACAGCAAGCTCCATATCTGCGACATATCTGCGAGCGATTCTACCCACTGAACAATAAGATAAATCCGTTTGTTGCGGAGGCGACGGGCCGTGTCCGAAGCTCGGACACACAGGGCCTCTACTGGCTAAATACGGCTCTAACTAACCTATAAACATGTGACAAATATGCCACTTGTGCTGGATATAGAATGGGAAATTATATTTAGTTAGATTGATAAGAAACCTAAGCGTCTGATGCGTATGACCCTCAACACGTGGTGATTATGGCGAGGTATCCCGAGACGAGCAATCCGTTAGGGATTGCTTGGACGATGCGATTGAAAAATAGAAGAAAGAGTTAGGGTTTCTTAATTCACTCGAGGTACTCACTCGAGCTAAAAATAGTTTTGCTCCCGAGGTAAACACTTTTACTAGTAACATACGATCGTGGAAAAGCCTATTTTAAACTTTCTGCATTTTTGCGCGCTTCGAAGTTTGAACGTTTGAAAAAGAAATACAGGAACTTAAAAAGAAATAAAGGAACTCCTTTGACTCATCTGTCAACGCAAATAAGAAGGAAACTCATTTCACTAACCTTTATACCGAGTTAGTTGGCTACGGTTTTTCTTGCATCTAACATAGTAATTATTTCCTCGCTCTGTGAAATTAAACGTTGTGTGTTTCGCACCGATACAATATTATTTGCGTCTTGTGCTTCTGAATATCTCGTTACGCTCAGGTTTCTTTTTTTCACCACTTGCTTTTACTTTAACTAAATAATCAAAATATTTTCTTAGGTTTGCACGAGCACTATACATAATTTAAACAACAGATTCACCTCAGTCTACCGCGACCACGAGCCCTGCAAAGGTCTCGAAACGTTGGAAAATGTATAAAGTTAATAAAACGAGTGTTAAATCCGTTAAAATCTGTTGTTTAAATTATAAATAATCAAACCTGAAAAGTTAGTATATGGGGACAATTTCACACTACTTGATTTCCAAATAATGACAAACATGTGAACCAGACGAAAACCCATAAAAAACTGTACTTGCTTACTACCTATAATGGATTTTTGGATTTTCCAGTGAAATTTAAAGCACGTGTTACACAAAAATAATATAATAATGCCGTGATATTTATTGTGGGCGGTGATTATTCAGCGACAAAATTAATATGTCTGGCGCAGCAATCCCTTCCTGCATCCGGTTTGATCCGGTTACAGCCAGAAACGAAACTGCAGAAGTACAATACGCATCGGAAAATGACGATGCCCAATCTATGTGACTTTCAAAGGATCATCGGCATTTTGGTCATATATACGGGGTGTTAAAAGACCGCCAACATACCCGAAAGCCACGCATGCTAGACACCAAAACAAAGAACTTTTTCGATAAATTATTGCTGGGAAATAATTTTGGTTATTTAGGTTATAATTTTGAAAAATATTTTATCACGCAATGGACGTGTAACGCACAGAAGTCATATTGCGCAAGCGCAGGTATTCGTTTATTGTACTTAAGCTTGGAGTGTCGATGTTTATCATACATTGCGGGTTGCAATTTTAAAGTCGTTTTTTGTAAGAAATATTAATAACTTTTATATGGCTTCTTGAGGAGGTATGTTAAGAACTAGATACTGAGCGCATTTCTGCAAAAAAAAAGTTTGAAAAGTCCGACTTTGAACCTCATTATCTCGGAAACCGTTGATTTCCCAGGCATAGTTCCTTAGACAAAAATGGTCATTATGGTGAGGACAATACGTGGTTTCCCGCTTTGTTGGCGGTCTTTTAACACCGTGTATTATCCAACATAAAATGTCGTGTCTTATGGAAAGTCTTGCTTTATAAAAAACATTGAATTTTGGCCATTGGGCATACAACTTCTGAAAGCTCTACATACCTTCATACTAAAATTAAAAACTACATTAAAAAGTCTGGATCTTTAACTGACTCGGCTTCACTCTATCAATGTATGTTATTATCAATTTATATATCAGAGCAGAATACTTTTTCCCGTTGATGCAGTTGATCAACTGGAAACTCTTTTCCACAACGCTGTCCCCTATCTAGCTAGGAAGGCTGCAAAAAGCAAATTAACTACTATGAAATACTGTTTTGTCTAGCTATGAAATATAGCCATTGAGAATGAGGGCTACCTTTATTATGTAACGATATTATGTTGTTAATTTTCAATTTGATGTTTTCATGGAAAATTGGCCCAAACTTGTAGGTAGGTAGATAGTTGAAATTTTTGTGAAAGGTCTATTTAGGACGACTTCTTATTTTAGCGGACGCGTCAGTCCCTTTTCAAGCGTAAATTTAACACAGGTCACCTGTTTCCTAAAATATAGGGCCACACGCAACTCCCATGTCATCGCAATGTCAAATTATTATTATCCGGCTACATGGATCTATTAAGGCTAGAAGATAGCGTGGCGGGAAATTAAAAAAATTCACAGTTTTTTACATTTTGTAGCTAAACTGAGCTATTTTTGCTCAGCGATTTTTCGTTCGCGGCAATAACATAGTATTCTGTTCATTATTGTAAACAACAGAACAACATTATGTGTTCTGGTCTACAATAAGTTTTTTGGGCATTGCCACTGCTTCGTAGACCAGAACACATAATCGGCTGAATTATTGTTGTTCTGTTGTTAACAAAAATAAAAAGAATACTGTTTTATTGCCGCGAACGAAAAATCGCTGAACAAAAATAGCTCAGTTTAGCTACAAAATGTAAAAAACTGTGAAAATTTTGAATTTCCCGCCACGTTGCTATCGTCCACCCTTAAGGGGTCATTATCTTTTCCTTGGAGACATTTGGCTCAGCATAAACTACAGGCGATCTTTATTTTTTTTCTACTGCCATGTTATTATAACTGCCTAATTGCCTGTGTCAAACAAGTATCTTAGGTTTCTTCGAAGAACATGACAATGGTTTATTCGCATGGTTACTAGGGAGTAATTCTCAGCTAACATTATGTTTCTGTCGTCAGTATAATAACAGGCCATTAATTTGGGAGATTGATTCCTAATAATGTTTTTTTTTTATGCTACTCTCACTAACTTGGATCCAAGAGTGATAGTTCTAGGTAGTCATCAGATTTTAGAAAGGTAAATCTTAGGTAACCGGTAAACGCATAGTAGGTACAAAAATAGTTTGCAAAGCTAAATAACAGATGCTTCTTCCAACAATGAAGCTAATACAACTTCCGAACCAAGTAAGTAAAGTTGATAGCGAACTTTTTAAACTCCCGCCAGTGAGTAAGATAGAATCGGTCATAGTTCTGAGTGTTCGTTGGATAAGAAACCGCTCTTATTTTGACTACTTTCGTCGGGACCGCTTTATTCTTACGCTCCGTCGACAGTTTTAATGACTTATCCGCTTTTACGTGATATCGGGGAAGGAAGGGAGCTCTTGTAAAACAAAGTCGATGTTCGAAGCCCTATCTCTTTACAGTTTCTCACTTTTTTCTCGGATGGTGTTTCATTTTATCTAACCACCACGTCTCATCGGGTGTATTTAAAACAGAGGCGCGCGTTTTTCAGGAGGCGTGAATTTTAGATAGTTTGCTATTTAAGAATAACGGCTTGTGGATTTTGACTGTTAACTCGAGTAATTCAACATAGAATAGAATATAAGATGTTTATTTATTTATTTATTCACATCAATGACTTCGAGTCGGACTTTCGCACTGAGTGATCCATACCGCCCCATGCCATACAATAAAAAAAAATCTTGTTGTACGGACCCGCGATGCGTGAGTCTGATTCGCGCTTAACAGTTTTTTTTTATTTGTTGTTATACTATTAAGTCAGCTCTATAATCATACCAAGTTTGATGCTTTGTTTGATGAAATACACATATTCTGTGAACATTTCAAGTAGCTATTACGGTTTCAAAGATACAGAGACAGACAGACGGACATAGAGCGAAGCAGAGTAATAGGTACGGAACCCTAAAAACGTCCATAAATATTTGACGTATTATCTGACAAACCACTCTATTAGCTTCAAAGAACGCGTAGCCAAGTGCCAAGGACGGAACAGTATGCCAACAAAAAAAACAATGAAAGAGAGCGGGACCGGGGCGGGAGTCTCAATCGTGCAGGCCGAAAGAAAAGTTTAATTTCGCCACAAAGTACGGTCGAGTAGAGCGTGTAATGAGCGGAGTCGGTGCTTCGATTTGACCGCTCCCTCCTCGATAAGCCTCCATTGGCTGGCGGCAAACGGTCAGTAAGTATTGGCAATATTATTTGCAAACGAAGTGTTTTTAGGGTTCCATACCCGAAGGGTGCCAAACGGAACCCTATTACTAAGTCTCCGCTGTCCGTATGTCTGTCTGTCCGTCGGTCTGTCACCAGCCTGTATCTCATAAACCGTGATAGTAAATTCTTATATTGTGTCGAAAGCATCGACGTCCTCCTCGTGCTTTACGCTCCAAGAAGAGCGCCACCTTGATTGCGCTTGATGTCCTACTATCTTGCTAGCTGCACAGTGGGGCATCAGGATTGGCACGAAACATCTACCCCTACAGGATTCGTGAGGATACACTTTTTAGGTAAAGCGATAAACATGCGTGGGAATAATGTATTTCTTTACAAGTTATACCTAGGCACCAATAGACTACACTGCAAAGAAACCCAATAAAAAAATAATTAAGTAATGTAAATTGTACTTGAATCTTTGGAATTAAAGAAATAATCAAAAAATTACCATTTTACTAAAATAGTTTTACCCATATTTTATTATCATTTAGGTTTTTTAATGCAGGCCATAAAAACGTAATGTGAATCAGTAAATTTCAACACAAAGTTAACGTATTAATGTTGACAATAATAATGGTCGTGTAAGGAAGCAAAGTCACTCTTTTCCGCTTAATGCACCCCACTATCGCAGACTTTATCACACTAGACAATTCTTTCCGAAAGGAATTCGAAAGTGCTATTTTACGGACGAATAAAAACATTTGTGCGCGTCAGAATTGAACAGCTAGGAATGTCAACTCCTCTTGCACTTGGTGTTGTAATGACATTTCAGTCTGCGAAACTCCAAAGATGACTTTTACCGTTTCGTGAAGAAATCCATTAAAAAATAGTTATTTTTATGCAAGAATGCAAAATTATTGTTTGCGGCGAGTGCTTGTATTGAAAACCGAGCTAGCGAAGGTTTCTAAAATTGAGCCACGAGCGTAGCGAGTGGTTCAAAAAAAGAAACCTGAGCGTAGCGAGGTATTCAGAAGCACGAGACGCAAATAATATTGCATTCGTGCGAAACACAAAACTTTTCATCTCACAGAAGCGAGGAAATGATTTTGTTAGCCAAGCGGGAAAAACTCTATAGACAACTACTTACAGGCAAAACAGGTGAGTCAAATAAGTTCCTTTTAAAAGCATATTTTACTGTAGTTACGGCTGCCGCACTAAAGTTTTGAGCTTCGTTGGTATTAAAACCATTCGTTTTATTAATAACTAGTTGTGCCCGCGACTTCGTATGCGTTTTTACACATTTGACATTTAATTTCGACTGTGGAGGAAAACTCAAAAGGAAGGTTTTTTTTTTAACCCTCGACCAAAATAGAGGGGTGCCATACGTTTGATAGCTTTATATGTGTGTCTGTTTATGTGTTTATGAGGGTGTGCCTGTCTGTGTGTCTGTCTGTGTGTGCCCGAATCTAAACAATACATATACAGGGCGTCCCACGGCTATGCCACATGGAGGGAAAGTACCTTGAATATTGTAGATGGAACATTTTACTGAAAGAAGACATTATTTTAATTAAAAAAACAATTTAAACTGCATTCATAGATATTGAAATAACCGTTACATGAGAAAAATTATTACCCTGTAGTCTTATCATATCGATCGAAAGGCTTCATCATAAGGATTATTTTTTGCTAAATAACATAGTGTCAGAAATAAAAGGAAGACCATGAATTTTAACATTTTTAATACAACATTAATCAATTTATCAATGAAAATCACAGTAACAAAAGATTAAAAGTATGAAAATGAAACACATTTTTGAATTATTTCTTTATAATCAGCCAGCCGCATTGCGATGGACAAAATTTTACGCGTCTCTCGGCTCAGGATACGGCTCGATTTGTTGCATACTACCAGGTAAATGTTAAAATTCATGGACTTCCTTTTATTTCTAACACTATGTTATTTAGCAAAAAAATATCCTTATCATGAAGCCTTTCGATCCGTATGATAAAACTACAGGGTTATATTTTTTTCTCATGTAACGGGTTCGATTCCCGGTTCAACCATGTAATTATTTCAATATCTATGAATGCAGTTTAAATTGTTTTTTAAATTAAAATAATGTCTTCTTTCAGTAAAATGTTCCATGTACAATATTTAAGGTACTTTCCCTCCATGTGGCATAGCCGTGGGACGCCCTGTATAATCAAATATGTTTTGTTTAGATTAAGGTATCGCCCGTGTAAGATACCAGGAAGCTTAGCATAAGAATTGCTTAGGAAGTAAAGGGGTTTATAATGTATCTCCGTCGACGTAGAGTGGGATAGATAAAGTTATAAGCCCATAGATAAGGTCTTACCCATTCTCATGCTAAGCCAGCAAGCAAAGCATAGGGCTGTGTTAGAGCGTTAGAACTAAGATTTTCCGCCAAATAAAATAAAAACAAATGCCGACTTTTCATTTACAATATGGCGCCCCAAATGCCAAAAGTCGTAGCGTGATATTACACAGAGTATTAAAAGACCGCCAACAAAGCGGGAGACCACTTATAGTCCTCACCATAACGAAAATTTTTGCCCAAGGAACTAACTAAGGCCTTTGCATCTACGTAATGAGATGATTTATACAGCGTCACGTGGCACCTTCACTCACACTAGATAGGTGAAGAGACCACTCGGCGCTGCAGTGCCTGGGACATTGTTTTAGATGGAGTAAAAGTAGTAGTAGTAGTGTAGTAGCCCAAGGAACTATGCCTGGGAAATCAACGGTTTCCGAGATAATAAGGTCGGACATTTCAATTTTTTTTTTCAGAAATGTTTTCTTTATCACGTTCTTAACATACCTTCTCCAGAAGCCATATCAAAATTATGGATATTTCTTACAAAAAATCAAGTTAAAATTGGAACCCGCAATGTAGGTTTCCGAGATAATGAGGTTCAAAGTCGGAGTAAAAATTTTTTTTTGCAGAAATATGATCAGTATTACGTTCTTACCAAACCTTTTCAAGAAGCCATATCCAAATGATCAATATATCTTACAAAAAACGAAGTTAAAATTGCAACCCGCAATGTATTCTAAGCATCGGATAGCCTAAGTTATGCCCAGAAACGTGAGTTACGACCATGTTAAGTTTGGGTGAAAACTATTCAGCGGTGTTCGCGTTTATCGTGTTCATACAGACAGACAGACAGACAGACAGACAGACATAGACCGTTTTTTTTGCATTTTTGGATTCAGTATAGTTTACTTAGTAACCCCTGCTAGTTTTTTTCTAAAAATATACAATGTACAGAATTGACTTCGCTAGAGTTTTATTATAAGTATAGATTTCCTGAAGTTTATTTATCCAGACACAAAAATAATGTAAATAAAAGAATGTTTTTTTTTTCCGGGTGCATTCTGAACTTTTACCATATAAATTCAAAAATTCTAGGAGATAAAAAATGGAATTAGTAATATCGTTTGAAAAAATGTATTTAACAAACCAAAACATAATTATCTATTTGATAAAACAGAAAAGAAGCATTTTTTTTATTTACTGGTATTATAAAATAAATATGTGTACAAAATATTGAAAAGACTATAAGAAGAAACCGCGTTTCTGAATGTTCTATTCCGTGACTTTACCTTTTTAAAAGATGCTTATGCAGCATTTACATTCACAGTTTTGTATAGACAATGGGCTCGAACAATCGCTTTCGCTGAAGTACGCGTGTAAACGAACTATGAATGAGGTTTTATTTTCCGTCGGGATTTGGCATCTACTTAAACGGCCAGTGTTTTTTCTTTTTCAACACCATAGGGCGCGGGAAAGACTGTCCCGGCGTCGCGTTCAAATTTCGAAGCGCACAAAAATTCAGATAGTTAAATCCGGCCTTTACACGATCGTAAGTTACTAGTAACAGCAAACTTTCCGAGCGTGGGAGATGAAAAAAAAATGTTGTATGTGTTCTAACTTTAAAAAGGGCCGGCTCGGTGAATGTCTCAGTTCAGACATCAGAGGTTGTAAGTAATATTGCAAGCTAAAAAGTGTTTGAAAATAAAGGGCTGACTTAATTAAAACTCATTTGGAAAAAGCAATAGTAATTAAACAATTAAATCAAAATGACATGGACATAGGAGGGAAAGAGTAAAATAGGTGTGTCTGACGCTGCTGGCAGGTTTCTTCACAAATTTTCTTAGGTAAGAAATATAAAACACTAAATACTCTAGTCCTTGAAAAATTGTTACGAGCCCCTTATTACCTAATTGTATAAAGCCATAACTCTTTGTTAAGTTGGAATAATCTAGATCGCCATAAACATAGTTCATTATACTGAAACTAGTGGCATCAAATTAAAAATAAACAGAAAGTTCATTTTGGAATCCTGGAATTTCCTTTGGGTTTAGTTTTTAATTTGCGGCAGGTACCTACCTAATAGGTGCGGGTCGTTGATATTCTGGTTAGACCACCCGAATATCAACGACCCACTATAAGCGTACCTACATTCCTTTCGTAGTTATTTTATCTCTGACGTTTAACCTTTTTCCCCTATTTGGCCTTTTTGCCATGACACACATGAAACACACAAAAATCTCAGATTTTTACAGACTTAAGTAATCATTGTAATGCTTTTATATTGAAATATTCTCATATTCAGACAGAAGGAATTAAAAATATACTTTTGGCGGGAGGCAAGTTACTATGAACGGAGTGTAACGGATTCACGGCCCTGTGTACCCTCGGCCTGTATTTAGTCTGTACCAGAAGCCATTTCCATTTCACCTAAATGGGCAGTTTTCACCACGCACTAACCGCCCCGCCCCAAATGATTTCATGTCTATTATTACGCGCTGTTGTGAAGGAGGCCAATTATTTATTGCCTCGATTGTAATATAAACTGGATTGGGATTTATGACTTGTTGACAAAGGAAACCTAATCGTCATGGAGTAGTGTAACTGACTTAGGCCCTTGCAACTACCGTCAAAAGCCCATACTTTGCCTGGTTTATAAGGTTTTTGCAAAGTTACTCCAAATCCAGGAAAGATTTGATAAATACAAAATATACTTTCAGATTTAATCTCCAATTCATATAGTGAATTTTCTATATTTGTCTAATTTTTATTCGAAATATTTACCTCTAAATATAAGTTCGGGAATGATGACATGACTTTGCCTATGATTGTTTCTTAGGTTGATACCAGGTTCAGGGAAGCAATTTTAGTGGAAAAATAATAATTTATTCACATAGGACAATAGCCCGTATTAACAATGAAATAATATTTGATTAATTTCTTTTACCTACTTAATATGTATAAAGATTTAAAAAAAAAGAATCTTTTAAATCGGTCCTAGAAAAATGTTCAGAGGTAAGAAACATATAAAATATACGTGTCGAATTGAATACCTCCTTATTTTTTAAGTCGGTTAAAACACATTGGTTATATTAAAAGTCCGCCTCTTTCTACCCTAATACGCGGCCAAGGCTAGATAATTGTGTATCCCTTCTCAACCCCTGAAAATCAATTTGACCCGAAGCTTTTTATTTAATGTCCTAGGACCAACAGCAAATTGTTTCAAACTTCCTGCAACTGCAATTGTCATTAGGACTACATAAAGTTTAATACCCCCATAAGCCCCTGGAACCAGGAAAACGAAACAGCTGACAGTCGTAAAATTTTAGGTCAATAAAATTTATGATAAGGTTAAACTTTTGAGACGGCCTCTTTAGTTTAATGAGTATTTTGGCCCGCTGTTAATAATTAAGCATTAAAGGGTGGCCTCATAAGGGCTTTGTCTGTGTTGTTTTTGAAATGCGTATGTGTGCAGAGTAAAGACAAGAGAGGGGACTTATCGGTATACAAGAATTGAGCTGAAACTGAATTAAGCTTAATTTTCATTTTTAGTATGCTTTTAGACCCCTCATTTAATTTTACATTTGATCAGTACCTACTTATGATCGCCTGCGATACCGATTATTAAAATAAAATAAATTCAAACATAATTTTTAAAAGCCATTTTCCAACATTCTTGGTGGTACACAAGTTAAGTAGGTGTCTAGGTGTTTATTTTTTACCGCCTTTCACAGAAAAAATCAGAAGAGATATAATCATTTGGAGCTTCTAAAAAGGACCGTCTATTTTCGTACTTGTCTTTCCCAGTGATAAAATTATTGAGCCTTGGCTTGCGTAGAATATCGATTCTGACTTTCCCTGCCCAGTCCCGTCACTAGACGCTCGAAGGGTATCCGGATCCACACTCGAGGGCTGCTAATATCGCGCCCTCTCTCGGGCGACGTCGCCGGCGTCAGCCAGTGCGAAACTCATTAAAATAATTATACACAGACACGAGTGATGCTCGCCGGTATAGACTGCTGTGAATCTCCGTGGTCGGGTTTTGGTTCAATTTTTTTTTAAAGTTTTTCTTACAATAAGGATGCAGCTCTACACTTTTGGATGTGTTTTGCTAGCTAGTTTTGTATGGCGCTGCGTGGCTAAAGATTGTTGGATGAGTTCGTTGGTCCTAAGTTTTATAAAAAGTTTGGGTCCGGTTTCGTCTCAGGAGATGAACAGGGATACAAAATTATTCAGGATTGGCTTGCGTAGAATATCGATACTAATTAATTTCCCGGCCCAGTCCCGTCACTAGACGCTGGGAGGGCATCCGGATCCACACTCGAGGGCTGCTAATATGGCGCCCTCTCTCGGGCGACGTCGCCGGCGTCAGCCAGTGCGAAACTCATTAAAATAATTATACACAGACACGAGTGATACTCGCCGGTATAGCCTGCTGTGAATCTCCATGGTCGGGTTTTGGTGTAAATGTTTTTTTTTAAGTTCTAATCACAATAAGGATTCAGCTCTACACTTTTGGATGTGTTTTGCTAGCTACTTTTGTGTAGCGTTGCGTAGCTAGAGATTTTTGGATGAGTTCGTTGGTCCTAAGTTTTATAAAAAAATTGGGACCGGTTAATTCTCAGGGGTTGAACATGGATACAAAATTATTCAGCTTTGGCTCGCGTAGAATATCGATACTAATGACTTTCCCTGCTCCGTCCCGTCACTAGACAGGGCATCATGATCCTGCTGCTTATATCGGGCCTCTCTCGGGCGACGTCGTCGCCGGCGTCAGCCAGTGCAAATAAATTACACACAAACACACGGTACAGCCATGAAATATTTTTGTACAGTATTTTGCTCTAGTCTACGACTATTATGGTTCGATAAATACGATGCCTATAAAAACAAAAATGTACAAAAATGCAAGTCTCACCACGCAATATTTTTTCGAGTGTGACTTGTACCTACCTACCAACAAGCAGGCTCGAGTGCAAAACTCAAGAATTTTCCCCTTGCCTCTCTACGTCGTGCTGGAGGGTGAATAGTGGAATGCAGGAAACCCCCTTTTTGTTCGATTTGCGTACTTATTACCACGCGTATTAGAAGCTGCCAAGGGTTATCCTAGCGTGTCGCGTGTTGTACCTACGTAAAAACACAACTGAAGCTTATCAATTTGGACTCCATCACACATTTGAACCCAAAAACACGTTGTCATGTTATCCACTTTTCCTTCTCACTGTACTTTCATTCAACTTATCTCGCGTGTTAGTTCCGCAGGGCATGCCGTATGTCTTATAAACTGCGACTGATTCGCTTTTGACTGGCTGTGTACCGCTGTGTACCTAATTTGCTTGGCAGTTGTTTGTGTTGCTTTCAGAAAAGGGTTAATTGTTAACATGTTGCATACAGACAATTTTTTTATGAAAACCATGATAGAATTTGCGCGTGCAACAACATTAATGCTTAGCGGATAAACGGTGCGGTACCTACGCTTTATTAGATCTTGCTGCTCGGCATAACACAAAATGTCTAGTGTCGCTGACTGTACCTATTTATAACACTGGAATACGACGGTATTGGAAAGATCGAAAGGCTTTTGTTTTTTTATGACATCAACCACAGAATAAAAAACAAAAAAAGGTACAGATTTATTCCAAAGGATGTCTTCGGAGAGCTTTATAAAGGCGGTCAAGCGTCCATTTCGCCACCGATTGTGCGCTGTAGTTTGGCCATTGACCCCGTTTAGATATATCGGCTCGTATTTGTAGACAACAACGCCTCGGCTATTGCTGAATAGAATCGAACGCTCCGTGTTGTACTAAGAGTGATGTCCCGTCAGGAGCATTCGGTCGTTAAGGGTTAAAGAGATGTTTTGCTGAATAGCTTGCTTCATGTTTGTGTGCATCTTGACAAAGATATTCTTCTACATAGCACCATTATTGGCTGATCTTGCGTGCCTGCTTTGCTAATCTTCTCGACGAGTATGGTTTGGGTGCACACTGTGAACTTAATCTGATCAGTTTTTGAACTTAAACTTTTGTAAGCACGGCACATTTAGTAGGTATTTAGTACCCAAAAGGTTTCACTAATTTTTATTTATATCGGTGTAGCCGACTAGTTTCGGTTCTCATTCGGAGACCTTAATCATCAACAACTTTAATTTACAATTTAATTCATAATGTCAATCACTAACTAAAGGCTGAAATAGATTATAATTTTTTGTGATCACTGGACTCCTAAAATACAGGGCAACCTAGTTTAGGAGACAGGGTATCATCTATTTATGTACCTACCAATCATCAGCCACAGAATTTGTATCAAATAAGTTTGTTATTGTATTACCTTTGATTGTGTTTTTTTGTGTCAATAAATGAATTTCAATTTCAATTTCAATGGAGCAGAGATGGCTCTATGATAAGTCAGTGACGGCTTATTTGATCAGTACATCGCTTCGGTGGTTTTTCTTCGAGTTCTGGTGCCTACTGGCACCTTAAGATGTTGCCATCGTCAAGATTCGAGTAATTACAGGACACGGCAAAGATCACGCCACGGCAAATTGCCTACCTACATCCTTTCCATAGACAGATTTACAATGGGGCACAAGACGAAGATTTAGTCCCGTTGATATATTGGCGTCCCATTGAATGGAGATTTGACGTTTCATCCCTCAAGATGACAATGCTTGAATAGGTGCTCCGAAGGCGCACGATCAGAATGGATATGGAAATAAGTGGAACGTGAGTGCCAGTTACCTATCTCAATATGATACTGCTGCTGATTGTAAACGTATTTAGCTGACTTTTCTATTTTACTCAAACGAAGTGACAATTGAATTCAGGCTGTGTAGTGCTTGGGACATGTTTAGATGGCAATAACGTCCTCTTGAAAATCGACCCATTTCTACTGTGTTGTCCTAATCACTTCGAGTGACTATCGCAGTGCTAATATCTCCTACTATTGATAGTGCTGTCTCATTTCGGAGGTTGGCAATCAGTTCTTCTATTTCGCCCTTAGAAGCTGCCAAACGAAAAAAGGAGTTCGTGTTTCCAAGTATGCACTCCTTAAACTTATCATCCAAGGAAAGATACCCGACAGAAAGAAACATGGAAGACTGGAACTTAGTAATATGCTGATGGAAATACATAACCTTTCTTTTGTAGCTTTGGTGCAGTCGGGTGGAAAATGCGAAACCAAACGAAGTCGTCAAGATATTCTTTGGGATGCGTTTCAACTCTTGAAAGCATGTGTGCAATTTTGCGCATTTGGACACAATACAGAATCAATGTCAACAGCGTCGTACTAAAAGCCGAAGCCGAGGTCGATACTCGAAAATCCCAGAAACATTTTAGAGCCAGCAATCGCGTTGGTATCACAAAATGAAAAGAACGGAAGACACATGTATGGTCCATACGTAGGTACTTTTTTCTATTTATTTTTAGGTACCTACCATAATCTTGGGCGCCCTTCACACTTTCGTCGTTTCTGCGTGCAACAGTGCGACTTTTAGCTGGGAAGAATTTGTATGCGTGCCGCAATGGCCGCCATATTTTCCTTCAGTTGTACCTATTGTTAGTTCAAAATTAGTAAGTACCACCACCGGGACTCAAATTGTACCTACGTATCTTTCGGCTAACTATCGAGTTACGACGATAGTTACTACCACATCTGAGTGATAACTTGCATGAATGGACTTAAACTTACTTAGAATGCTCCCGGAATCATAAAGTGATATAATTGATGCAGGCACTGGGAAGTTCTCATTTTCTTTTCTCTGTTCTCTTTTGCAAACCTGTAGTGAAGTCGCGGGCATAGCTACTGAGACTATACAACCAGTTTTTAACTGTCCTTCTGTTCCTAACCTAGTTGGAGTAGGTATCTCCCGCGCTGGTGCGATATTGCGAACCTAATAAAGCGCTTCACCACAAGATTACTTCCACACGCCCCAATACGGGCGCGATTGCCCGGGACGCTCCGACGTTCGACGTATTTGGTAAGTGGGCACCTACTCTTTGCTTGAGGGAAGCTCGTGTGTTTGGCTGCAATTTACTTTTGAAGAGTTTGAAAAGTCTCATTTGTTTTGAGTTTGACCACTAACATATTTGATTTTGATTTCGTTCTGATTTCGAGTGGCATTCCGCGTTTGAAATCTGGTATAATTTCCATCAATCACAATGACAGTATTCCCCTGCATTTAAGTTTGAGATTCAGCACAAAACTAAAACAGATCAGTGGTTTTTTCAGTAACGAAAAGTAGTCGTAAAGGCTAACTCACTTAGTTGGTGATGTGGTGGGTCACTTTTGATCTATATAAAAGAAAAGCTACAAAGGAAAGCTACTGAAAGATATACAGGGCGTTTCCGAAAGGTCGATACCTATTGCACTAAATGTATGGATCAGCTGTTTTTTTTTCGAAAATACGCACTTGGTCCTATAGTAAAAGTTGCTTGTATGACCTTTCTGTAACACCCTGTATAGTCGAAAACGCTGACTTATGCGCTGGCTTTAAAGCTTTTATCATAGAGTGAGTAATCTATGTCGTCACTTGTGTAGAGTTTGCGAGTCAAAGAGACTTATGCGGAGGCGGCGGCGTTTTAATTTGAATATTTGCGCGGGAGTAAGCCGGTGTAATGCTCGTTATCATAATATCTGGGCAAAGGCAAGTTGCAATGGCTTAATAAGTGCTGGAATCATGTGTAGTACATGAATAATCCAGCTTAGCACATGGAATTGAAATATTATCTAGGTATCTTTAAATGTTTCTTCTTTTTCTTTTATCCCTTTACTCCTCCGTGGAGCCAGGGACTGACACAAGAGCTTTCCATTTATCTCTGTCCATGGCTAGGGAGGGCAGCTGTGACCAGGTTGTTTCCTTCTCTTTTGTCTCAGAGAGAACGGATCTCTTCCACGTCTGGGACGGTCTTCCGAGTCGACGTGATCCTCCGGCGGATTTCTAATCGAGAGCCACCTTCGGGATGTGGTGATCGGGTTCTCGCAGTGTATGTCCCAGCTAAAGCCTGGGAAGTTCTACCTGGTGTCTATAAATGTTTTCCTAGCATGTAGTCCTTTTCATGTTTTTTCCATCTTAGCCAGTCTGCCTGCTGCGACATTGATATCGTCATACCATCGTGCAGCTGGTCTGCCTACACTTCGCGTTCTTGTACCCGTTAGAACTTTACACGTCACGTACGTGTCTTACCCATTGCCATCCGATGATGTTGGTGATTCTCTGATCGTTGTCAGTGGTTGGTGCGTTGTTGGATCACTGCGCAGCTGTATTGCGTATCCTGTCACCGAGTGATATTCCGAGCATAGACCTTCCCATTTGATTGCTCTTTGTGCAACTTTTAGCCTTCTCATGGTTTCGTCAGTGAGCGTCCATGTCTTGCAAGCGTAGGGCATGACTAGAAGAACCCACTGGTTATAATACTCTAGTGTTCAGAGACTGCATGACTCAAGACTGCATACAGCCGCAGCTACAAGACTGGATTGCATGTATTTCTATGAATTCACTTCCGAGCACTACGGCATGCAGCATTTGGCAGCTCGGTTCGTAATAACACCCTTACAAACTATACTGCAGCTGGAAAACTGGGGCAGATCCAACGATTGATGTTGTTGATTCTCCTCTTCGCCGAATAGTAAAGGCACCTTTAGCCAAACAGAAATGAATTGTCTCGACAATACGATTGCTGAGCACAAACGTGTCACCAATTACAGTGCCTGTAACGTGCGACATGCTCAATCAGAAGATAGGCGCAGGTGCTTTGGATCTGGAATAGGCACTGGCGCAACGGGCTACTCCATACGCATCACTCTGATGAACTTTTCTGTCTTATTTTGCACAACTACGCGAAGGAGGATTACCTGAAATTATAACCCTCCTTCGCGTTTCTTTCTGTGTAATGTTTATCACTGTTTATAATCAGTGTTCCCTCACAGAGATTAAGCGGCTTGTCTACGAAAAAAAAGTATCATTGCGGGTGAGATAGACTAGTTTTCACATGATACAAAATTATGTCCGTGGTTTACCATAAAATAATGGAATAGTAGAACTTATGTTTAAAAAAAATTTACTACTAACGAAGATGGCTCATGGAGGATCCACAAGAACTCCAGTGGCTTGATCATATCGAGAAAATGGAAGAAGATCGGGCTGCAAAGAAAGCATATGAGGACGTTCTTAATATCGCTGGGAAGACGCAGTGGAGTTGCACAAGCTTTAGGTGGAGGATTGGAATTTTAGATAGCTTTTCAGCTTGTTAGGAAAGGCCCATGACGTCACCGTCGCACCACGATTCAATGAGGCACTTGCGATTCAGCGCGAAGGTTTTCATATTCCGCAATCCCTTTCAGCGGCAGACAATGCGCGCACCGACGCATCACTCAACGTCACGCCGCTGAAGTATGAAGGTTCAGAAGTATGGCTCCAGGGGGCTCTAATTCTCGGAAATCTCGCATTCGACAAACCTCGAAGGAAAAATCTCATTTGGCGGCAAATGTCACAATATCCTATTCTCACGAAGTTATCCTCGACATAGGGCACGAGATTTCTGTGAGATGTTTGCCTTTTTCGCTCGATATGACTCAAGTGGTAGGTAGCAGTCGAGATTGAAATGACATGCCTCTCCTGCTGCTTTGTACTAGTGGTAATGTCTGCCAACTTGTAGGTGAGTCTCGTAGGAAATATGTGAAATGAAAATATACTACATGATCATTTTTACACTTAGGTACACTTTCGTAAGCGCTATACTTTTTTTTGTAAACGGTTTCACTTATTTTTATTTGTCCGTCTAGGAGTTTCGATTCTCATTCGGAGACCTTAATCAAGGAGCAGTGACGGCCATCTAATGTAAAATATCTTGACAGACAACTATAGTCAGCTATCCCGACATGAAAAAAAAAGTAAATGACACCGTTTACAAAATAAAAATATAGACTCTTGGACCCTACTGCACGACTGCATCTCGCTTTGCGTAGCGAAATAAAGCAAGATGGCACCAGGGGGCTAATTGTCGGAAATCTCGAATGTGACGTGTTACTAAGGTTTTCTTCGTAGAATCTCGAATGTGACATACCCGAGAATTGCCCCCCAGCCGTAACCGGGATAAAGTCACAATCGATGCAGTTTGACTTGATCTTTTGTATGTTCCTTATGTTTGACTCAACGTCAGAGGCGCGACGTTTTTATTTTTGCATCCGCACAACAATACTTGCGCGGAATAATTTCTATTGTCGGCCCGACGTAAGCCGCCGCTTTGACTGATATTTCAATATTGTATTTTTATATTTAAGCTAGGGGATGTCGGTCCATTCAGAATTCAGACTACTTTTATTACGGTATGTTGGTTGATGTATTAAAGGTCGAATTGTGTACGAAATTAGAGATGAATTAGATATCAGAATTGGAGATGTCTCTGTCATTCCTGAGGGCTAAGCTGAAGTAGGGCATAAGTGCTGGGAACGCCTACTTCATCTTAACATTGTGACGGTCCTGCAGCGTCCGAGTGTCCGAGTGGTCACTTCACCCATCTAGAGTGAGTGAC
Organism: Zelleria hepariella; assembly: GCA_949319315.1. Taxonomy (NCBI): domain Eukaryota; kingdom Metazoa; phylum Arthropoda; class Insecta; order Lepidoptera; family Yponomeutidae; genus Zelleria; species Zelleria hepariella. The sequence goes on from OX439382.1 coordinate 10,805,494, forward strand.
GATGCAAAAGTTTTACTTTTTTTTTAAACTTACACTCTTAATTTGCTACTCTCACACGAAAGTTAGTCAGAATTCGATTCGTATCCTACTGTACGAATTGAATTCTGACTAACTTTTGGAGCAAACTGTTGGAGCCTCCAAAGCCTGCGAGGCCACTGACCCCCGAATGCATTAATCAAGTATTAGAGAGGAAGCGTGGCAGAAATAAAATATGACGATTCGTTCCCGGCAGAAACGCGACGTCAGCCGCGATGATGTATTTGAACGTTTTCATAGGAACCGCCGGGCGCTTTGTCAACGTCCGCCATTAGAGGTCATAGCTCATTGCAAACCGAACATGAGATCCGATTCTGTGCCCTTCAGTTTGTGGGAGATAGCGCAATCACGGGCAGTCGAATCTTGTGTCGCATTTGGAAATAGGCAGGATACGTCATGGCGAAACGGGAAGATGGCCGGTGGAGAAGGGCAATGACAGAGTGGCGGCCGAAAACTGGAAGGCGAGCAATGGGAAGACCGCAGCCTGATAGTCGGACGACTTCACTACGACTGCGGATGGCAATGGACCGTAAGAGGTGGTGCGAGAGGAAAAATGCCTATACTCAGCATTGGGCAGAGGTGGGCTGATGATGATGATGAGCGCAATTATGATCGGACCGCAAGCATGTTACTTTTCATCTGTCTAGCTCATGAAAAACGCTCATTGTTGAACATCAAATTTTATAGTTAAGGACCAGTCTCTCTATCACGCTAACCTCCTCGGTTTCATCTTATTTCCAGCCAGCAAGCATACCTACCTCATACATTAGTGTGTAACACTGATTGTAACAGCTGATTTAAAGTTTGTAGTCTAGGACGATCGTTGCCATCAAATGAGGATACCGATTCTGTAGTTTGTAGCAAAGTAAGATTTTTCCGAGGCATAAATTCGTAACATTCACTAGTTTTCAATTTCTGACCACAATACGTTTTGATTTACCACAGTGTGTTATTTAAAAAATACAACCTCTATTCGATCGTTATCAGATTGTAGAATAGAACAGAATCGAATCTTTGTTCGACCACCTAAGAGGGGTTTAAGAACGACTTTTCTTTTTACTTCCCGAAGCAGAGCAAAGTGTGGACATAAACGCTTAACAAAGCTCTGAAGCAAAAGAAGTCGACATTTTGATTTCCCATTATTATTAAAAGATCTCGAGTGAAAAGCGTTTTCATTTCTCGGAAAAGTTATCTCCTTAATGAAGAAACCATTCGCTTATACTTCCTTTAATTATTTTTATCATCATTATGAAAATTAACGCGAGAGAGGTCCCGTGTTCGGCACAATATGGCGACACCTAGCACCTGCTGGCAAACTTTCCTTTTCAATAAATTCGGTAAACATTTCAGCGGCGCTCATGCCCTTGCTTTCTATATTTTTGTACTAAGTTAATAAAATCTATTTCATGGAGATTAAAAGATTTGGGTACTAAATTAGAGTCAACGGCTAAATTGCACCGATTAATAAAATTGACACTATCGAAAAAGGTTTTGGTTAACACGTTTTTTTGGTAAATGGCTCTGATTGAAAGCATCAATTAACTATTTACAGGTTGATAACAGGTGAATTCCTCAGTGGATTTTTAGCTAATACAGTAGAAACTGTACCTATTTCGCCTTTAGAAGTCGAGCAATTTTATATTTGATTGTCTAAATCAATTTGATCTGTACAGTGTACATTGATCCAAACACACATTCAAAGATTCATACAATAGACCTAACGTTCTGATAACAACATAACAACAACTAGGGCAAACCGAAGCGTACCATAGAAAAGTTCATTACAGTACCCTTGGGTGAAGTCAAACTCCTTGTTTAAGAGGTAAATATTAGCTATGGGAGAGAAAGAGAGGTAACGTGTGAGCTCGTGTAAATAATGAAGTCTACATACAACGATAACGAGATGAATGTTTGCGGACTACCAGGGAAAGTAATTAAGAGTTTAACAAGAGTTAGACAATTTTATCAAAAACTCCGCTCAACTCGGTCGCTCGAGTTTCGTAAGCGGCGCGAGATAAAGTTGCTTATTTCATTGTTAAAGGTAACAACAATGTATCCATTTCACTTCTTTATCAGAGTACACTTTCTGCACTATCTCTTTCAATTGTTTCGTTTCTATCGTAACGCGTCAGGTCCTTAGAATCTTGACAATACTCGCTAAATGAAGGAAAACATCGTAAGACCTACAGATCAATTAATTGACGTTGGCAAACGCCTGTCTTTCCTGATAACTGAGCCGAACTCCAGAAAAAATAGTACAAGTCACTTTACCCATATTGTTTGAGCAGAACTGTGGCAAAAAACAGCTATTTCTTACATTATTTTTTGTTAATAAAACGAGTGGAACTCAGTCCCCAATCCCCATAGTCTAGACGCGGCACTCTTGGAGGTATTGTTTTAAATTGAAGGTTAAACTTTTAACTAGATCGCCGCCTTCCACAGCAAAGTTCTAACTCTACTATCCTCTCATTTTAAACTCCGAAGTAACAAAATGCGCATAGATAGATCGATCCCAGACTTGTATTTAGGTGAAAAACTGGGGGAACAAATAGAAACGTAAAAAGAATAATATTAAGTATGTTCGAGGTGTCAGTGGGCAAAACGGAGCTTTCACCTCCCAAATGTTGTCGTACAGTTAACTGGACATCCTGTATATCGCTTCAGTGACAGCTCAGCTGTAAGGCAACCGCTCCATTGGCCCCTAATAAAGCTAGCTGGTGACCGAGCGGGCACCGGGCAGTCCTGATAGAGTAATTCGGTGCGGGCCACACTCCGTCACTGTCCGCAGCGGCCGCCCTTCGGCGTGCGACCTCGCCGGGATTAACGGACATGTGTTCGAATTTTCAAGCTTTACCCGCCAGTGTGGTTGGGTCCTAAAACCGAGCTGTTCCGTCACTGGCCCGTGAGGTTTCACCCTCACGCTATATTTAAAATACATTGGTTCTATATGGATAGTTCGTATGCAAAATCTATATAATATGTGCTTATTTAGGTACGTAAATTTGTAAGTAGGTACATTATGCAGGTTTGTTTGTAAATATAAATGTATGAATACTGTAAGTAACAGTACCGTAAGTGAATGGAAGAAAATACAGCTTTACCAAAATGATAATTTTACCTTGAGGATTTTTTGTTTAGCCTCTAAAATGTCCCTCTGCTTGGCAAAATGTCCCTCCCCTCTTTTCCTCCACTCATTCCTATCCTCGGCCACCTTTTATGAGGTATAATTTATCAATAAAGACCAAAAAATCTGGCCGAATAATTTAAGGCCGGGCGAGCATTACTATATTAACATTATAAAATAAAAAATATTCGAAAATTTTTGGGTACCTAAATCAAGAAATGCGAGGCGTCTAATTTATAAAAAAATATCATAGGCAGGTGGAAACGTCATGGGTTGAAGCCGAAACAATACCTAAAACCGATGTTAAACCCCGGATCTCCTCGAGAACAGTATAAATATTCCGCTCAGTAAAGTGGTGATCCGTGTTATCGATGGTTTTGGTTATTTGTGTTGGAAACTGGCGACTTAATGTAGAGTTCGTCGTTCACCCTTGAGTGGTAATTTTCACGGTTCTGTTCGGGTCCCACTTTAGCTGAGACTCAAATTGCGGCATTGAATTTGGGTTCCATAAATATAGCCTTGAAATAGCGTAGTCACTCACTAGTCAATTTGCGTTCTGGTAGATTTAAGTGCTAGAACAATCATAATTGAACGAGCGAGCGAAGCGAGCGAAGTTCTCCGAGTCTACTGGAACAATCCGGCGTTTGTATGTATGTATGTATGTACGTATGTATGAATGAATGTTCGTTCGACGATAACTTGAGTAAATTTAGTCGGATCGTCATGAAATTTGGTAGGTGGGTAAATGAGGCAAAGAGAATTTTTAAGTTCAAAGATGAGCCAAATCGGTCGAGGGGTTGCTGAGTTATGGGCTCGCGAGTTCATAGTTCGGGGCGAACCACTAGTAATTGAACGAGCGAGCGAAGCGAGCGAAGTTCTCCGAGTCTACTGGAACAATCCGGCGTTTGTATGTATGTATGTATGTATGTATGAATGTTCGTTAGACGATAACTTGAGTAAATTTAGTTCGATCGTTATGAAATTTGGTAGGCGGGTAAATGAAATTAAAAGAATTTTTAAGTTCGAACATGAGCCAAATCGGTCGTGGGGTTGCCGAGATATGGGGTTGTTAAGTTTATATGGGGTCGCGAGTTCACAGTTCGGGGCGAACCACTAGTTATAATTGCGCTCTAGATGGTTAAACACCAACCCATTCAGTCTTCTATACGAAACTAGCTATTTTAATTGTTTTATCGCCATACGATGGTCAGAAAGTTTGTTTTCCAAAAAAAAAAAAAGCTAAAGAATAAGGTGTTGTACAGTATCGAGCACATGGCCCTTTATGCTAGTCCTGCTGGTGATATTGGCGTGTTTGGGCTCTCCAGGTACGGTCAGCATTACGATTGTTCGATTGACGCACTTATGTCGCGCGTGATAAGAGCTACCGTTCCTATTATCACGGTAGCTTATGAAGCCCTTGGCAGTTGTTAACTTGATCAACGTTGAGTCACCCTCCTGCTTATTTTATTGTTTGGCTTTCTATTGCTATGACGGAAGCAGCCACTAATCAAGTTTCAAGATTATTTTTAACGTTTCAGGTCACCACCATACATACCATTTTGTGTTATTTATTTCCAAGAATATTTGATTTAAAATGTCACGTTAGTTGTGCCCTGTCAGAAGTCAGGTGAAACACAAAATTGCTGAACATACAAACATACAAGGCAGTCATTCAAATACCCCTCGACACAGGGCGCATTGCGGCTCATCAACTTTGGGTTTTTTCCCTCAAATCTGTGAACTATGGAAATGTCTGATGGTCCGCGCGGCGAATAATTCGGTACGCAAAGTTTTTTGTTCGAAAGTCCGTTATTGGCTTAAACTTATTGTACAAGCTAACTATGTACATGGGTGTACATAAAACCGTATCTTTGAAACGTTGTAAAATCTAAACTACTGAACCAAAATAAAAAATATTGAAATTAGTTTCTCAATATTGTCTAAAGATAAGATTAAGCCAATAACGGACTTTCGAACAAAAAACTTTGCGTACCGAATTCTTATACAATTTTCGTGCGGCGAATAGAAAACGCCTGACCTAAGGGCGTCGATTTGACCGTTTGGGTTCCTAAAAATGCGTCGATATTTTGTCTTAATAAAGCCGGACGGGTTAACCGGTCCGGGCCGATAGTAATCCCTGGCCAGTCGCACTCTGTCAGTGTCGTGCTCTTACCGGGTATGCCTGAAAGAGGATGATGCAGAAGGCCTTCTCGAAAGGACATTAAAATTAATTATGGTTTTTGATAGAATCCGTATCATAGTGTTGACGATGTATGACGGACTCCAGGACTAATGTTTCAGTCACATTGGGTACCAGCGTCAACCTACTAAATAAGGTTCAAGCAAGATCCTTTTACTTACTGTAACTAGCAAATCATAGAGGAATAGTATATTTCATTACAAGTGCGGAAAGGCTGTCATTGCAAAGAGTTCCGACAAATGGCTACCCGAGCCGAGGCGCAGCCGAAGGCGAGGGTTGACAGTCGGAACAAGTTACAATGACGGTTCCGCACGTGTACTGAACGACTATTTTTAATACAGTTGCGAAAAAATGAAGCAATTTAATAAAATAATAAAAACACAATAAACTCAACTAACTTAACATTTTTGACTTTTCCGGTAAAATGTTCTCCGAAGCATTTTGTGCAATCATACTGAGTTCCGGTGGTGTTAATAAAAAAAACTAGGGTCGAAATTACTCATTTTTTGAGCAACTGTATTAAAAAATAATTATCCTATCCTTTTTAAAATGTATGTATTTTTTCTGTAAATAATTGTAGAGCTAGCCGGTAGAAAGTTTTTTGACGCCATTAGATACTGATAAAGAAGAAAATAAGTTGTTTATATTTTCGTCTAATGGCATCTTATAAAAGTTTTTTCAGCTTTTCAGCCAGATAAAAAATTAACTTGCGTAACAAGGAGGTAACATTTTGTCATCCATATAGCAAACAACCTCTTTGGTACATTTTTCTGGAAATAAATGTAGAGCTGGCCGGTTCATCATTTTTTGACGTCAATATGCTAAAAAAGAAAATAATAAGTTTTTATTTTATTTTAGTTTAATGGCATCACATTAAAGTTTTTTCAGCTTTTCAGCCGGATAAATCTGTAACTCGCATAACAAAGAGGTTTAATTTTTTTAGTCACTTTAACCAAAGAGGAATTACTACATCCATGTAGAGAAAGGTACCTCTCTCGTCCCGGCCGCTATCACCGCACTCCCGTCGATAGGATTAGCTAACACATGTCCGGCTTTCACTGCTTTCGGCAGTGAACGATATTTGAAATGAAAGAGGCAAGTTTTCAGCTTAGATTTACAAAATATGACTCGACAAATCCTAAGTCAGGGATTCGACTAACCATTTACAAAAATATTATATACATCACACTTTAGACCTTGAATCAGGTAAATGGTACATAAGTGAGCTGAAGGAATTGCCTTTTACTTTGCGTAAGTTCACTTTTGATAGAGTACTTCCACAATGATGCCGATCTTTAAAAACTAATCTTTGCTGTCTATAAACTCAAAGGGGGTAGGAAATTAGGGGACAATTAAAAGTCCTCAAAAGAAAAGTACTGTCATTATACCAAACTCCCCTCCAGCGAATCAAATCAAAACAGTCTGAAAAGCGCAAAAAAAGTAACTAAGGAAAGCGTCGGCCAACTCCATTCGGAAAGTTAACTTCATACCATGCACCTGGACACGCGGAAAAGCCGAAATTAGGGAAGAAAGTGGAATAATTCGACTCATAAATTCAACTTTTATAACCGGGGGAGACTGCCGCGTTCCCGGGTCGCCGCATCGACATAATTTAACTTTTTCCTATTATCTTTATGCTGACGTCGTTAAAGATACCCATTCACATACTGAGAACGGTCTCAAGGATAAAGGAAAGTTTTGGAAGAAAGCGGACCTTAGCGGTTTCTTAGGGTGGCATTAATATTCGTCGACTCAAGATCGAACTCAAGTAGGTGATCTCAGAAAAGTCAAATGCTAATGCCTTGGCTAATGTCAATGTCAATCTCAAGATAGTGTCTATTAATATGCTGACAGCTAGGTACTCAAGTTTGACATTAGCCAAGGCTTGACATTAGCATTTGACTTTTCTGAGTTCACCTACTTGAGATCGAGCTCAAATAGGTGATCTTAGTCGACTATTAATATCACCCTTACTGACCTCGCGTCGGCGTCGTGACCTTGGGGTGTGGTGGTGGATGTGTGATTTCTTCGAAGTGCTGAACATTTAATTACTATTGTATATCTAACAGGGTGAGTACCTATTGTTTGGCATGGCATATTTGGGTGTGTGTTGTGGTGTTTTTGCCTGATAATGGCTCTGGGGTAGCCAAGTAGATACTGATAATTTTTATGAAAACCTATGTATAATCCGCGCGGGATGAAAATGGGCTGCGACCTTTTGGAACTGAAACGCGCGCGGTAAGCAAACTCGTATCGAAGCAATCTTGTCAAAGTAAAATAACGTATATTGTCGATTGATTTCGACAAGGTTCCATCCCATTCTCGTAGCACGCGGATTATAATTGTTTCTAATGTATCTTTAAAATCGTTTCGTTAACGTTTAGGCTTTACGTTTGTGAGTCGCGGTTATTTTTTAAATTTAAACTAATATTAACCAAGAAATAAACCTGTTTTGACCCGTTTCAAATAAAGTTATAAAAATTCAATGGAGAAACGTGAAACGAGCAGCCTTGATTCAAATAATTTGTTCGTGAAATCCATTGATGTCAAGCCAACAGCTGTCAGGCAGGATCCAAGTCGCAGTAAGCACATCATTAAATCATTTCTCTTTAATTTCCGTCTTCCACAATTAAGTGGCCATTGTTATCGCGTTAGAGGAGACACGTACACACCTAATATAATTAAACAGGGGAGGCAGAGAAGTTATTGAGCGGAAAATTTCGTGCGCCCGAAATTAGTCTGATAAAATCCGGCACGAAGGAGCACTGGCCTGCGTGAGCGATATTTCTATTTTCTATTAGTTCCCCGAATAAACCGTAATAATGTCGAAAGTGGCTTTAACACTACAGCTTATTAAATTGTTATTTAAAGGTAGGTATTGCTTCTTGAGTTAACTACGTAGTTAACTACGATTTTGGAGTTTTTTCAGGCACGCGGGGAATTAACTTAGCCATAAGAGCGAGGTAGAGATTGTAACAAATTAATAGGCTTAGCCAGGAGTTACGAAAGGTTTATACTAAATACTTTTTATTACAATCTTGAATTGCTTTAAAATATACTTAATAATGACTTTTTTAGACAGTGAACTTTTTGTAAGTAAGTGCAATAGCCATTTACGAAAGGATATTTAGCCTTTGTACTGATTAGGCCATCTCAAACAGCAACCACAATAAACTCTAAAGAGCCTTATTTTGACATAACATTTGCATTTGTTTCTTAGTAACAAAGGAACATCGTTTTGCTCTCAACTCAACTTCCCCGCACCAGACGCCGCCCTGTAGCGACCAACTCCGAAGTCAAAGTTGCCCGAGGCGAAATCCATAAGAGCGTTTTGCCACATGATCGGTTCCGCGATTTGCCAAGAAAATAAAGTAGACTCGAACATGGAAACTACTTCGCACCACAACCGAGTTGAGTTGATAAAACTAGATAGATATCCGCGCAGTCGGTTGCCCGGACAAGTTTCCTTAGTGAATATAAAGTAGTTTCCTAACTAAGTGACAAGTTTAAGTATGATGTGTTACTGTGACGTTTAGTATTGTTGTAGGCTTATTTATGTTCTAATTAATAGAAGACTATGTACAGTTTTGAAAGTTAAGGCGACCTAATCCGAAGAATGCAAATTATTTACGATGTTTTTCTCTCAACATAAACTCAACTTAATTTATGCAACACTGCTTGTAAAATAATACTTAAAACTTTTGTGCAACGCATACTGAGCAGCTACCACGAGTGCTTACTGTCACTGTCACTGAAAGTGATAAGTTGGATAAACAACCTTACTACTATAGTATTAGGATACATGACAGACGTCCGGCAACGTCCGGCACAGCTTTTTCGCACTCGTGGTAGCTACTCTGCTTTCAACCAGATAAACTCTCAATTTATTTTCTCAGATAAAGTTAACCTATTAAAGTATCTATCTGCGTTTGTTATTTACATTCGAATATCCACGGTCATAATCATGGCACTTCGCAACATTAAGATGATGTCAGAGACTGAATTATTAATTTGTTAAAAATATATTCATCCTTGAATATAAAAGAGATTATGAGAAAAACAATTATCCAGCGACGTTCTCTATCTATCTATCTATCCAGTATCCTTCTGAAAAGCGCCAATATTTAGGTGGTCGGTCTTTTGCATTCACAGCGCCAGCTTCCGTGCTTCGGAAGGCACGTTAAACCGTTGGTCCCGTTGTTGTTGATTAATAACAATCGTTAAGCCATGTCAGAGACCCTTTGGGTGGCCTAAAAACTCTGACACCAGGGGTGGCCACTACCTCATACGATTACCTACCCCCTAGCGCCAGCGTAATTCCACATTTTTACTCAACAAGAAGGAGCGCCAAAAAATAAAACATTATCCGTTTGGCCTGAAATCCGCATCGCTCTGGTTCATCTATCATTCAGTCAGCTGTCTGGGATCCCGCCAACCTCATCTTAACGTGAGAGACAGAGCTTGAACATTGGGACGGACGTGTCATTTCATTTATTTATGCGCGATTAGCTTTTTGAGACATTTTCCGTAGGTACTGAATGAGAGCGAGAAACCTTTCTAATAACAACCTGTCAAAATAACACGTTAAAGAAAACTACTACAATGTAATATGGTACCACCTGTCAAGTATTGGCAACTTCTGCACTTCATGTTTTTTGTTTTTGTTGTACTTTAATTTTATATAGGGTGGTATTTTAGTCAGTGGCACCCGACTCAGGGAAGATAGTTTTAGTAACGTTTGAAACTAAAAATAAGTTTTATTCACAAATTACCTTGTCTAATTTGTTCTACAATAACCGCAACGTGCGGACACCCCGGGCCTCTTTAAGTGCGCGCGCGATGTGGCGCCCGATGTTGCGAGTGCGGCCGCAAGCGTTGTATTTTGTAGTGAAGTACCTATAGAACGACCTTCAGTGAGTAGGTATGTCATAACTTAGATAGCATTATGTACAGGTAAAACTAACGTGATCACATGGAAATGCGCTTACAAATTGAATGTTCGACGCAACGGAATATTGCAAGATTTCACTAACTTGAGGTGATGATAGATGTTATCTGTTTCTGGTTCAATATCGATACGCTGCTACATCGAGTTAGGGTGTTGTTACGCTAACTCCATACGGGCTGGACAACGAAGAAGATCCACCTCAATTTTGTCCTCGAGCCTTTTTAGTTTTTCACAGTTTTCGCGATTCAAAACAAAATCACATTTTGTAACATTTCAATTATTTGGAATTTATAAAACTATAAGTAGTATCCTGCTTTTCTTGTAACGATAAAAAAGCCTGTAAACGAGTACCTAGGTAAAATTACGATGAAATAAAGTAAAAAATACTTCACAGAATGTTAATTAGCTTATTCTCAAAATAACAATTACAAATGTTATATCACATTAAAACTTAATGTTTTCCATTCTCGAGTACTAATTAGAAATGTTTTAAGTGCGCTGGAATTTTTTGAACACTATGTAACCGCACCTTGGCATGGCAACGCAACACAATATCGATAGTTTCAACAACATAGGTAACTAGATTGAGAACCAAATGAAGACAACTTCTACCGCCATAAGACTTAGTTAGTCTATAGTTTTGTTGGTAGTCATAATGAGTGGTTCAACTTGCGGTAGTCCCTCACTTCAAAGTCATGGCTAACTCAATCAAATTGAGATATTGCAAACAATTTATAAGATCTGTGAACACGGAACACTTGACAAACTAGTGTAGTTACCAAATTCGTGAAGATATGGAATAGATAAAGTATTAGTTACTATCTCTAGACCAATATAGTATATCATCTTTATGTTTACGTGTGTTAGTCGAAAAATACCTGAGTCAAAGATAGGCTGGGAATTTGATAAGTGTAATGAATGGACAACATTGCAAATTGAGATTGACTGAATTGACAGAAATTTTAAAAAGCTGATAATATTGTCGCACTGAACTGATAAACGGTTTCGAGAAGTTAACAGTATGCCAAATGTGTGTATTGTTATTTATTAAATTGGCAGAGAAAATAGGTGGCAACCATTTCCGAAAAACCGTATAACTACCGAAACCTATTTAAACCGATGAATGAGGTTGAAGTTAAAACAAGAACTAAATACTTCCCAACTATCCCTGAGGCAAAAGGCGTACGGCGATGTTTCGAAGCACGAGTCAGAAACAAGATCTTTGTTCTTGACGCTCAGTTCGGAAACGTTTAGCCAACCACCAGTTTCTTAACAATCATGATTAGTGAGAAATTCACAGAAAGACCACACTACAACTAAGTCTAGACGAGCTTAATTTTTGAATTTATAGCTAGATGCTGTACCAATATAATAATGATGATGATGATGATGATTTAAAATAAACTTTACTTGAATAGATACTTAGATATTGAAAAAAAAGGAAGACCATTAGCACCTACTAAACTTAAATTAACCAGACCTTTTAGTTTTGATGTCAATAGTTCCTGGCGATCATAATGAACCGATCTTTTTTTCCGTTCTTTAATGTTTTTGAAATTGGTTTTAAAAATATTACTACCTAACTGAAATCATGACTTACTTATTGAACTTTCTGTACCTACTTAACTATACAATAACGAGCTAAATGTTCATTTAGAACTTTGCGCTAACTAGTCGGTTGCGGACTTGCGCCTTGAGTTATTTGCCATTGACACTGGCTTGCTGACCTTTGCTTGGACTGGGGTAGGTAACTAAAACGATCACTCTTGCAGCTTTACATCCTTAAATGTTCAGTACAGTCTACAAAACGTCAAAATGTACAGTATGGTTGTAACGGCGCCAGTAAAGTACCTAACTCTGTCAAATGTGTATACATATTGTAGAGCTGACACTATTGCTGGGGTTCGAGGACTTATATCTTCACCTAGACTGTGTTTTATTGTAAAATATTTGTTTACTTGTTGCAAACAAGCAGAAAGCTGACTTTTTGGTCATCTAAATGCAACAAAATTCACATTCATCTACCTATTTACCATTTTGGAAATTCAGGAAATAAACCAGAATGGAACATTTTGTAAAAAGGCTTCGTATGTATAGAAATTGACGAATAGAAAATGTGAGAGGGAAGTGAAATAAAGCAATATGAAACAACTTACCTTTGGTAAGTACTTACGTAGTGAAAAGAGTTCGTTTTATCGTGTTTCTGGTGGAGAAAACAAATAAACCGAACCAATAAGGAAGATAAGTAAATTAACAACAGTTCATACCGTAACCTTCAAAGGAAACTAAATAATTTGGTGCGCGCGAGTCATGTCGGCCTAACATCACATCTCACGCCAAGTTTCGACATAAAACTACTGAGCGGGCTGACTGATTAGCCAACTTCACCAATAACAAGAACAAACTTCGCGATTGACTCGTAAACTTCTGACCATTGTGCCGACCCGACTATTTGGGAAGGTATATCGAAAAAAAAACCGCCCAAGTGTGAGCCGGACTCGCGCACCGAGGGTTCCGCCACCATTCCGTACTGAATTTGGAAAAAAATACTGGTTGTATAACCACATTTGTGAATGAGGCTGACTCAAACTTGCAGTATTTTTTTATTATTTCTTTTTATTTATAGTTAAGAATAAGCCATATAATTTAAAATTATATTTTTTTATTATTATTTTATCGAGGGTATCACCAATATTATGTCCAACTGGTTACATATTTACGGTCCCTGGAAATAATGGACAACATACCTAGGTAGAGCAACAGGGTCCCGTTTGGCACCCTTCGGATATGGAACCCTAAAAAAGTCCTTTCACTGCGGGCGGCGAGAGAGTAATCCAACTTTGATTTTCCAATTTATTCATAGGCCGTAAATAGTAACGGACGGGTATAAAAAGAGCTTTGTTTCGAAAATTAATCCGATCGCGTTCCGAATCGAATCATGTCGTTTAATATTCCCTCAACAATCTCCTGCACGGGTAGGAATATATGATTTACAGCGAAATTTCGCTCTCGTTATCTACCCGCTCAGGGGAGGTTGATTTACACGGGTTTGTATCAGATGGTCTAAAGCTGGCTCCACATTTTGTTCTCTTTTCCTCCGTTCCGAATCGGCGTCGCAATCCAAGAACACGTCCAAACGTTGGTTTGGACGCGTGGAATGGTGTACACGACAGCACGTAAACGCTTACACGGTAGCACTCTACCAGGTTACGTTACGGGCGACTTTACAACAAAAGTGTACAGTCTGACGTGCTGTCGTGTGTACATAGGTACGTTTTGTTACAGCCTGTACGTCGGACCGTTCCAAATAGATGGTGACGCGGATACGGAACGGAGAAACGGTACGGATGAAAGAACGTAAAGGACACAGCTTCAAAAGAAATAACCTATGGCAACAGTTCTTCAAAACCTCTCTGACCCTATAGTTACCGATCTAAGAATTATCTCGTCAAAAAATAATGGGGATTTTTCTAAGTGTCAAATATGGTTGGAATCGCTGTCAAAATCAGTCTATTATTCTGTGGTTTATAATGGAAACCTGAGACTGAGTTTTAAAGTGATTCTACCTATCGTACGGTCAACTAAAGGTAGTGATATAATTGTTTTAGTATCTAATTTGACGAGCTACTTCATAGGCGACCATCGACCATCTATTTAGACGAGCTACTTCATAGGCGACCATCGACCATTTATTTAGACTACTAACTTGCATTTACTTATATCGAGTTGATGAAACGACAGTAGACACAAACATGAGATATACAAGGTGTTACAAAAGATCCTAACTTTTTTTACAGGGTAATAGCACCCGGTGATAGGGATCACAACCTAAATATTTTTATTGCTCACTGACGTTCCGTTGATTTTGAAATTAATAAAATGTGAACGCTGTGACGGGAGAAAAGTATTTTTTTAATATTGTTTCAATTGACTTTCACAATTTTTTAACAACCCAAAGCTATGCAAATACACACACAAACATGTTTTTAAATTGGAGCTACTACCAAAAGCAAAAAAGTTATGTTTTTTTTTTCAATTTTGAGATTATAAAATACAAATTGATTTTTTCCAACTTTTCTTTACAGATTGTCATTCTGTTGACCAGTATGTCACACCCTGTAAAAAAAGTTAGGATGTTTTGTCGTATTACTTAGAATGCTTCTTGGACCGGTAAATTTTTCAAAGAGCTGTTTTTATCGACCACTTTCATTTCAGACCATCTGATACAAACCCATTTACACGTCGCGATCGTGGCGAGGTGCTATCGCGATGCGGCGGCGCGGGGCGCGCCCTATCTGCCGAAAGCGCGCGTAAACACAGCCAGAGCAATCGTTCAACTTTATCTGCAAAACGCTCCGCCAACAGAATACGCCCGCAGAGAGAAACAAAGGCGATAAAAAACCATTTAAATTTACACAGACAGTGCAAGTAAGTTTACGGTACGCGCAAACAAAAAGCTGTATGAAACAAAGTAACGTAAATGGGCGATTAGACAGTAAGATTGTAAACGTAGGAAATAAAGTTGACCCGCTACTGGATTAGGTAAATTAATCTGTCGCTCCAGAAATAATTGAAAATCAAGAGTGCCAAGTTGGAAAAGAAGTGGATTTTGTCTAGCGGTATTAATTAGGCGAGCGAGGATTGTGTATATTGAATTTGCCGGCGGCCTTTCAATTGAATACTTGGATTCTTACCGAACTTTGAAAATTCCTCTTCTTTTTTAGCAATGAAAGCAATCATTTGTAGTGATTTAAAATCGTATCTTTGGAATAATATGGCGTTTTCAATTTATGATGTAAGATTCTGTTAATAAAACAAAGTGCATAGAGGGTTTTCGACAAATCTTCGATTACCATACCTACACACTTGCACGGGCTGTATATAAATGGTTTTCTGTTTATTTCAAAAATTAAAGCAAAACAATACACCGAAAATGAAATCATAACCTCATTGTCCTCGAAAAAGCTCCGGGATTTTCACATTTTTCACACAATACAATCAGATGTTAAGCCAATTTATTCGCTTCCCCCTGTGTGATTGGTGGGAGCTACATATTTAAATGTGTGACGTTATCAATACCAGCGGCTGGCACTTCCATACGTTCATCAATCAGGAAGCATCCTGAACTCGTTTCAGAGTTACGAACAAACATCAATGAGGTTACACCCTTCCATTCGCTTGCGTGAAAACTTTTCAGATCATTCATTCTCGCATGAACTCTCTCATTTACTCTCATATTTTGTTGTGTGCTGTGCTCCACTTTTACTTCGATGTAATTAGTGAATTATCTTAACCTTGTTTCTTCTTTTTCGAGTGCCGTTTTCTGTTGCAAGTTTTCCTTTAAATGATGCAAATAAACATTTTATCTAACCTATCTATTTCCCCGTATTTATTTAACGTCGTTTATTAATACCGACCGAGTTCAGACTTATTTATAAGCTTTCATTATTGTCTGCATCTTAATAGAGCTTAGACTAAAATATTGTTCCCAAAGGAGATAGCGATTAAAATTAATGAGACCACTCCAGTGGACCATTTCGGCAAAACAATGGCGTTTAATTGATACCTTTAATCTAACTAAAGGATTAAGGGAGTAACGACTCACGAAGAAACATTTTGATTGTTAGTGATGACAGCTACCTTTGGCTAAGCTTTTGGATATACGATACATAAGTACATATTAAGTTGGCCTCCTGCCAAAGAAATTTTATTTTATAGATGGATCTTTTTGTTTTGAGATCTAAACGACTTCGTCCAATCGTGGCAGTTCTAACTCTGCAACAGTTTTTACGAAAAAAACACGATAAAAACCCATGAGCTGGATAGAAATCAATAATAAATAGATGGCATCGTTAGCGGAATGTAATCTCCACCTACCACACACCCAACTAAACAATGCCACATCGCCATATCATGCAAGTTCCCAGAATACACCTCCAGAACTTCGATATCGACCTGCAAACTAAGTCTTCGCCGAAATTCCCTCGGCAGCGAGGGAGACGTCAAAAGCGCAAGGTGTTTAGGAATTTGAATTATCCCATCGCCTCATTAATTATTCCTGAACAAGGGGAGTGCAGTGCGTGCCGGTATTCCCCACTTCTTACAAATTTATGGTACTAATATAAATACTTGGATCAAAGTCAGATGATCTAGTGTTTTCGACGCTGCGGCGGGCGCTCATTATGAGGATAATGTTTGAGGGTTACTGAAGCAATTTTCGTCAAGATGATTTATTGTGCAAATGAACTTAATTTCATTAGTTTCTTGGAGGGGCAGAGTGGCGGCGTTGACCTACTATTGTCTTAAGACAAATTAATTAATGTACACTCTGACTGTGATCCGATTGTGAGGTAGCAGCGTGACAGCTTGGGCCAACATAGGAATAGACCAATAGGATGAAACAGCATTGAAATAATTTACTTACGCCCACTCGTACTCGCTCGTTCTGAAAACACTAGTTACCTATACCAAAGACCGAAAAGGTTTGTACCTGCGCCCCAAGATGTACCGAGATTCGGGGCACTCGAGGCGCGTATAGAGTACGTTTTGGCCAAGCAAGCAAGCTAAGCCGCGCAATGTCAATCGGATTCATAAAAACTTATGTGTTTGTACTTACCTCTGCCAACGTCGACCTCTGGCAGCGTCGCCGCAGCGCGTCGAGGTTTTTTCAATAAAGCGTATTGGCTACAAAATCGAGGAATAAAGACATAAATCAAAGAATGGTAAACAGGCGGAAACCCAAAGGGTATTCCATATTAATTAACGTCGGACCCAGAGGCGACGAAGACAAATGCCTGGAGCTTCAGCTAATGTATTTTTCCGAGGCCTTCCCGGGGTAAGGATGAAACAAATGATAATCGGGAAAGAATGGAGTCAACATTAATGAGACACAATTCATTAAAGTGGTCGGCGTTGTTTTAATGAATGGAGGGCGTAGATAATGTTACGGCAAAGTTGTATTATCCGTAAACATGTTAGTATCCTGGCTAAATGTAAAAGGAAATATTAAAAAGTTACAATTCGGAAGGCAAAGTTTTTTGTTCGAAAGTCCGTTATTGGCTTAATCTTATCTTTAGACAATATTGAGAAACTAATTTCAATATTTTTTATTTTGCTTCAGTAGTTTTGTTTTTATGCGCTAAAATGTTTTGTTCCTATGACCGCCAAACAGCGCCAACAGTATGCAGACCGTCGCGTGAAGGTCATAAAACTGTATCTTTGAAACGTTGTAAAATCCAAACTACTGAACCAAAATAAAAAATATTGAAATTAGTTTCTCAATATTGTCTAAATATAAGATTAAGCCAATAACGGACTTTCGAACAAAAAACTTTGCGTACCGAATTGACTCACGTATCAAGGGATCTCGAAACGTACTTATCCTAGAAAAACACCGACACATAGACAAAAAAAAACACATGGAATATCTCATTAACGGCTGAACCGATTTTATTTGATTTTGATAAAACATGTCGTTTGAAAGGCAGATTTTCTAACACTCGTTAGAAAATCTGCCTTCTAATAAAAAAAAACCGCATTAAAATCGGTTCACCCGTTTAAGGGCTATGTATGGTGCCACAAACAGACACACAATCAAACACACCCTCACACACACACACGCAGCGGTCAAACCCCTCTTTTTGGGTTTGAGGTTAAAAAGGGGAAAAAGTGAAAATGAGAGATCAATACAATATCTCCGGAACCGCTCATCTTGGTAACTTCTTATTTGACATGAATTGTCATTATAAAGTTTCTAAGGAGCTGGGATATTTTCAAGTTTGCGAATATTACAATTTTCCTGCGACAGATATAGTTAGGAGGAAAGCGTACGGACTGTGACAGGAAAATGTATTGCCGTATTTACTTACGCGAGTGTCGCCTGCCTAATGTTTACTTTGTATACAAAGCCTATTAATTTCGAGTTCATTAGTAAAGAGTCACTGTGGTGGTCACTGGAACGACAATCTGAAGCGAATTGCTATTAGGAATATAATTAAGATTGGTTAGGATAGAACCTTATTACGGAAGATCTTATTGGGGAAGATTAAATATGCACTAATTACATACTTACCGTACTACTTACTTACATTACTAATACATACTTACCTATACCTCCAAAACAAGAAAACCGATACCCAGCGGATGTAGCATGACTTTTATCGAGGCGGATTTATCCAACAAAATGGCGGTTTATCAGCATTTTTGACGTCTATAGTGGGTTATATATCGCTCTCGACGGTATATAACCCACTATAGACGTCAAAAATGCTGATAAACCGCCATTCTGTTGGATGGTATGGTGCGGCGGCAAATGGGAATTAGGTGGACTGTTATGTAGATAAGATTAAATAAGCGGTGGTGGTCTAGTGGGTAGAACAGTGGACTCTGAAGCAAGAGGTACCCGGTTCGATTCCCAGTGCGGGCATGTATCTATGACTTTGTTAAATTTCAAAGTTACGTACATTTGTGAATTTGTAGTAGCAATACCACTCGCTAACGGTGAAGGAAAACATCGTGAGGAAACCCGCGGCTCAGTTGGCTCCACACGTATTGACCTGTCTTTCCTGTGGGCTTGGTCGACTAAGCTGTCAGGATGGTATAGGTGCTGGGCAAGCCTACTACATCTAAAAAAATGTCCCAGGCACTGCAGCGCCGACTGGTCTCTTCACCCATCTACAGGGTGCACTCTAAGTCAATAGCGGAACTTTAAGTGGGCTATCTACTGATCAATACAAACAACTTGTACTAGGTGGCGAAAAAAATGGAGTGAAAAAAATATCAGCTGTTTCATACAAAAGGTCGACTCAGTACTGCGCCAAATGTATGAAACAGCTGATTTTTTTTTCGCTCCATTTCGGTCGCCACCTAGTACAAGTTGTTTGTATTGATCAGTAAACAGCCTACTTAAAGTTCCGCTATCGACTTAGAGTGCACCCTGTAGTGTGAGTGAAGGTGCCACTAGACGCTGTATAAATCATCTCATTACGTAGATGCAAAGGCCTTAGTTTTTATGTAGATAAGTAGGGCGGACTGGGCACATACCGGTTGTACTCGTTGGATGCACAAAGATTTTCTCACCTGCGTATGGCGAAGGACGATCCTGTAGATGTAGAACATACAAACGCCCTAAGCCAAAAGCTCCCAACCTATAATTTATCCCAATCAATAAATGGACCTTATTAACGACTAGCTGCGGTTGCGTTTCGCTTCCATCTCTCGGCAGCTGACAGGCAGGGCCCCGTCGCAGTCCCCACGGCCATCCATCACGAGCCACAACTGTCGGTCCATTGTAAACTTTTCCTCCTCCCCGATTAGAAAATCAAAATTATAATTTTCCGAGCCCGGGCCGACAGCGACGACTTAGCTCCGCGCGTAGTGTGGGTGCCCGCTGAGATTCACTTTCAGCCGTTTTTTGTTGTCAATCTGTGGACAGATTATCTTAGGTTTAAATTTCATCCAATGGCTTAACACTATTCAGGGTGTCCCAAAAAATAGTGGCAAGCGGAAGTACAGAGATAGAGCATCCCTATTGGTACCCGAATCATCCCCATGTTCAGCTATTTTTTTTCTTTTAGGAGTTATGAAGCTTTAAAGGTTTTTTTGGGAAGAATTACCTAGCATTGGTTTTTATTTTTTTACTTTTTTTGTATTTAACAACCAATTCCTCAGTTTGACCGTAACATTTTCATATATGTAGAACCGGTAGGTGACACTTAGTTTTTGTTAGATATTTATGTCGTAAGTGCGTAGGCAATACAATAAAATAGGATCTTCTGTTAATTCTTAGGTAGAGAGGCTTTGTTTGTAAATGAGTGATAAATTAATAATTGACGAAGAATAATTAAATCTTGGATTAGACAGGTTTTGTGGGTGATTAATGTATTAAAAGATTTCATCTCATTTTCTAATGGTAAAATAATTTATGACCAACGCCTGGCGTCGATTTCTTGGCAACAAGTTACGATTAACGATTTTGAAATATAGGTATATTGGCAGGCAATTTGGTAAACCAGGCTATTTATTTTCTAAAGTTACTGGTAATAAAAAAATATAAAACTTGTTGTTGCAATTTACAATAGGTAGTAACCGAAAATTTTGCCAACTTATACTGGGTACCTTAACATTATTATACCTCTACTATTATGGTCTTACTAATAAAGTTTTAACAGTGCTATACGCCTCCTAGACGAAGTCTGACAAACTGCTTGTTTATCCACTAAATACTAAACAAACCAATGTAAATTGATCCACGTCAAATAGTTCTTCAGCGTTTAACACCTAGTATTAGTAAGCACTCAAATTATACCACAAAGTGTCACCAAGAATACCTACTAAATTCATTTATCAAACGCCTATGTCCGTCCAAAAGAGAAAATATTTCCGGTAAATAAACCACAGAGGTGCAACGGACGAAAATTGGGCATAGGCCAGTTTTTAATCATTTCAGTAAGCTCTTTACTAACCTACGTTGAATCCCAACCTACATTATTCCTCATCACACCATATAAAGCAAGAGCACAAAACCCCACCCGAGAAGCACCATTAAAATTTTCTTGCTGCGGCTAATTTCCAAATTCCAGATTTTTCACATAAAGCCTGTTTTTGTTCCACGCTACGCCTCTCCTCCACACAAAAATAACTACAGAAAGTTAACTTTCCTGTTTTTGTTAAATAATTAAAGTGTAAAGTGGGAGCTTGATTGCTCAATAAACAGTAATTGAACGAGATCGAGCGAAGCGAGCGAAGTTCTCCGAGTCTACTGGAACAATCCGGCGTTTGTATGTATGTATTTTTGTATGTTTGTATGTATGAATGTTCGTTCAACGATAACTTGAGTAAATTTAGTCGGATCGTCATGAAATTTGGTAGGCAGGTAAATCAAGATAATTTTTAAGTTCGAACATGAGCCAAATCGGTCGAGGGGTTCCTGAGATATAGGGTCGCGAGTTCATAGTTCGGGGCGAACCACTGGTATAATTACAAACACAGCTATTACCTAAACAATAAAGAAATCATTAAAAAAAACATTTCCTCAGCAAACATTAAGAAAGTTTTAGGTATGAACCGAAATCGTATTTTCGTTACATCTTTTTCCGATCATACCTAAAGGGACGGTATGAAAATGTACCTACAAGCCGCCATTTTCATAATAATTTTATTATCGTTTCTTTATTGACACGGCTTATATTCCGCTATCGTTTAGCATCTTGCTTTATTTCATAATATACAGGGTGTTAAAAGACCGCCAACAGACCCGAAAGGTACGCATACTAGACACCAAAATAAAGTACTTTTTCGATAAATTATTGCTGGGAAATGATTTTGGTTTTTTAGGTTATAATTTTGGAAAATATTTTATCACGCAATGGAAGTGTAACGCAGAGAAGTCATATTGCGCAAGCGTTGATATAAACTTTTGTTACTTAAGCTCGAGGTGCCGATGTTAAGAATACATTGCGGGTTGCAATTTTAACGTCGTTTTATGTAAGAAATATTCAAAATTTTGGTATAGCTTCTTGAGAAGAAATGTTAAATACTAGATACTGAGCAAATTTATGAAAAAAAAAAATTTAAGACCGACTTTGAACCTCATTATCTCGGAAACCGTTTATTTCCCAGGCATAGTTCCTTGGACAAAAATGTTCGTTATGATGAGCACAATACGTGGTTTCGCGCTTTGTTGGCGGTCTTTTAACACCCTGTAGAGCAAGATGGCGCTACTTGATAGCACCCGTGCCACAGAGACAGGAGATAAAGCAATAGGATTTTGCTCTACCACACTCAGCCTTACAACCCGTTGTTTGTCATCTTGTCTAACTTAGTAACGACAAATCATGTGAAACTATGGCCCGGTTTCTGAATTGAGAATTTTACTAAGTAAATACTTAGGTATCGTTCTGTCACGTTCTTTTGTGAGAAATCTGCAGAGACACAACTATACTTAGTACACGCTTAGCGAATTAGGTGGGGGTAAAAAACTCAGACTTAGCTAGCTCCGCGCATATATTGTCAATATTTTTTATCCTGTGAGTAATGGGGTTTTACTAAGCTGAGAAGATAATAGGTCCAGTTGGCCCAGTCTTATCTTTCAAGCATCATAAGTCCAACTGTACACTTCAACTATTTGGTGTAAGTAGAAGGTGCCTTATCGCTGCATAGAACATCCATGATGAAGATAATGGACTTGGGTTGGCGTGAACAGCAAGAGTCCTATGCTTGGCTTTACTCATTGGGTCGATAGATAGACAGAAAGCCGAAGAAAGCCGAAGCCGATGTGAATTCTGAAGAATGTTGACCTGTTGTAGAGTACATTTCGTGCGCCTACAATCCCGGTCCGGGAAGGTTAATGGAAGAAAAATTACGCTGTACAAATTTGCATAGCATTTTTCCCTGTCTCCCGTCCGAAATTAAGTCCTCGCCCTCTGTATTCACGGCTTTGTTTAAATTGCCAAAGTGAATTCTGCGATTTCACTTGTAATATTCAATTTTCTTTTACTTTGGCCGGGCCTGGGAAACATTTTTTCCCCAATTCAGAGTTATTGTTAATGACGTGTTAAATATGAACAATGCAACCTATTTGGGTTGTTTGGGGTTTTATTTTTCACTGAAGCCTTAGAGCTTTAACTCTCTTACCGTGAGCAGCAAAAGAGCATCAATCGAACAAAAAGGGGAAGATTAAATTTTGCGTATCGCATAGGGTATAGGGTGTTACAGAAAGATCCTGTGACATTGAAGGAGGTCGCTTCTCTCATCAATACAGGCAATATTTACTATGAGGATCCCTGTTTCAACAAAGAAAACACTAGTTCTGTGATCTGTGCGGTAATTTCTCCTATTATCGAAACTCTACGAATGAAATGAGCAACTCACCAGAATTGTC
The DNA here is from genome assembly GCA_949319315.1 of Zelleria hepariella. Classification (NCBI taxonomy): domain Eukaryota; kingdom Metazoa; phylum Arthropoda; class Insecta; order Lepidoptera; family Yponomeutidae; genus Zelleria; species Zelleria hepariella. The sequence continues at coordinate 10,828,682 of OX439382.1, forward strand.
CCCCGCACAATCTGCCACCACAAAGCCAAGCGGTCGCCGGAGCAAGTTATCGATATAGTCAACTGAAGGAAGTTGAAACTGGTGCAGGTCTTGGGGGAAATCCGCAATCTTGGCCTGCCATGCCCTGCCCCTGACAAAGTTTTCAACTTTAAACAAAATTAAAAACCGACTTCAAAAGAACTTCTTCTTCTTCTTTTAGAAGTATCTACCTATCTCCTAGAGGTCCGCTGTGGGTACGGTCACTACTTGTCTGTGTGGCTCGTTTTGAACCATTCTGCGAGATTTTGAAACCACGATGTCACAAGCACTAAAAAGACAAAAATATACTTAACTCTTGGAGTTGTGACAATAAGTGTTAATTTTTGAAGTCGAATAATTCTGTTATTTGTTTTTTTTGTCAGCTCTTCATCAAATGTAAATATGGAACCAACTTTACAGTAAGTATGAATATTTAAAATAAAAAATAAAAATCTTCAAAATCCATTAAGTTTGACGAAAATGTGAAAAAATATTTTAAACATTTGAGCGTCGAATTGAGAACATCATCCTTTTAAAAGTCGGTTAAAAATCGCATTGTACTGCTTGGCGTGGGAAGCCACGGCCACTTGATTAATTAGTTCCAGTCTCGTGTTGGAAGGGACTTGGTGGCCAATAGATAGACTGCTCCTGTGCATCATTGTTATTTAGTTTATGGACCAAACTATATAAAGTTTAACTACTAATGTAGTTGGACAATGTGGTAACGTAAAACATACACCGTGGAATTTTAGTGGTTTTAAAGCCGAAGGTATTTAGTTGAACTCGGGATTCTGAGCTAATTCCACAATTTTACTTCAAAACGAGCGAAAAAAAAATACACTTCCCAATACAAACGGCTATCGCCAATCGACACCATTTGTATGGAGAACTGAATTTTTTTTGCGCGTTTTGGAATGAAATTTTGTAATTTGACTCAGAATCACCAGTGCCACAAAATACCTTCGGCTTTAAAACCACAAAAATTCCACGGTGTATAGATTTAGGACAAGCCTATTTGTATTTGCCAATACTGTGGACGGCGTCCACTCCAGCTTCGGGCCGGGCTTTAGACACGAGAAAAAATTACAGAGATGCTGCATAAAATCATCTGTCAAGGCCTTTAATGATTTGAACAGATCGGTGCTGTACTGAAGCACTAACCCGTGCTAGGGAACATTATGAAAATTTTTGAACGAGCGAGAGAAACGATAGGAGTTTTCCGAGTCTACTAGAATAATCCGGCGCTTGTATGTATGTAAGGGTGTATGTGTGTATGAATGTTTGTCCGACGATAACTTGAGTAAATTTGGTCGGATCGTCGTGAAATTTGGTAAGCGGGTAAAATAACTCATTGCACATCGCGAGTTTACAGTTGGGCGAATTACTAGTAAGTTATAAGGTTACGAAATTCGCTTGGGACAGGACTTGAACCAGCAAACTCCTATGTACGGTCGGCCACAATCTCAGATACCCCATGGCAGCTCTTATCGCGCGCGGAATAAGGGCGCCAATCGAACGAAAATGGGTATCTGAGACTGTGGCCGACTGTACCTGTGGAGGCGGTCCAAAAATTGTTTTTTTTTATAATATCAATTATACAAAAAATAAAATCAGCGCTGCTTAGAGGTACCGACTTATTAAATTGATCAAATGGACAATATTGAGGAGAAGAGGCGTGCTGGTAGAAGAAGAAAGTTGGGGCTCAGAAACATCCGGGAATGGACGGAGCTAGCCAGCCATCGATTTGAATGCCAGCGTTAAGGTGAAATACGTCTCACAACTAGCGCCGCCAATGGAAAAAAAATCATATCTTTTTCTTGCGTTGAGGAATCGCAGGAGCGTTTTTAGCAAAAAACGCTCCTGCGATTCCTCAACGCAAGGCTTAACTATTTTTAGGACTTAAGGTTTGGATTCCAGATCCTAGAACTTAAGAATGCAATCGATTCTCGCCAAAAGTGGCCACTTTTGGCGAGAATCGATTGCATTCGTAGGAAATCCAATCCTGGAATCCAAACCTTAGGTCCTAAAAATAGTTAAGCCTCGCGTTGAGGAATCGCAGGAGCGTTTTTTGCTAAAAACGCATCCCAAAAAAGATATGTTTTTTTTTCCATTGGCGGCGCTACTTGTGAGACGTATGGCGTCTTAAAGGTAATTTTCACTTGACAATAAAGATAAAATAATATGGAGAGCTGACGCCAAGAAGACGTTCCAAAAGTTGAAGGATGTGTGAGGCCTACCTCTGAACAACTTCCTAAAGTCCTAATTCCTAAAGGCTAAGTTTCTTTTTGTATCTCACATAATTAATCCAACCAGCCATTGTCAAACTATCTCCCCAAAAAGGTTCCAATTTTCCTCAGACATCCTTAAAATAATGCGAAGGAAGAAAATGCTCAGTCGCGGATAAGGTGGCATCATAACAAGTGGAGAGTACAAATTAGGAAGATATAGAAAGGCCTTCTACTTTGCAAGAAGTAATGCTTTACACAGTTATTCCTATCAACTTTCTTTTTATCAAACCTTTTGGTTTCTAACAGCCACAGTGTAGGATACCCCATGGTAGCTCTTATCACACACTTTACCTAAAATGCGTCTAGTTAATATCCAACTGAGGCCTTAGCCTGTAACGCAATGGTGCCAAAATAGGCTTCCAGTTGACAGCTTCAATTACGATTTATTTAAGCTTTCGGTCCTTTTAATGTTTTTGTAGTAGCTACAGCAAAGTATATTCTGATTCTAATTCTAGAAGATTAGTTCGCTGGTTGCAGGAGAGAAACGAGGAAATCCCGGTTTTGTCCTTCTACTGGGACGCCATCGATACGCCATCGCGTTACAGGCTAAGGCCCCTGGTCTTCGCTCGCTTGGTATCTTGAATGCCCGATCCTTTCCCATCCTCTCTAGGTTTGCAAATTCTAGAGTTGTGATGGTAAGTAAGCAAGTAAAAAACACCTTTGCGAGCTAGGTATTAGTTTAACAGCGCTAGCATGAGCGTATCTTCTGTACAAGTCTACTTTCATTGGAGGGTTTTGTTTTTTACAAGGCGCATCTAGATAAGGGTAGGTCTGTCCCAAGGCGAGCCGCTCGCGATAGGAGGCCTCGATAAAATCGCGGAAATCAAACACTCCCTTGGTGGGAGAGATGGGCTCAACCAGTATCGACCTAGGAGTTCAGGAGAAAAAAAAGTTAATTGAAATTCAGTTAATCGTAATCCTCCGCTCGATTGTAGCACACGTGTACGTTGAACGTATGAAGCGTGGCAACGCTCGAGCGGAAGGGGGGGAAATCTCTAAGGGTGGCATTAATAGTCGTCTGAGATCACCTACTTGAGCTCCTATCAAACTTGAGTAGCTGTCAGCATATTAATAGACACTATCTTGAGATTGACATTGACATTAGCCAAAGCTTGACAATACTAGCATGTGACTTTTCTGAGATCACCTATTTGAGTTCGATCTTGAGTCCACGATTAATAATGCCACTCTAAGGGTGGTATTCTAGGACGCTACTTAAACTCAGTTTTAACAGAGTTCAGACTGTCGATAAAGCAGTGCATGTTTTGATATGAAGGGAGGGATACTCAAATCAAAACATGCACTGTTTTATCGACAGTCGACACTACTAAACTCTACTTAAACTGAGTTTAAACAGAGTTCAAGGAGTTTTCTAGTTTGAACTGAGTTTAAGTAGCGTTCTAGAATACCACCCTAAAATGTATGTTGCCTCAATAACAGTTTTTTTTAACTCTATTTCGCACCTTTAATTGGATTTTTTGCATGTTCCCTAAATTTTCTCGATCGAGCATTTAGTTGAACGTGAACGATGCCTAGCTTTTTTTTGTCAATGTACGGTTAGAAACACTCTAGGATACCCCATAGTAGCTCTTATCAAGCGCGGCGTAAGTGTGTCAATTGAACAATAAGTGGTTACGAGTATTATTCCAGCGTATCGCTGACTATGCAGGGCCATTTTTACGAGTAAATATCATTATTCCTGAAACACGTCAACTTTCAAATGTGATTTCCAACAACTTTTGTTCAATGAAATGTTACAAAATAAAACTTTTAAAGCATAAGAAAAGTTCAATAGATAAAAAAATCGAGCTTTTCGAAAAGTCATAGAAAAAAATTATGGAAATCCCATCCTTAGTTCCCGATCAGGCACTATTTAACCCGTAGAAAACGTCGCTGGTTGTGCAACAATATTCCTAATTGTATTTACTATTCTAGATATTTATCCACTTTGTACAACTGTTTGTTTTCTCTAATAAATAAAAATAAAAAATAAATAAATAAATAGAAGTTGACGTGTTTCAGGAAAAAAACTATTTCAAAATAACCCTGCATAATGTTTATATTTTGACCTTTTCAAGTTTGTAAAGTTTACTTGTAGACATTGGTTGAAGCCATCTAACAAATATCTGGCAGTCGAATAAAGGACGATGTTATAATACAGTTACGTTTTATCGACTCCATTTCACTGTGTAGTGGTAGATAAACTATTTGGGACCCTATCCGACGAGGCATTTCGGTCGTAGAATTTAGAGCTCATTTATTATTACCTAAGTTATTGGTTTAGTTCAGGTCGTACCTATTTTATATTTAGGTGACATAGTTTCACAATTTCACTAAAGAAACATTATGATAATTTATTGCCGCGGCGTCACGATTCGACGATTATCTTTTACAAGTGACTCTACAATAACTACAAAAGAAAAAGTGTAAAAAAAATAACTCTAACACCTTCTGCAATATAGTTAACTTTCATTATTGCTGGGTATAAGTACCTACCTGTAAGGTGGAAGTTTCTCACATCCTTTCATCAACTAGAAAAGTACTGACAATCTTCACGGCTAAACAGATTTTCTTGAAAGATAGCTTAAAGCACTCTCGATCAAACAAAAAACTAATGAAAACCGCTTGATGCGTTTGACAGCTGCAGTGGCACTAGGTACACACATTCATATTTTATTCATACTAACACTAGGACAAGCTACCATTATAACTAACACTATGAATTAGTCCGAAATAAAAAGTTTTGAATTGAATTAAACTTTTCTCTGTTGGTTCGGGGGTTAAAAACGAAAAATTATAACTAGAGAATGGTCCGTGTAAATCCAACCATGTTAAATGGCAGTCCATTACGGCGGCACGTACGGATTATAATTCTCGTTTTTCCAAGTCCATCGTCGGAATTGCTCTCCGGAGGACCCTCGACGATTGTGTTTAGCTTGACAAATTGACAAAACATGGCATTAAATTTAGTAGCCGAGAGAAAATGGCGCATTATGTTACAGTTTAGAAAGTGGGTACCTCCAATGCCATTAATTTAACAAGAACACTATGTTTTCGACAGTTTAAAACAGTACTTGGACAGTATTGGAACTTATTATGTCCGTATTGTTTACAAAAACTCAATATTTAACTACTTCTTCTTAGCGTATGGTGAATAACGACAATATTTACTTACTTACAAACGATGGTAAAGGCCTAAGATTTCAAGCTCGGATATGCTCATCCCGAGACCTTACCGCTCTTAGATGGATGAAATAACTAGTCTAGATATCATTGTAACCAAGCAAGGATAACAATAATTCGATGGCTCCTACGTAAACTACCGTATCCCACAAAATGGCGATTTTCATGTTTTTCGTTTTTTGTCATTAGATGATTATTTCGCATGTATCCCAAAAACAAAAACTTAATAATATTCAAAAATGAAGATTTTTTCAGACGTAAACTATCGTATGTTGATCACGGGCGCGCCGTAAACTATCGTATCGACCTCTTGCGGTAGTTTACGTGGGACACATTGCATGCTACGCCTATCGTAAGTATATCTTACCATTCTCTACGTGGGAAGTATATAGATCTGAGCTTGTGTTTTGTGATGAAGCATGTTCTTACTAAACATGTTAAGTATTCAGTTTTGTTAGTTTTACTGCGTTTTCTATCAATCTTGTTCAAAACTATAGTATGTAACACATACGATTACGTACGTTGATTTTTCGAGGGGGTATGCTACGGTATGTTACACATACCATTTTGTACGACGTCGATAAAAAGTGATGTTGTATCGTATGTAACACGTACGATTATTTACTTGGTTTATATGAACCTGATAACTATTGTATGTGTCACTTAGACTTATTTACGTTGCAATATTAGGCTGAGCTTATGACAATATCTTACAGATACGATAGTTTGCATGGAGGTTGAACAAAAAAAAAACAGATTTTTTATTCAAATATTCAAATAATTCAAATCGTTTATACCACTTAAAGCAGATTTGATTAATAATAACATCTTTTTTATCGTAGAAAAATATTTTTAATACAAAACCATCACTGAAATCGACTACTTATCAAACGGATGGAACAAACTAAAAATCAAAACAAAACCATAACATAAAAGTTTCCGCTTTGTGTATCATATGGTAGAAAACAAATATACTTACTTCATGATGGTAAATTACACACTACTGTTTGGGACCTTCACTTTCACTAGAGTTATTTTTAACAAGGATTTAAAATGAAACACGGATGTGGTTTCTTATAGACTGACCAACCGTTTTTGTATGCATGCTTGAGATACGCTTTGGTTGACGATGAAATTTCAGTTATCCGGGTTATAAATTTCCGAGACTCGACTTGGCGTAGGCAAATCAATACCAATAGAATACAATAGAAGCTGAACACCAAACACATGAAGGTAATTCATTTATAAAATATATTTTTTACTGAAGATACAAACACTCCACAAAGGAGCTTCAAAACAAAGATTAAGAGATCCTCATTTGGTTCATCAAATACTCACAAACTTAGATCCTAAGGATTTTAAAAGGCCCAATCTTGGGGTAGTTTGCAGCAGACTTTTAGACTGAAAATCTGTTCATAGCCTGTAAGTTAATAAATTCAATTATTAAAATCATAGATAAATCTGTATTTATTCTAAATTAATTCTTTTCGCCAGTTGGATGGACTCAAGACTTGTTGAGAACTGTGTCTGTACGCTTGACAAGCTCAGCCGTCACCATTAATTTCATTTGGTCTAGTTCCTAGACACGCGGTGTTCATGTGCATGGTAACGAGAAGATGTTAATGGATCAGTGGCCTTTATATAGACAGTATATGAACGCTTCTAAGTATGAACACAATAGTAAGCCAAACTGAAACTCCGATCTGCGTGATGTATTGTATATTCCAAAATTTTCATTGGTGCCTAAGGTACACTGTGTTTGGCTTGGCTTCTTTGACTAAGTCTGTATACTAATAGGTGAAATGTCTGACTTATCTTTGGATCACAAAGTAACCAACAACCACCACAACCAAAGAGTATTCTATCTGTCAATCTACGCCAGAGAAAATACACGTCTGAGTCTGAGTGACTGCTGCAGTCTTCTTGGGATAACTATCATGGGCTCCTAAGCTTGAAAGTTTAGGTAAAGTTTAGCTCCTTAAATGCTCCTGTTTTGCATGTCCTGAGTAAGAATAGGAAAATGGCTGATACAAGTTATCCCGAAACCCGGCACTAAAGAATAACTATGTGAAAACATCATCCTAAATTTCCAAATACGAATTTCCAATACAGATTCGTTATTTACAGGAATTCTTAATATTGTTCATATCTTACTAATTTACAGTCTAAATATTTCCAACTGTTCTCTTCAAAACTGTAACCGGATGGTGTTTGAGAAAAAATTGCTGCGTTTACCACCTCAGTGGCAAATATGAATTTTATTTCCCAACCGTCCTTTTCGAGCTCATCAACGGATAATATCGGGGTTGGTTAGCCTAAAGTAGGCCTCTTTAGAGTTTATGCAAGCCTTTAAAAAAAATACAAGTAATGAGAAAAGCACTGAGGCAGAGAGTCTACAATGGGCTACTCCTACTTTATTTAAGTCTAGTACTTTTTCATTAAATATCTTGAAGTCGGAAATAATAAATAGTTGATTCGGTCGTGAGCTTCAAGGAAACTGCTGAAAATAAAATTACTATTTGCCAGGGTGGTAAACGCCACTAATTTTACCCAAGTCCCCACCCCGGTGGCAGTTTCGAAGGGGACAGTTGGGAAAATAGGAAATATACAAATTGATTAGTGGAATGGAAACATAAGGAAGTACAAAAAGTTATTTCATATAAATGTTTATTTATAATTTAGGTTTAGGTTCTACTAAATGTAATGAATGAAGTAAATATTAATTATCACTTAGATATACCTCTGGTCCCATTTAAAATTTTAATATTTCCCCATGTATTTACTAAATTAATGTTACATACCATACAATTTTTCATGTGATTTACAAAGTAAAAAACTGTAAGTGCCACATACATGTCATTTTACCTGCGATTTATCCATGTAAAACATGGTATGTGAAACATACGATATTTTCAGTCACCTCATCCACGCCGTAAAAAATGGTAAGATTAACATACGATATTTTCTTACTTCGTTACCCCGTCGTAAAGAATCGTAACAACAATATCTCCAAAAGTATTCAAAATACAGCTTTTACTTTAGCACATAAAAATCGAGCCCAAAATAACCTAATTATGGTAAAAAATTCAAACCAAAAGCTTTAAAATCAAAAGAACGGTTAAAGAAAACATCTTTAAATGGCTCTCCTGGAAAATTAGCTTTTTGAACATACGGTAGTTTACGTAGGAGCCATCGAATTATTACAACACTCAAACATCAATCAATATCATCATCACTATTAGCAGCCTCTATTGGTCCAATTCTGGGCAGAGGCCTCTGCCAAGCCTCTCCTGAAAATGTATAATGATGCCAGTTTATTAAGGGTCAAGTATCGTAGCGGGAAAGCCCAAATTTACACGTTTTTTTTTTTAATTTTGTAGCTAAACTGAGCTATTTTTGTTTAACGTTTTTTGTTTCACGACATTTCTGGCGCGCTTTTGATGGCCAATAGAGCGCAGCATAGGGCTGCTTGATGTGTATTATAGTTTCTAATCTGTGGGAAAAAGTGTGGGAAAGACAGCCATGTGCCATCAGAGCCATCTATGAAGTGCTTTATATTCAGCTTGAAAACGGCTCATTAGGCAAGATACCCTAACTTCAGCTAACGAGCTATTATTGCCACACCTAGTCTGGACCGTCTGCTCGTCTTCTGCCATCTGATTTGGTATACACGTGACAGAAGTATCTACTCACTTATCGTAGCTACACTTTCTTACCCTTATTAGCAAAATCCTTAAGACGCAATAGGTCACCACTAGCGACACCAAAAAAAAAAAACATTTCTTCTTTTTGGATGCCTTTTTAGCAAAAAACGCTCCTACGATTTCTCAACGCGAGGCTTAACTATATTTAGGACCTAAGGTTAGGACCTAAGGTCCTAGAACTTAAGAATGCAATCGATTCTCGTCAAAAATGGCCACTTTTGGCGAGAATCGATTGCATTCGTAGGTTATAGGATCTGGAATCCAAACCTTAGGTCCTAAAAATAGTTAAGCCTCGCGTTGATATATCGCAGGAGCGTTTTTGCTAAAAACGCATCCAAAACCTATGATTTTTTTTTCATTGGCGGCGCTAGTATTGCGTCGTATTTCGTCTTAGGTGGAAGAATATCCTTGCATATCCCAACACAAACTTCAACCTTTAGAATCCATAGTATAGCCTTGGTAGAGTCAATTTTATTTTATCAACTGAATGATGTTGATGTCGAAATCAATGGCGCTTAGATAAACTGCTATAGTAAGTTATGTATGAATAACTAGCAAATTTAAAATTTAAATACCTCCGACATTTTAGCTTCAAATTAGCATATCTCATAAACGGCTGAACCGATTTTGATAAAACATTTAAGAATACTCGCTAGAAAACCTGCTTTCGAATATACCCCTAAAAAGCGCATACAATCGACCCATTTAAGAGTGCCACAGATATCAGACAGTAACGCACTCTTTTTGGGTCGGGGGTTAAGAAGAAACATTTTCGAGTGAGCTCTTGTTGATGTAGAAGAATTGTACAGAAACTATATAAAATGTAGATTTTATGTTACAAATAGGAGTCTATATTTTGAGGTACTTCTATTGTTTCCAAATGTATGCCCTCTCTGCCAGCCTCTGAATTATTCCGTACAAAGGAGACGCCTACAAATTCATGGTGGACTTAGTGACCATTGTGCATTGTTTGCAGATGGCATGGCCTACAGGCTTGTTGGTATAACCACGTATAACTAACTGCCTGGTACGATTGTCTCCCAGTTAACTCCTAGCTCGTTGTCATGCTGTAACGTTCAATGCGTGCGTTTTTACCCGTATTCTTTCAAAGAGACTTTTGTTGTTTAGAAAAATAGCGCCTAATATACAGCGTGTAACAGAATGATCCTCCAGCTGTTTTTTTTTTTTCGAGACTTCGTATTTGGTCCCATTGTAAAAGTAACTTGTACAGTCGGCCACAGCTAGGATACCCCTTTTTGTTCGATTGGCGCACGCGGTAAGAGTCACCATGGGCTATATGTGACTGTGGCTGACCGTACCTATATATTGAGGAGTTAAGGGACCCCCTTCGGTATGTCAGGACCTTTCTGAAACACGCTGTATGTAAACAATAATGGCTTTTATGGTGTCACGAAATTTTAAAATATATTTTCACAATCTATCCGTATTTTATTCTTTCGTCATTGGTCCCTATAAGCACTTATAAGCAAAATCTACATTGATCAGCTAAATTATACGTTCCAAAATATGAAACTATTCGTGAAAATAGGTCAACTGTCACTTGGCAATTTTAGGTAGAGATAACTGAATTGCTGATTATCTAAAGATTCCCAATCCTGCTAGGAATTTATCGGCATTCAGGCCACATCGTTCCGCCAAAATCTAGATTTGCCGAAATTGAACATTAGCGCGCGACATTAGAAAAGCTGTCCAATTTCAATTAACCCCCTTAGCTTATCACTGGCACACATGCAGAACCATTCTGGAGAGGAAGCAGCGCTGATGTTTGGTGGCTAAGTTGGTACGACTGCTTTTGGTCCTCCGCCGGAAACGGAAGCTTGTTAATTGGATGTGTCAGACGCCAGCGGCATTCACGCCCTGAGATAGTCGTAGTTGTGCTTACAACGCATTAATTATTAGGGTCTCCGTCTTTACGTTGTCACCAGCTATGACTGTGTTGGGGACTGCTAATTCCATGTGTCTCTTAGTTATGCCAGTCTTGTACCGAATTATCTTCGCTGTGCGTCTTATGTTATTGGCAATAAGTACCTACGCAGAAAATGCTTATATTTTCCGAGAAGATAGCTACTTGTAATAAGGAATATTATTTGGAAGTTGGAACGTCTTCTATTAGGTATACACCGACAAAAAAAACAAGACTGTCCGACGTTACGTAAAATGAACGAGAAACCGGACCAGTTTTGAGACAGTAAAATGAGGAATATGAAACCGAATAGATTTTCTTCAGGTTGTCCCTTTCGCTCAGTGGTGTTTGAGGGGTCGCGAGACAGCACCAGATTTGTCAACTATCTATACTCCGTTCTCTGCTAAGAAGCTTTTTAAAAAATATTATCAGTATAGGCTAACGTTTTTTTTAAAGGACAGTCTGTCCTTTAGGCGCTCACAACATCACATCTCGAAAAGATCTGCTGATATAAAAGTAATTCCGCCGCTTAGGAGTTGCGACTGGCAGGCCTGATTGATGAGTGTGCCACCGACAAATTCACTCCGCTAAAATATCGAATGAAACGTTTCGTTTTGCCAGTGGGGTTGCGCGGAAGTATTATGTTACGAAAAATGGTTCGAAACAGGCCGAATCGCGATTATTTTTGTAGGCAAAATAATCACCTTATTCCGACGTACTCAATCTACCCGTGACCACGGCCGCTAATAAAATAAAAATTACCAGCAAAACCCAAAAAGCAGCGACCCGTTTCGAACCAAATTATCTTTAGAATTAAAGTAAGTACCTGTGTTACGCTTTTAGATCTTTAAAATTAAAGTCTTTAACATTAAAGTCTTTAAAATTAAAATAATATAAAATTAAATGAATCTTTAAAATTAAAGTAAGTTACGCTTTTAGATCAATCACCTAAGTTTAGGTCATATCTACGTACTTAGTGAGATGATGTACCTACACAGCGTAGCACATTCATTCACACTGATGGGTCAAATTACCACTCCAACGCTGATTCGGCGCTGTCTCATTTCGTTCTCGGTGACGCCACTGTGGACAAACTCACTGAAAGCTTTAAGGTGCCGGTTGAATCTCAACCACAGAGCGTCAACTGCAGACTTCGTGAAGCTCAGCGACACTACGGGTGGTATTCTAGAACGCTACTTAAACTCAGTTCAAACTAGAACGCTACTTAAACTCTGTTTTAACTCAGTTCAAAATAGAAAGCTCCTTGAACTCTGTTTAAACTCAGTTTAAGTAGAGTTTAGTAGTGTCGGCTGTCGATAAAACAGCGCTTGTTTTGATTTGAATATCCCTCCCTTCATATCAAAACATGCACTGCTTCATCGACAGTCTGAACTCTGTTTAAACTGAGTTTAAGTAGCGTTCTAGAATACCACCCTACTAGTTTGCATATTCACCGTATACTTAAAAACCTATTTATTTATAAGCAGGTGTTACATTAAAAGTTCAAAAAGGAGGTGAATTGGTGATTCAGTGCGAACTTTCCCTTGACTTTTCGATGGGGTGTTTCTTAACTAAATATAGGCCCCCTAAACGAGCGTTTTTTTAACCGCACACAACATCACGACAAAAATGTCACGGTGCAAAAATTCAAGAAACACTTGTCGTCAAATAAGTCGAAACTCAACAGCAAAAACAAGTTGCCAGGTTGTAAACAAAATGCTTATAAAATTCTCACTAAAACTCCATCGAAGCGCGCTTTCTCCCGGTTTCTGATTTGAGAAATTCGCTAGGCAAGCACTTAAATATCGTTCTGCCTCTGCGGATTTCTCACAAAAGAACGTGACAGAACGATAGTTAAGCATTTACTTAGTAAAATTCTCAATTCAGAAACCGGGCCTTTGCCACGCTTACGGAGCATAAGTAAAAAATGATTTTGCTAACCCTTTCCTTGCTTAATTTAATCAATCGATTCTGCCGATTTTTTTTTCAATAAAAAAACAACAATTTAAAACAAAAATCTATGAAATTTGAAAATATTTGGTGTCAGTAAATGTCAACATTTTCCATTTTTTTAATTTTCATTTTCATTTAGGCCTAGGAAAACGTTCGCTCCATTTGTATGGGAGTGAGCGCAGTAAACAATAATCTTAATAGATATTTATTTTGTGTTTACAAAGATTTACATGGAAATTAAATTTACGTTAATATAATTCGAACTAACCTAATAAAATAACGACTTACCTACTATTTACAAGTAAAACACCTGCCCCAGCGGTAGGGAGCCCAGAATGCTGGAGACGTTACCTCGCTTTAGAAAACAGCACGTTTGTGGGCAGCAACTAAAGTCCGCGGGTCGACGGGCGTTATCTGTGATAGCTGGTCATCGATCAGCCCTGACAGATGGGGCCCTTTTCACTATATCCATGGCGTGAAATAACCCGCTGAAAATGGAGTCGTCAAAAGCGTTCTGCTAACTTCGTGGATGATTTAACGCTTTTCGACACGGATAATGTGCGCGATCAGTCTCGATGGGGTTGCCGTCTTTTTGGGGGTTTCATTACTGTTTTCGTAAAAATAACCGAAAAAAACACGAACGATTATATGAACATGAACTAAGTAGTATATCAAATCTTAAAATACATGAAACAAAATTCCAGTTCATCAAATTATTCACTAACCTTTGAAATAGTTTTTGTTTTACTTCTTCGTAGACTTCGTCTTTCCTATGGGCTAGGCCGACTAAGCTGTCAGGATGGTACAATGTCCCAAGCACTACATGACAGCGTCCGACTGGTCTATTCACCCATCTAATGTGAGTGAAGGTGCGTCTACACGCTTATGAATGATCTCATAACGTAGATGCAAAGGCCTAAGTTTTATATGTAGAACCTAAGTTGTTGGAAATCACATTTAGAAGCCGACATGTTTCAGGAAAAAAGCTATTTAAAATTACCCTGTACAGGCGTGTTTCAGGAATAAAGCTATTTAAAAATTGCCCTCTATAGGCGTACCTGAGACATATTAAGTATTATGCTATGGTGCATGCAGCACATCCATATCTTTACATTTTTATTGTAGAGTCGTCCGTAAACGAATGTAAATAAGAGCAAGCGTTAACAGTAAAGGTTGATGCAATATCGTGTGTGTGTTTTGCAGATTGGCATATCGCAGTTACAAATTGAAATAGTTCCCTCGAGTTCCATAATATTGTAATAATAGCTAGATTACAATTCAAGTGAACATAAAATGGAAATAACTAGGTTTAATATATCTACATTCCAGTAAAACTAGAAATAGCGGCAGGAGTCATTCTCGGAACGGTACAAAGTAAGCTTACATAATAATAAGAAATCGTATTGCAATGCAAACACACTTTATTCATAAGATGAATGTTTCTTGTTACTTCTTGGTATCCACATAATCATTGTCGTTGATAGAATCGATGAAAATATAGTCAAAATATATTGGTTTTTCGTGATGGAGAAAATAACATTAGTTAGGTCCCGCCATACTGTATGGAGTAGTAGGTACACATTGATATATGTATAGGTAAATAAGATTCATAGGCTTTTACGTGGAATAATATTATTCGCAATATTTCTCGATGCAATTTTTGTCTTATTATCGTTTAATAATTATCATTATTCTAGAGCAAGTAACTTGAACCGTATCGAGAAGAATATGTAGTTTAAAATCACTAGTCTTTAGCATGAAACTAATTTGCTTCCGTAACCAGTCTTTCAGGGGAAAACAAAGCGACCGGTTCGCTAAAAAAGAAACAAGTTCAGTGACTCATACTAGATCGATGAAGTGACCACTCAGACGCTGCAGTGCCTGGAACATGTTTAGGGGGATTGGGTGCTACAAACGCATAAGCAATTTGTGGCCAAAACATGAAGAATGAACAAACAGCTTAATTACACACGGAGAATCGCTTTGCCGATGCTGCGATAACGAGCGGATCGTTGTTCGACGTATTATTCCAAATATCTCCCCCAATATTTATCAACATGGTGGCAAAACCGCACCGAGCGCCCCGCTCCTGCAAATAACAGATAAGCACGTACGGCAGACCGCAGCACTTCGTGCCTCGCGAAATAAATGCGTGATTTATTATTTTAGTGCTCAAAACCGCTTTGTTGCGTTCTGTGGTCAGAATTTGGACGTTGCATTACCTAAATGGGAGGTATTCAAATCTGTAGGTCGAGGGAGATGAGATGCCTTTTGGCACGAAGAAAGGGGTTACTGGCGTTTCGGAACTCACCAATAAAAAATGAATATGTTCTTATAATAACACTTGTCTTTTGTGTGTGCTAGGTCGACTAAGCTGTCAGGAAGGTATTTGGGTACTGGGCAAGCCTACTCCATCTAAAAAATGTCCGATTGGTCACTTCCTTCACCTATCTACTGCGAGTGAAGGTGCATAAAGCTGCTGCTGTATAAATTATCCCATTACTTAGTTCTCTAAATGTCAACTTTTAAATGTGATTTCTAACAACTTTTGTCCGACGACTTCTCAAAGCTCGATACTTTTTATTTACTGAACGTTTCTTAACCTTTAAAAGTTTGCATTTTTACAATTTCAGCGCTGCCTGCGAGGCCCCTATGTTCTTTACCACCTCTCCAGCATATCCTGCTCCTATTTGACACCATGGGCAAAAAAAAAACCAAAATTTTTGAACAAAAGTGGTTGGAAATCACATTTTAAAGTCGACGTGTTTTAGGAATAAAGATATTAAAAAAATTCTCTGTATAAAAACATTATGATAAAATAAATACTCAAATCTTATTGACTGTTATTTGGAGTCTAATAATAGATGAAATCCTGAGCCAGGTTGCTGATGATGACTCTAGCTATATACGTAGTTGTCACCTATCCTAAATCCTTTTGTAGACACACTCGACAAATCTAATCGCCTGCCGCGATGATGCAAATTCGAGAATAGATGATTGCAAGAAATTTGAATAAACGCAAAACTTTGTTGGCCCAATCTATTTTACTTTAATTAATTACCTTTATTATTTCACTCCATACGTATCTTATCAAATTCTTGAAAGTAAACGTTTATCGTTTTATAAATCTCCTGTCTAACTCATAAAGTCTAGTGGTAGTAGGTTACTCGGGCTTTTAATTTTAATATATTCTGCAATAACCTATCACTAAACTGAGACAGCTAGTTTTATCCAAAAAAAAAAACAAGTGGCTCACTTCGACCTGCGATGATCTTAATCCAAGATAGTAAATGACTGAAGATGCCCCGACAAACAGTAGTCGCACATCAATCAACAAAGCTTAATGGCTTATCCGAATCAATTAGTAACTTGACGATGTAATAGTACCACCGGCATGAAAACGGACTGTTCCCTGTTGATCCAAAATTGTAATCCTAACACATATTTTTATACAAGTGGGCGTGATCTCAGAACGCGATCGTTGCACCGTGCACGCACGCACATTCGCGCGATGACAATAATTTAATGGACATCACGCGAATGATCGTGCAAAGGCGTGAACAAAGGTAACGCAGACCGCGTTCTATTAGATAGGGTTAGGGACGTTAGCTAATTAATAATTTATCCACTTGAACGAATGGCACAAAAGGAGGTCAACCTACGAATAAATTAAAATTTCCCACTAGTCATATTTTATGCCTGGGGATTATCTAGGTTCAGGTGGACATGGTTGGACTGTGAAATGTGAAAAAAACCTTGCGAGTAGGATGTACCTACATAAAATCTCTATTTGAGTAATAATTCGATATTGTACGGATAGTTTTAGTTTTAGGACAACACGGGAATTAGCCTTAGCTTGTGTGATATAGGGAGATTGTGCTCAACATGGGCTAATGCATCATTCACTTATGCAGTAGGGGAAACGAAACTTAATAGAGCATGCTAAGATAGTATGATTATGATGGGTGATTGTAGTCTAGCTAGCATGAGACAGGGGGTAGATACTTGGGCACAAACTAATTATACCTACCTAGATCCACTATAGATTATTTCAATAATCTTTACATAATTCATGTCATGGCGTATTTTCCAGCCTGCTGTTCTGCATGCTTTTCAGTATGCTATCCTAATCAACACGCTAAGAACAGAAAACCATTGTACCTAAATAAAATTGAAAATAAGAGTGGGCATACTAAATGCCAAAAATATTTAAAAATAATCTTATCAAAAAAATTATTGGCCAAGTGCGAGTCTGTATTCAATTTTAGTTACAGGTCACATAGCTGAAACTAACGTTATACACTTAGTTTCAACTTTTCAATTATTAAAATATATTATGGTCTAATGGTTTTTAAGGTGATAAAATGTGAGACGATGAAGTTATTTTATTAAACAATTAATACACGAAGTAATTGCTGGCTTCTGTTTAATATTAAGTAAGAATGCAATAAAGTGATATAATTGCAAATGTAAATAATAAAATGGCATAAAATATGTGACTATTTGTTTTTATCACAACTTCCTACGATGACAATAAATAATCATAATGAGGCGCCACTTTACTACAATCATAAACAGGGTATCCTAAAAAAGTAGGTATACTATTTAGTATGTATTGCGATACAAGGGATATAATCCACTAATGCATTTGTCAAATATTATAGGCACTATAAAAATTAGAGGCAAAAATGCAGGGACGTCATAAATTTTTACCACGATAAAAATGCTAAATAAATGGGATGGATTGTCATACACTTGACACCCACGCAGTAAAGTTAGGGTCAATATAATGAATCAAACCTTTGTGAGATGGACGTTAAGGACATTTGGGACATCTTAATATATAAAACAAAGTCGTGTTAGTTACACCATTTATAACTCGAGAACGGGACTGATTTTTATGATTTTTGATTTTTTGTATTTCTCTCCGCCCCGAATAGCAGAATAACCATTAAAACAACGGAAAAACTCACGAGAAAAAAGAAGTCTGCACGGACGAAGTCGCGGGCAAAAGCTAGTATCTATTAAAAGCAGGTTGTTTGATATTTTTTTGGATTTTACCAATTCTGCAACATCTGAGTAGTTAGGACGCTATGCGTTTGTTTACTAATTTGAAGAAGTTAGAAAATTATAGTAGAAGGTGTGTCAAATGAACAAAATTGGCGATTTTGTAACGAATGAATAAAGGAACGTAAAGCGTTAAAAATTAACTGAAATAAAATCAATAGATGTTAAAAGACGTTTTTATAAATTCACCAAATATACATAATAATATACATCCTTCTATTCGTTTTTATATGATCGGTTCAGAGTTTGGCAGCTTCAAAGGGCAAAGTAGCTGAACTGATTGCCAACCTCCGATAGGAGATGGCATTTTACGAGGAAGAAGATAGTAAGGGCTCTTAAAATAAGTAATTAAGTACTCTTTTGTGCCTTCTCCATAATAAGGTGCGTGGTGCGATACCTCTATGGCACTGAGGTCGTTGAATTTTTGCGGCCTTGCGCGGTCGCTGGCCACCGACGACTTGGTCAAGATTCCAGCCGCGAATTTTAATTAAAAAAATAAAAACATTCGGCGTGAGAACGATAATTTAATTCGTAAAACGAGCTATGTAAGGTCTTTTTTACATCAGAAAGGCAATCAAAACAAACGCTAGACGTGTTGATAACCAAATCGCGAAAACAAAGTAGAGCAAAAGGCGTATAGCTGGAACCTGTCTAGCGCCCATTTAAAATAGATTATTATTGAAATTTTTCGATATTTTGAATCTAGTTTATTGGTATGATTTCTATTTCTAGATAAGTATCTAGACTAGCGGTGTTGATTGAAAGTTCGAAGTGTGGAAGTTAAAATTTTTAATAGACTTTTTGAAAGACTGTATTTTGTTATACACATTGTGCTTATTAAAACTCAATCAAAATTGCAAGTATCAGCCCACCCCATAAAGGTTTGTGTATAAAATCATAAAAGGATAAGAAATAATAAATAATATCTTGAACTTTCATTGACTATGACACTATCAAATTAAACTTGTCACAACCAACAAATTTCTCAGACAATAACAATGAATATTATGGATAAGCATTTGTTTTGTGTACAATAATTCCGAATATAAGCTTGGTCGGATGTTGTATTCATGTTATTGCTATACCACACTATGAATGGCTCTACAACTAACCAAAAGTAAGAAAGAAACGAAAAATTAAGTAATAGGTTAATGGGTCGATAAGGCTCTTAACTAGTATTATTGCCGACGAAAAAGTAAAAAAATAAAGTTTGGTTAAAAATACCTTAAATTTTGATGAAACCTGAGTTTTAATCACCTAACTTAAAAGGGTGTCAATTCTTTATGGTCTTTGTATTTTTAGTGAAAGGATACTGGCGCCGTCGAGAGGTTTTACAACGGAATCATAATAAAGTACCTATTGACACTGATTATAATCATCTACCGTTACTTTATTTATAGTGACCCCGTGCCCAGAGTAAATGTAACAGAAAGACGTTTCCCTGAGGTTGAGGCTACACCAGACAAACTCAATGCAGACGCAATGCAGATCGAAACAATTACACGAAATAAATTTATGAATTACAAGTCATGAAATTAAAATTATTGTTCTTTAGTATAAAATGTCAAGCCCGTGGCGACATTAAAAAATAGTTGGGAAAGAATATGAAACAAAAAAATATACAGGGGTCAAACTGATGTTTGAAATTCCATACATCTTTTCCATACGTAGGTAAAATTGAAAAATAATAATCTAGATGTTTTTTCATAAATAATTATAATTAACAACAACAATTTATATGCTACTTCCTATCCTACTATCCTAATACAATTATAAACGCGAAAGTTTGTAAGTATGCATGGATGGATGGATGTTTCTCACTCTTTCACGCTGAAACGGTTTGACGGATTTGGATGAAATTTGGAATGGAGATAGCCTAGACATCAGAATAACACATAGGCTACATAATATTATCACGCTATTACACTTAGGGGCAATGTAAACATATATTTTTTCTGTAGTTCACGCGGACGAAGTCACGGGCAAGAGCTAGATAATAAATAAAAAAAGTGGATTTTTAAATTGCCAAAATGTAGCTACCAATTTTTTCGATCTTCTTCTGTATTGTTTCTATTACTTAGTGTTGGTGTATCTATATGAAACTTTGGATTAACTTTCGATGTCTATTTGCCTACTTATAAGATACATACATTGTAAATAATATCATATTCCATTGAGCTCAAAACAACTTTGAGAAACAATTTCTTATGTTTTAATAGAAAATAATACTGCCCCCGATAGTTGAAAAGGCGCATGTAACAAGAACCTAAAACCGAGAAAAAAAATGTTTAGTGAATGAAACCTTAAATTGTTTGCTGTCAGTTATTTAATCGAAAAAATATATGTTTGAAAATGTCGAAAAATGGTTAAAATTATTGTCCTTCAATTGCTATATAATGATAGGTATATTTTAAATATATTATATGGAAAATCTCAAAAAATCCTTTTCATTTTAGTTTTAAAAATTTGAAGAAATGAGAAATAATCAATTGAAAGGGCGCATGTCGCCACATACGCCCTTTCAATTTCGAATGTGCTCTATATTACTTTTAACCCTAGTAAAAAGTGTATAATTTTATTTATTTTCCTAGGAAGAAAAGGCGCATTTAAGTACATGCGACTTTTTGCACAATATCCAGTATTAATCTAATAGCCCTTAGCTAAGTTGAAAAGTACCTATGATCATCTTTTTTAGGTTTAATCTTGACTTGAAAGTAAAAAATAATAATAATTCAATCTTTTATTTATTGTACTGCCCCCGATAGTTGAAAAATTCAGTGTTCCCAGTACATCAGGTAGTACTCCACCGGAAATTTATGCACGTCATTTAATTACTGACAACCGTCATTATGACATAGCGGGATGTAGTAGTTACAAAACTACGCATCAAGATGCCTGCGATAGTATCATCACCAATAAAGACTGCACCACCTCCCGCAGAACCAGCACCGAAACTATGCAGCTAGATTGCGCTCCGGTTGCCTGTGATAGTATCATCACCAATAAAACTGCACCACCTCCCGCAGAACCAGCACCAAAACTACGAGCAAGATTGAGCTGAGCGCTGCTTAAGATAAAGACAGTCTCTTATATCAATGGCTTTAGACTAACTGTAAACCGAATACACATTAAGTTTGACTGTGGTATAAAAAAACGTTAAGTAGGAATAGAGAAGCACCACTACAATTCTTCGTATTCATTAAATAAATTGGCAGAGTTCTCATTGCATGGCAAATTATACCAAAATCCTCTTCGGTTTTCGGGCATTAGAGGGACTAATTTACGGATTATATTATCGGACTTGCGCTCTTGAGTGATACCTCTGAATTGATTTTTGGTCGCTGGTCTTGAGATTCCAATATTGTTCTTTTTCATTCTGAGAAAATTAAGTACTATTTCGGTTCCACCAAAGTCCGTTTTGGACGTTATAGTGGTACAGAGAAGAGAAGAACCTCCTTGAAAAGTAGCCTGACACATCTTGTGGCGTTACATGTGTAACACGTCTAGTTTATAGGCAGAAGAGCAATCTTCAAACTTATAAACGTTTCTGACATCCATATTCTTTACAGTTATTTAGCGACGTGTGTCAGAGACAGCTCGGTGAATATCCTCAAATTTGACTTGGCTTTTGTGCCTATAAACTTACACAAGTAACACCACGAGCCTATCTGAACAAGATGACTGTGTCAGGCTACTTTTCAAAGCGGTCGTATCACTATAATTTACGCATACGGATTTTGGTGGAACCGAAATAGTACTTGACTTTCTCAGAATGAAATATATCAAGATTGGAATCACAAGACCGGTAATCAAAAATCAATTCAGATGTGATATAATGAGTCAATAAGTCAGAAAACAATCAGTTCAGTCAAGAGCGCAGTCTGATATAATCAGTAAATTAGTCCCTCTAATGCTCGAAAACCGAAGAGAGTTTTGGTATAATTTGCCATGCAACTCTGCCAATTAGTGGTGCTTGTCTAATCCTACTTCACGTTTTTTTATACCACATTCAAACTAAGTGTGTGTTCGGTTTACAGGTTGTCTAAAGCCATTGAATGATATAAGAGACTGTCTTTATCTCAACCATTGCTCAGCGCAATCTTGCTGCGTAGTTTCGGTGATAGTTCTGCCAGAGATGGTGCAGTCTTTATTGGTGTTGGTGATGATACCATCGCAGGCATTCAGAGCGCAATCTTGCTGCGTAGTTTTGTAACCACATCCCGCTATGTCACAATGACGGTTGTCAGTAATTAAATGACGAGCGTGAATTTCCGGTGGAGTACTACCTGGTGTACTTGGAACACTTGTGGAAGACAAAACTTTGTGAACTTAGTTTAAACTTCGACCATGCTTCTTTTTTTTTTGCCTGAAATTAGAAATAACATAATGGTTTAAATATTGTATTATACGTAGGTTACAGTACCTAAGGTTTCTTAGTTACCTACATAAAAACCACGATGACTAGACCAATAAGTGCATCTACCTGTTTGACAGATAACTTTAGCAATGTCTACACTACACAGTATAAGGTCCGCCGCAATGTAAAATATTTTTAAGTGCATTAAAAGTGTTAATAAATAAATGTTACTATACCCTTATTCTAACAAAAACACTAGTAGGTATAAGCCCGCTCCAATATTTTGCAAGCTATCGACATTACACGTTAGGCAGATAATTTAGAAGTATAATACCATTGTTAATAATAAACGGCTTCACCTAAGCCTTATGTGTGATAAATTAATTAACTAGGTAATTCAAAAGTTAATGAGAGTTGAATAATGCAAATAGTAAATGAAATAAAATTGTATAAATCTTACCTAAGACAATGTGCAATGTCGCAAAATGGTGCCGGCGCGTAACATGCCTCGCCTTATCTGCCTCTCCGACGCAAGACGCAACTGATCAGTCACCCCGTACATATTCCCCTCCCGCAAGCCCCGCTTCTTAAGGAAGCGGTAGTTAAAAAGGCGCTTTGGCACACTTGCGACTTTTCAGTTAAGTACCATCCATACTTTTATTTCCCCTATAAAGAATTCAGACGTATTTGGCAGATGCGCATCGAAAAAACATAAAATACGAAGTAGTAAGGGCGCATGTGGCAGATGTTGACTTTTCTACTAAGTAAGTATAATACTTTTCAACTAGCGCTTAGGACGCAAATGGTCACTTGCGACCTATCTATTAAGCATTAGAAACGATATCGAATAAGCGCCTATTCAACTTCCGATCATAAAAAAATACTATGAAGATCAAAGGCGTATGTGTGTAAATGCGGCTATTCTTCTAAGTTTATGATGATTTCGGCTTTTCATCTTCCATTTAGTAGAAAAGTTGGATGCATAAGCGCCTATTTTGACTATGGAAAATTGCTAGGAAGCGAGATAGCGAAAAATAAAAAATACTGGCCGACGCGCCTTTTTTTTCTGATTCCAACGGTGTATATAACTCAATTTTGGAAAAAATGTTAGATGCGCCTTTTCAACTAACGGGGGCAGAATACATAGATTAAAAACATTACTGAAATTAATATTGAATAACTTCTTAAGCCAATTTATCTCAGGTAGTGTTAGCATTTTCCAAAAATCTTTAACTCATGGAATCAATACTACAAGAATGCCAAAAATACGAGTAAAACACTGCAAGTAGGTACGCGGTCGCAGACGTTATAAAAATGCGATACGTGCGTGAGGTTGAGGACGTTCCGTTTTTACTTTTTTTCTTTCGCTAAAGGCTTTTGCAGACTAGGAGAAACACCCGCCTTGCTATACTGTCTCGCGTTATACTGGGTAAAAACTTTCATAGTGTCACACGTCGCGCTCTCAGAAACGCGCTAACTTGATCGCGATGGGGTCGCCTCAGAGATCCTGCCAACTGCACTGTGGAGTATCACACAGTGCAGGGCAGGTATGAAGATGCGACGTTGTCTGTGCGGCTCCACATCGGCACGAAACATCTCATCTTCAGTGTAAAGGCAATAAACTTTTCTATACACCGAAAGTCTTGCACACTAGTCCATGTACCTACCACGTTCAAACCAAATAAATATCTTGAATCTTTAATCTAGTCAATCATGTTCGCAATAAACAGCGCGATCGCAACTTTCAACCAAAACGTCGTCAACTTTTCGCTACCACTTTAGCAGCGCTCACGAATCTACCGTGGCCCTAACCTCGCGGATATTTGGCGCCGCTCTCGATAAGTCCATTACCGAAAACCAGGAACCAGTTGGAATGTTCGGAATTCAAAGGCTATTAATTTTGTTTTGGTATGCTCGCTGGCGTCACGCGCAGGCGCCGGCGTGTGCGCATAAAACTTGTGGCGCCATTGTTGTTGCAGTTTCGGTACTTTACTGCGTTGTGGACTACGGATGCGGTCCCGATATGGTTTGGTATAAATAAATTATTGATTAGATTATCGTGATTATCATCAAATAAACTAAAAAACATAGTAGAACTTCCTGTTTTTCAGATACACTTCAGCAACGCTACGTGAAAAACACAATCAAATGTAAGTCTTTCAGACGGAGACATACCTTACAGATATGTATGAAGAGACTATAAAACGCTTGAGAATAGACTTGTGGATGTACGCCTCTTACCGTATTAGAAAACATTTAAAAGATGTTAATATATTCCTTGCTAATGTAACAAGTAGCTTAGGGTCGCTATAATTTTATTGTATCCGGGTAACTGCTATACCGTTACCTGGATACGATTATAGCGACATCATGTATCATCATAATTTCACCAAATATTAAAATGTATCCTTTACTAGACCTAGGTATCTCGTTCCAATAAACATACCTGAGTATGATTTGTAGAAAGAAACAGCGACCGAGATCAAAACAGAGATAAATATTTTTAAATCACAATTCATTGCTTAAACGGAGACTCGATAACGGAACGAAATATAATTATTAAATGAGATATGAAAATATCTTGAGATATCTTGAGATGTAAAATACCTTGCGAAGATTACCGGAAGCTACCCTGCACTGACACTTTGACGACATATTGCACCAAAAATGGACAAAGAGCATTGAAAAGGGATAATATAAAGCTCAAATGAATGAGCATTATCCCTAAAGACACTTTATTTTCCGTGTACAAACACATACATTTATACCTACTTTAATCATCATTATTTACTTTACTTCTCGAATACTTTTGGTGTTAATTCGTAAACAAAAATCCTCTTATCTATTAAATTGAGGATTTGGGTAATTTAATTCAATAATAATTGTCATTAGCACCCAAACAATAATATGAAAAGCAAATTCCATTCCACTGACGAGATCTTAAAAATACAACTTTATTTAAACTAACACTTAGCATACCTTATTGTTATGATACTCAAATAGAACCACTTATTTAGATCCGTAGGCGTATTTGTATCAAATAAAGGATAGACATACCTATTACTTAAATCACAGTAGGTACAATAATGTATGTAACGAACGAATCCAACATAATAAAGTTGACTTAATGCACATTGAAATACAAGTCAAACTGGCAAAAACCTCTGAAAGGTATGCAAAATGTCATGGTTGATGTGATGACTCTTCCGGGTGCCAAAACCCGAGTAAGTTCCGAGTTAGTCACGAGTTCTGAGTTGCGCTTTTTTCTTCGAATTTATTCTGTGTGTGTCATTTGATAAGCTTTCAGACATTCAAAGAGCGAATGGAAAACATGATTTCGTAGAGACCAATGGATAATTACAAAATCACTGAAAGTCTAATCCCACCAAAAACATTTTCATGTAAAAAATGTTACCAAGACGAGACCATACACCTCGCACTGTCAAAAAGCTATCAGATCTCATGTAGAGCCAAGCTTCTAACTCTACACGCCCTAACTCTACAAGCCCTAACTTCACAAACTCTACACCTTAGTAAAAATTATGTGGCTTTTTATCTTTTTTTCTTCAATCTATTTTGTCGCATTACAAATTATACCAATGATAACAAATGACTACCAAATATTTTTGAACTCAACTATCAACAGGCACAATACAAGACTACCAAATCGAATTCAATGAACATTGTTCGTGTCAAACTTGCTATATTTTGTCCCTAAGCTGTGGTTGGCTCATTTCAATTTGCTGATTTCCTCAATATTTGGTGGGTGGTGATTGTATTATAAAATGATATTGCTGTAACGGTATATTTATTACTTAGTTGCATTGGATATTTTGAGAATAACTTGATACATTTTAGGGGTTTATGATTCCTTAATGGGGCATCGAAAAATGTTTTTAACTTGAAATTGGTGATTCAAATCAGTGATTCAGGATGTATTAAAATTACAATCGAAAGCACCTACCTTTTTATTATAAGAAAATATTGAGACACTCAAGAGTCAGAGTTAAAAAAATATCCTGTTATAATTCCCAGAAGTGTTTTGTTTATTTACTTAGGTATAACATTCCTAAATAAAAATGACACAGCGTCTTTTGGAGGAACGAATGCAAATGTTATAGTGACGCCATAGCATAGACTTGCAAATATTCTAGTCTAGTATTATATTATCTTGAGATGGAAACTCCAAATTGCCTGTGAAATTTCTTCGCCCCGCATTAATTTGGACTTACCTTGTGTTGAGTTGAAACTCAATGTTAACGAAGACATCCATTCAACACTGTAATTTTGTCATAATATTGAACAGAAAAATGCAGCCACTTTCGATTGCTGATTTGTTATTCGATCTATTGACATTCATTGGCCATAAAACCTAGCCAGATGAAAATGTTTGCATATTATAAAAGTAAAATACCTATGTATGTTTAATTATATGATACCGAAAACTAAGCAGTACTGTGACAAGATTCCTTTTCGGATTTCCATCGGTACCATTTACACTAGTCATAATATTTATCATGTGCCACTTTCTTTAACAGAGAAAAGCACTAAAATTATTCAATTGTTCCAAAGATAGATAGCTTTCTTATTAGATGTCCTTCGATTTCACCTCAAAAAGCTTCTCTACCCATTGTTTTTTATCGAAAGTTTATGACTTTGACATAATTAGGCCTCTAATAAAATGGAATATGATGGCTTTTGACCTGTAGCTAATCTTATAGGTTAGTAGCATGGCCAAAAATTCCCAGGGTTATGGAGATGTTGCAAAAAATATACTTTAGTTAAAGTTTAACTAATTCAGTGAAACCCATAATACGAACTGGCTTGTTTAAATTTCAATAACATTATAAGATTCAACCAATAAGGATTTCGTTTGGGGGCAATGGGGTATATAATATGGGGTATATACAGGGTGTTAAAAGACCGCCAACAGACCCGAAAGCCACGCATACTAGACACCAAAACAAAGTACTTCTTCGATAAATTATTGCTGGGAAATGATTTTGGTTTTTTAGGTTATAATTTTCAAAAATATTTTATCACGCAATGAACGTGTAACGCACAGAAGTCATATTGCGCAAGCGTAGGTATAAGTTTATGTAACTTAAGCTGGAAGTGCCGATGTTTAGAATACATTGCGGGTTACAATTTTAACGTCGATTTTTGTAAGAAATATTCATAATTTTGATATGGCTTCTTGAGAAGATACGTTAAGAACTAGATACTGAATACATTTCTGCAAAAAAAAAGTTTTGAAAAGTCAGACTTTGAACCTCATTATCTCTGAAACCGTTGATTTCCCAGGCATAGTTCCTTGGGCAAAAATGTTCCTTATGATGAGGACAATACGTGGTTTCCCGCTCTGTTGGCGGTCTTTAAACACCCTGTATATATATTATACCTATTATTTATTATTTGTTTTTTGTTTTTAACCACGTGCCTTTAGATAGTTTTAACTATCAAGTTTCAGAGAAGCGGTTACACCTACTGACCTTATTTTATTGGCAATTTCTGTTTTTTGTGTTAATAATTTCTGTCGATTATTGATTAATGACTTAATTACACATTATACCTACAACTTATGGCGAAAGTCATCTAATAACTTGTCCCCGGCACTGTATCGTCCGAGTGGTCACTTCACCTATCTAGGCGAGTAGCATCTATAAATCATTTAACGTAATTACATGCAAAAGCCTTATCGCCGTTATAAGATTGCAGCTGGTGAGTGCATTCGACGTATCAATTGAATCGGATGAAGTTGCAACTCTATCTACATGAATTATTAAGATTCACACCGTGCCCAGCGGGCGGTGAATATGAGGTAAACGATATGTTCAAACAACCAACTTACTTCCATCGACAGGGGTTTTCGAATTTGATTCTTACATCCAAGAAAAAGGGTAATTTTTTATTTGTATTTGGACCTTTTGTTTAGCTGTACGAACACATAATTTCTGAGGTGAGTTTGTGGTACCGTTGTTGTAATCTGATATTTTTATTATTTCCCTCTACTAAAACTAAGTTTGCACGTACTCTCACAATCTGAGCCGTAGAGCCATTGTGTAATGGGTATCGCCACCAAGTATCGATTAGGGCTGATTAGGCCATGAGACATGCCATGAATTATGTAGCTCCTTGTTCTTCTCGCATCAACATAAACTACGTCAGCATACGTCAAGTTACCAGAACGGTAACAGTTGACGCATCCAAGAGATATTTCCGCACAAATAGCTGTACCTACTTAGAACTTTTGGTAGGGCGACGTTGATTGTGCAGCTCACGATTGGGCATGAAATATCAGCGTCTTCCGGCAGAATTCTCCATCATTTCAGCCACGCCCCGACAAGTGCACTTAAAATGTATCATCATTATCATCAGCCTGTTGACACCCACTGTTGAGTATAGGCCCCTTCATGCTCACGCCACCTCTCGCGATCCTGTGCCAGGCGCAACCACTGCTTTCCGTCTACTTGGGCTATGTCGTTGGACCATCTGGCTGGTGGTCTGCCAACCGATCTCTTCCCCTCTTGGGGTCACTACTCCTCAATGGACATTGTCTATCTGCCAGCGAGCGGTACGTCTAGCCAGGTATTCTGCCCACTTCCACTTCAAAGAAAGTATGCGTTTTCCGACATCTGCCACTTTTGTGCGCTGGTGGTGGCTGAAAGCGCTACTGATCTTGAAATTATGCCCGCAGAATTGCATGAAACATCCCTGAGGGTTGGCCTAAGGATGAACATGTCCAAGACCAAGATTATGTCGGACAATACCACTGACAATCTAAGCGTAATATTACCGTGGACAAATGTCCCATCGAAGTGGTTGACGAATTTGTCAATTATGTTTATCTTGGACATCGTTTGTCCTTTGGCCAACAGTTCCAGGTAAAAGAGATGGCTAGGTGTATCCAGCTGGGTGGGCCGCCTTCGGCAAACTTGAGGAGGTGTTTAAATCCAAATTGCCACATTGGTTTAAATCCAAACCAAGGTTTTCTACCAGTGTGTGTTGCTTACTCTTACTTATGGTTCTGAGACATGGACTCTACCAATGACGTTATGAACGAATTCAACGTTGCCCAAAGAGCCATGGAGCTAGCAATAATCGGTGTTAAGCTCTTGGACCGTATACTGAATGTTGTAATAAAATGCATACAGTAGGATCATTATTACTGCATTAAGGGTGGTATTCTAGAACGAAACTTAATATCAGTTCAAACTAGAACGCTACTTAAACTCTGTTTAAACTCAGTTCAAGTTTGTCGATAAAACAATGCATGTTTTGATTTGAATATCCCTCCCTTCATATCAAACCATGCACTGTTTTATCGACAGTCTGAACTCTGTTTAAACTCAGTTTAAGAATCGTTCTAGAATACCACCCTAATACTTGTAAAATGTGGGCAGAGTGATGATGACTAATGTTGATGTTAGAAAATGTAGGACGTTTCCGTAATATCGATGTTTTTCCCATTTTCATCGATTCAAATTACTAGAAATAGATTAGTGTTTACTATGAAGCCTGAGGTAAAGTCCGTATCAATGAACTAATGTTATGCAGGACGTCAGAGGTCAAGAATGTTATGGATTTCCACTTATTCTGTTACAATTCGGTGGCAAAATAATAAACAGTCCCATTAAATTTCGATGGAAATGTCAATATTTGTCACAGACAGGACAGGAATTTAAATAAAAACTCAATCAAGCGGCGCCACACACCGAATCCTGCGCACTTTTGTCAATTTGTTTACTTAGGAATTTTTCAATGAATTATAGTATTCTCATTTATTATTTAAATATTCATTCATATTATCTCAACAAGTGATAAACAGTTAACTGCTGTATTCGAAAACATAACCGGAGACATTAAACTAAATTTAAATGTTCACATAACTTTCACCTAAATGCTCAGAGGATTGCTGGGGAAGCCTACTGATGAGGTACATCTCCCTCCAACCACTACTCAGATTTATTATACTGGCCCTTTTATCGACAGCCTTGGTCATGAAAAGGGCACACTAAATCCAGCAAACGAACGAATCTGAGTGCCAGGACCTATCTGCGGTAGGTCTTGCCGCCTCTGCTTGCGCTTCGGTACACTGCGAGTGGCTCGCGGATGCCTCCACTACCTTCTCTCCAGGAATGCTCTTCTGATGAGGTGCAATCGGAAGTACCAACCATTACTCGTTCAGTTGTACACTTTACTCATTTACATTACGGCCGAATTTGCAACAGAAATGAAAAGGAGTTATAGCGTAAGTTGTATGGTAACCTCACAAACCTAGAGTGTAATATAGGAAAAAGTTTCCACTGGCAGCTGCGAAGCTTATAATTAGTTGTATGTGTTATTGGTACATCTATTGGGTGAAGTGATAATATGTGGGTTTGTTATTAACTAGAAATTCACCAAATTGTAGCCCGTATGAGTAGATATCGCAGTGGTTGCCTCACAATCACAAACGAGAGATACCCGGTTTAAATCGGTGGTACAAATAGAGACGTCTATGCAACTTAACTATTTGTATGCCGATCTAAAGTGAATTCCAAGCCAAGGCTGCATTTACTTAGCATATTAGTTGCAGTCATATTCGATTTTAAGGATGCTTAGCATCAGACTGTCACATTAAGCCTCTTATGAAGACATTGGTCTTGTAACCTCACTTGTTCAGTAAAACCAACAAGGCAACTCATTCAATTAGACACCTAATAGAAGGCACTTGGTTGCAGATTTGCAGATTGTACGGGTACAGTAACGGACTATACAGAGCGTGGGCGACGCAAAGAATAAAGAATATTGGACTCAATAAAACCGATTCTTCCAAACCCACAAAAACACAGTATTCTTTTAATCCGATAATAACAAGAACAATTGACGCCCTTTCTCGGAATCCAACGGTTCAACATTGTCATACTAACACAAAACCCCATCGTTGAGTCACAGCGCAAACCGATAGGGCCATAACTCATCATCCACCGGTACACGCCGGATCAATTCGCGAATATCCGCGATTAGCTCGACCCTTGCTAAAAACAGTATGACACGAATACCGTGAAATAAAATAAACCAGCGCCCAACAATGGCATGTATGGTTAAAAAAAAACAGGTAGAGCTTACGCCTTCACACAATGACACAGTAAGCTTGTCCGTATAGTGCCCAATGTGCGTATGTGTTGGTGTTATGCAGAAGAGTGCTGATGTAGCTAGCTAATATATAAAAGCACGCGCGCGGTTTCGAAATCAACACAACCATTTGGATCCTTCAAAGGAGTGTACACAGAGAGAACAATTCGATATTTTTGTGTTTCCGCGTTGTATTCCGCGAGTATTGCAGAGCTGCATTGGATTTACAGTGATATTTTTGGACCAGAAAATCGGGTGTGGAAATTTTTGGGAGTTGCTCCATTTAGTGCTTCGAAATGGTGTCTGTACAGGTAATTTGAGAGGATAGATAAAAGTTTTATGCCCGTTTTCACCAACCACCCCTAATTTTAAAACACCTTTTAACGAAAATTATCTGTACCAAACTAACTCAACTCGCAAGCGTTGTGTTATTACTTAGTACTTGGTTACTGCAGCCAAATGTGAAAAAACTACCCCCAAACTTATTTTATTAATTACTAGAGAAAGGATTCGAACATACAATCTTCCGGGAATATTATTATGCTAAATTAATAATATTATTTAATTATTTATTGCTAATAAAATAATTTGTGTACAAAGGTGTACTTAATACTAAGGAGCATTTTCTGCCAGTCAACCTTTTTTCTACATTTAGTGTCTTGGGTAGCGCGCAAAAAAGTGGTATATGTAGAGTCTATGCATATTATTTTTCTTTGTCAGTTATGTCCCAAAAAACCCATAAAACCCATTGTTTTTACAAAAGACCAGTTTTTCTCAAAAAGAAAAGAAAACCCTAACGTTCGAAATTCAAACCTTGCAGTCTATGCTCGCGCTGTGCGCATGCGTCGGCACTGCACTCGCGGCGCCATCCATCGACGATGGCAAATGGCGGCCGGACAGCTACGGCAGCACGGCCGGGAGGTGAGTCCATCTATTAGCTACTTTATTACCACTGTCTATATGCTAATTTGGCACATCGTTAGAACAGTCATCGGCGGCGCTAGAATACAGCATGTCTCACCAGTGAGGAACTCTTATAGTATTCAGCTTGTTATCTAGATTACCCAGATGCAATTTAATATCTGCATACTTGCATCAAGAATGAACCTTTTTGTTTTTCTTGCCCAGCCAACAGTGGTACCTACCTACAATATACATGGTCCATGTATGCTTAGGTTTACTAGGTACCTGTCAATAAAAAGCTTAGAATATATTTGGGTAGAAGAATAAAACTTTCTCACACCAAAGATTTGGTCCACATTCCTAGTTAAAAACTGAAATGACTAATCAAAACCATGACCACCTTTGTAACTAAGGCCTTTGCATCTGAGTAATGAGATGATTTATATAGCGTCCAGTGGCACCTTCACTCACACTAGATGGGTGAAGAGACCACTCGGCGCTGCAGTTCCTGGGACCTTTGTAGTTTAATTGTTTTTACTGGTTTGCTATACTTAGAGCCTGTGAAGTGCCGCGAGGCCCGCAGCGGGCGGAGAAACAGAAATATTGAAATCCTTCATAATAAGTAAGATGTCCCACTAGCTAGCCAAAAGAGTCCAGTCCCTAAGAGTTAAATTTATTTCAAAGTTACCTACATTTGAGAATCTGTAGTAGCAATAACACTCGCAATCTGTGAAGTAAAACATCGTGGGGAAACCTGAGCATCTCCCTCATAATCAAAAACAATCATCTCCCCCGGACCCGAACCAACTGAGTGTGACCTACCAAATGAAAGACAAACACAAACCTCCGCTGCAATGCCTCCTTTCCTTCCTCCAACAGATACAACAGACCGCGGGATGAGGGAAAATACGTCCACATACCCAACCCTTACATCCACATCGACAACCCTTACGACGGTGGCTACGGACCCTACTCCCACCAGGATGACCCCTACAAGTGGGCTGAAACTAGGGACGAATACAGACTAGTTGTGGAGCCAGGCCAGGACAACCCTTACTACAAGCCAGGCTACTACAAGAACAACGGTATCAAGATCATAAGCCAGGAGCATAACTACGACGAAGATAAATACGATTTCAAGTGAGTATTTTTGCTACTTGCTTCCCCTCCGTAGTTTAGCAGGCTAAGGTACGTAAATATAATTTATCGTAAATGAACAATACTTTGAACAATAAGCGGAGGCTCGAAAATAAAACATTTAAAACCTAAACACAGTACACACAGGTAGAGCAAATTTAATACAATACGAGTAGAATCTGCAGACGACTCTAATTTATTCATATTTCACACAAGAAATTAAATTATTATTAGACCCATAATTATCACAAGAAAGTAGCTATCCTAAAGCTAAAGCCGACACTCTATCCAAAGCCATATAAAGTTGTCACTTCCGCTTTGAGATATAAAATACTATTTTATACGTCAGACGTTAAAAGTTCTATCTGAATCTAATTAACCTACTTGGCTCGTGTCTGTTCAATTTATTGATTTCTCTCCGCCTCTACTAAACAAAGTTTGGCCTTGCTTCGTTGAATGGGTTCTTATCTCACTCATTTGCATACGGGGAATCTCCTCCGAGAAGATTTATTGATTGACTAATTCAATTTATCTCGATACAGCATTTAAGACAAAATCTCTATAGAACAATCCTTTCTAGTAAGTGGGTTGGTCGGCCAAGTTTTTAATATAATTTATCAGAAAGATAACTCCTTGGGAAAAGTGAAAGTGACTGGTTTTAACAATGACAATATATTTTAGATATAAACAGATTATAAAGAATTATAAATTGAACATTTAAAAATTAACGCATTCAATGCTAGTCCCTCTACGTGGAAAATAAAACGTACATTGTAAAAGAAAAAAAATCCCGGCAGCGACCAATGATTAGAAAAATATTATCAATAAAACAGCTATTACATAAAAATACGGCATGGTCACTGGCAATGACATTATAACTGACAAAAGAAAATAACAACCAGAAACAGATAGTTCAACAGTTTCATTTTATAGTTAACAAGCGCAACAGAATCCTTGGTAGCCCAGCATCAAAGGGGATCAACCAAGACATACAAAAAAAAAACTTGACCTTGCCCGAAACATTTCAACGTTCAAAGTCAGAGTTCAAACTATTTATCATTTTCGACAAGCAAACTGAGGACGTTTCAAAGCGAACAGATAACTTGATCGTCCATGTTCGGTGGGTTATATAATAAAAACACGGCTTAATATGTTCCATTATAGTTTAGCAACCGATAGATCATTGGTGTTTTATTGATTTACACAAAACGAACACAGAATGTTGAAAAAAAAAAACAATGACACCTGCCACCAGTGGGATTGAAACCTATATCCTCTCGTATTTACGTCCTCAAATGAGTTTTATTCCATTGATCTACCAAGTGGGTTAGATAGCAAAGCTGGTGAAGATCCATCACAAATCTCTCAAATCAAAGATCAGTGAAAGGTACCAAAATCTCTCAAAATGGCAAATATTGTTTCTCAGTTTCAGTTTTTTCTTCTTCCTGAAAAATACGCGAAATGTAGTTAAGCGCAGTATCGCCGACGAATAATGTAAAAATTGAACTCCTTGTTTCTTCATTCCCACCTCAACATTCGTGTTCGTAAAGTGTGATATGCCTCTCTTCATAATCGTGACGTGTGGGCTGGTATTGATGTTTCATTGATTGCAACATTACAATGCAATACTATTCAGTTACAAAAGGTTTTTCTGTTTGGGATTCTGGTATGTCTGATTGAATTTTAATGAGATGTTATTTCAGACTTTGAAACTAAAGTACTTAATTAGTATTTAAAGTTAAAAACTAAACTTACAACGTAGGAAAAAAGTATACTACCCCACGTTGGGCGCCAGTATTTAATATTGGTCATTATCATGATTATGCAAGGCACAGAACAAATAAGAAGATTTTTAACGCTTGAAGCATTTATGCGCTGAACCACCAAGGGAGATCTCCTTATGTATCCAACAAGCCACAAAGTAACTTTAAAAACCCTGTTACTGAATACTTCTCTACATGGTACAAAACAACATCATTCCACGTCTGTCTGTAAATCCGCCAACTTCTTCTAAACTCCGCAACGGATATTGGTGCTGTTTTCACGGTAGTTTAGATATTATACAATATATATCCTAATTAAGAACCTGTACCAGAGGCGGGTAATTATTATTATTACGGCTATTGTAATTATAATACTTTCCTATTTCGTCCCCAGCTTCGAGACAGAGAACAAGATCCGCGCCCAAGAGAATGCTGTCATAAAGAATGCCAACACAGCTGATGAGGGCATCGCGTCCTCCGGCTTCTACGAATATATTGGGCCCGACGGTTTCCTGTACAGAGTCGACTACACCTCTGATGAGAATGGCTTCAGGCCCAAGATGAAGCGGCTGGAGACCAAATACTCAGGGAAATGGCACTATGAGAAGGTTAATAATAATATCTACTAGAGTAATTTAAGTATAGATGCAAGTAAAGTACAGTTAACGACACGCTAGAATAAGGGGTAGCAGCTTTTATCCGCTTGACCCGTGAATAAGAAGAACAATAGATAAACAATGGCGGAGAGGACAGATCTGTCCATCTCGTGCGTCAATTGAACATAAAGATATATTCTAATGTGTCGCTGACGGTACCTTTAATGGAATAGTACCGAATGTTTTTTTTGTTGCTGAAAGCGGGGAATAGTAGAGTCCGAGTCGAAAAAATACCCCTCTATAGAAAACGGTTAGTCAAAAGGCTTTGTATCAGAGACTGACTTTTTATTTACGTGTTTTAAAAAGTTCCATAATAATAGTAGTAGTTCAGAAACACTGATAGAATCACCCATTTCTCGCTTTTCAACGACAAAAAAATATCGGTACACCTTTGAATTTGGAATTTTTAATAATAACAAAATACCTCAATCTTAAATTAGAGTCTATCCATTGTGAAAACATCAGTAACTTACCAGCCAGTCTCTACAGATGACACGGAATCAGTACTGTATCGATTCTCATATTATTATGGCAGCCAGTGCCTTTAATTTTGAATTGGACTTTAGTAACGAAAAAGTAGATAACTCGTCTTGTCTTGACTGGCCAAGTGGCCAGATCATAAAACAATTTTACAAATTGACAAGTGTCTGAAATTCGAGGGCAAGCTTCGATTTTCCAAAACTGCAATGGTGTCTGCAGCTTTTGTCTAAACATAATACGTGTATCTTCCTATTCTTAGCCTGAAATACCAAGAGCAATGCGTCTCTACTACAATAAAAATAAGGTCTCTTTCAATGTTCAACGTAACAGATGTCACCAATCACTTTGTCGATTTATTTAACGATCAACCTTTTCCGGTCGAAATATTGTTCACGATTCTGGCATTTGAGTTTAGTCGAGACAATGGGAATTTGCCCATACATTATAGTGACAAGCACTATGCCCCTTTTTGTTCTACTCGTATAAACGCACCTACGCTGCGCCAGATAAGAGCTATCATGGGATATCGCGGGATATTCTCAGATTATTGCAAAACGAACATATTTACTTATTAAGTACAAAATGTGTCTGAAACATGAACCTTAGAAATGAGTACCAACATTCTTGAACCATGTTTTCTTATTATTGTCGGTATTGTAACGTTGTACGGACCAAGGCCTATTAACATCACATTACTGCATGGCATTACTAAGTACTCGGTTAGGAGTATTATTTATTGAACGCATCGAGTTACAAGAATACCATTCATTGTAAAGAGGTATTTGAAGTATTACATTTTGGGTTGTCTGCCTTCGTGACGACGATTTAATGTATTTTTCTAGACAATCTCTTATTTATATTCTAGGTTTAAGATTAAGAATTATGTCACTATTGTAAGCTAATTATTTATGAAATGTGATAATAAATTTATACAATTTTTTACATGAGGATTTTCTTTGCCTTAAATAACTTTCCACACAGTACCACCATTTGTGAATTGTAGCAATAAAAGCTCTTCATCTACGTAGTGAGATGATTTATATAACAGCGTTCAGTGGCACCTTCTCTCACACCAAGCAGATGGGTGAATGGACCACCTTGGACGCTGCAGTGCCTGGGACATTGTCTAGCAATACTAAAACAATTATAGAGGAGAAAATCTTGAGGAAACCTGAGCGTCTGAGGGAACGCGAAATTATAGCCTCAACGCGAATATTGTTGTGTTGTTGCTGTACCCCAGAGTAAGTAAGTAAGTAAGTAAGTAACTCTTTATTGCACAAACGAAATCATTTTACAAATAAACATTTAAAAATAACAGTACAAATGGCGGTCTTATCGCTAAAAGCGATTTATTCCAGACAACCTTTGGATGGACAGGACTGAGAGCGAAAACACAGTAGCAGCAGATGCACAATAAGAAATATAATAGGATAAGAAAAAAAAAATGTCAATTACGTATATTTACGTAGATGAAGTACTTACGAGTCATACATAATTTATTAATAGAGGTGTAGCGACCTACATGTGAGTCCGCCCCTGCGGTGGCCCGCAACGCGGACCTTCAGCCGGCCCAGTCATTTATGGTTCAGCCGGCCGTCACTCTCTCTACAGAAAAAGAAAAATAAAAACAGTCTTGTCAAAATCTAGCTTGCGTTTCCTTCTGTAGCAAATCGAAAATAATATTTTATGTGGGAAAAGCCCACATTTGGTGACCCCGAATATACACGCAACCGCGCAAGACACATTTAGCAACAACGGTCAACGAAAGTCCAGCAAAATGTCGGTTGACAAAAACTCGAAACCAAACCCAGCCGGCGACGATGACGGAACCTTCCACGATATCTGCAGCGGCAGCGGGAGTGTTGAGGGCGTAGCCGTGAAGCTGCCGATCTTCTGGCCGGAAGAGCCAGACGTCTGGTTCCTGCAAGTGGAAGCTCAATTCAAACTAGCAGGAATCAAGGAGGAGTCGACGAAGTTCTACCACGTCATAGCGCAGCTAGACCAGAAGTATGCCCGTGAAGTAAAAGACATAATCAAGAGCCCGCCCGCAGAACACATGTACCAAAAGCTGAAGCAAGAGCTCATCAAAAGACTCTCTGGATCCCGGGAACAGCAAGTACGCCAACTACTAACGCACGAAGAATTAGGCGATCGCAAGCCATCACAATTCCTTCGGCACTTACGCACACTTGTTAGTCAAGCCGTTAATGACGAATCCCTTCGTAGCCTTTGGTCGAGCAGGCTGCCCACGCACGTCCAGGCCATCATTGCGTCGCAGTCAGCAACCGGCCTCGACGAAGTCGCGGATCTAGCAGATAAAATCTGCGAGGTAACACCATGCTCATCCCAACATCAAGTAGCATCCACTTCTACATCGGGACTAGAAAGCGTTATCGGCACACTGGTACAGAACGTAAGCCAGATAACCCAGCAACTAGCCCAACTAAGCATCGGAAGAGAACGTTCAAGGGAACGACGTCCGACTAACAACCGAGACAGGTCCGGCTCCAGGGGAAGTCGTCGATCCCGAAGCAGAACCCCCGGGGTATGCTGGTACCACAATGTTTTTGGCGACAAAGCACGCAAGTGTACAACCCCTTGTAGCTACGTGAAGGCGGAAAACAGCAAAAGCAGTGAATAATGGCGGCGTATGACTGCTCATCTACCTCCAGCCGCTTGTTCATCACCGACCGCGCATCCAAAATCAAATACCTCATCGACACCGGTTCCGACTTATGCGTACTGCCATACAGATCCGTCACCGAGCGCAGAAAACGCACGCCGGAGTATAGCCTAACCGCAGCAAATGGAACAACTATCCAAACATACGGAACGATGAAGTTACACCTGAATTTAGGCCTGCGACGAGACTTCACATGGAACTTCGTCGTGGCCGACGTGGACAGACCCATCATCGGTGCTGATTTCATGTCACATTACGGTCTCCTGGTGGATTGTCGAAACAAGCGCATACTGGATAGCCTGACTTCTCCAACATCGTCCGGTGAAGTAAAATCCTGCGATACTCCCAGCGTAAAAGCTATATCTGGTGTCAGTGAATACCACCACCAGGTCTGAGGGACTTTGCAAGGTCACGCCACGCCTTCCTGTCCTCAGCAATTCTTCTGGTTTCACTCCAGCTCAGCCCAACGGCTCGCGGCTCACCTTCCACTGTTCGCTGTCACGTGTGAACCGTCCATGTTTTCTTCGACCCTCACGTGGCTGCCAGTCGAAGGCAAAGTTTACGCTGTTGGATTGTCCCCTTCGGATTGCGTGCCCAATGAGCCATTTTCAGCACAAATTCACAAAGCATTTCATAGATGTCACCTACAGGCATGGTCATAGAAGAACCGGAATGTGGCTGTCAAGATTCATCTGTGCTAAGCGAAATTATTATTTGACAGCCGTATTCCGGTTCTTCTATAGCCACACCTGTAGGCGCCATCTATGAAATGCTTTGTGAATTTGTGCTGAAAACGGCTCATTCACTTCGACTTAGTAAGGAGATTTCTTTCCCGATGGGGGATTGGTAGCACGTCACCCACAGATCTTCGTTCCGGATGGTATTCGGCCAGTTTATGCGGATGATCTACCTTAGGGACTTATTTAATTGACGAACACTTTGGATCGTGGTTCATCAGACCTTTTGTCAGTCTCCACGTCTCGCAGCCAAATAGACGCATCGATTTGACGCGAAAATTACACTCGGAATTTTTTAAAGGAAAACCTTGTGAAGCAATGTGAGCGTCTGAGACATAAAACCCTCAACGCGATTTTCGCGTAGAGGGTTATTTCTCTCTCTGAGAGAATCTCTGTGGGAGTGGGACGTGTATATGCTGCATCTTACTTTTACTTGAAGCACCTAGCTTGAAATGAAATTAACACAATGGGCTCGCAATAAGCATGACGGAACCTCAATAATAAGTACCTACATAACCCGTATTTCAGGATTGTTTTTCATAAAAAATAAGGATAGGAAATGGTCTTTTTACCCGTTCAGAATGATATTTTTTTTTTTACAAATTTTTTTTTACAGTACGAAGTTTTACTTAGTATCTAACGTGTGTGCTGGTTGCTTTATGTAAAAAACAGTCAAAACGCCTTTAGCTCCCAATAAAAAAGAAAAAATGTTTTCTTCTTTATCAGTTTTTTATGGCGATTCATATTACTGCAGTGGCCATATTATTATTTGATTTTATGACAGCAAAAAGTTTTGAACTTCCTTTTTTTTTTAATAAACGATGAAAATCTTATCAACTTATTTTCTACTCATACGTGCTCATAGCTTGTTGATATTTGTACAATCATGTTGATAAGCTTATGAAAAGTTAGATAGCATCTTGTCTTTATTTTCAGACCAAACCAAAAAAGCATATATAAATACATAGGTACAGTCGGCCACAGTCTCAGATACCCCTTTTTGTTCGATTGGCGCCCTTATGCCGGGCGCGATAAGAGCTGCCATGGGGTATCTGAGATTGTGGCCGACCGTACAAAAGTTACGCAATTAGGTTTAGGTACAGTAAGCTCTGTAGATTCTCAATCGGATTCAAACAAAGGAATTCACGACTAAAAGTCACGATTTTCGAGGACAAACAATGTTAATCGAGAAGCTTGCCCGGGGCCTGAAAAAGGTCTTAGTGCTTGTTTGTCTATTGAGAAAGTTACTTTACATATTGTGAAATAAACACCACATTTAGCTTTAGCCCCGCACCATACAATACAACAACAGCTTATGTGTGACATATTCCTAGTTAAAGTAGAGAACCTTTTGCAGTGAGTCCAAATGCCATCTTCAACTACCTTTCAACAGCACTTTATTTTTACAGTTATTTTACAGTTTTAATCTGTGGAATCATGTAAATACGACGCGCCACAGATAAAACACGCTGTCAAAATTACGCTCTATAAATTACTGCTTGGAATATAAGATTAGAATTAACTATAGTTTGCACGAGAACTATGCATCAACTTAAAAATAATACTGACCCAAATACTTATCTAGCAGAAGTAGGTAGTGAATGAACCTGCTACGCTTTTATTTTGGTATTCGATTCTCATAAAAATTGACTATCGAACAAACCATGGTCGGAGTGTTGATTTAAAAGAGACAGCAGTGCATCGAACCCACAAAAATATAGAGCGACTTACGCCCCAATAATCTCTAGGGCGCGAGAGCAATATTTGATCCTGGTAACGCGACAAATAAATACCAGCGACCGCGTCGAATTTCAATAAAAATATCTCAAGAGACTTCGCCCGCGTCGCCAGAAAAAATAATAATAAACAAGCAGCCGAAAGACGCTGGCTCGTAAAATCATGCGTGTTAAGGTACTGGCTAAGATATTTGGCGAAATTGTTTTGGCTCGGGACCGTGGATGCTTTTATGTGCGAGGACGATGACCGAGAGCCGTGCCAGCCAGAAGGCCGGCGCCGGCGCCGCTTTGGCCCGACGCAATGCGATCGGGCACCCCGCACTGCGCCGCCCCCATCTTTCGCACTTCCTTGTACAGG
The DNA here is from genome assembly GCA_949319315.1 of Zelleria hepariella. Taxonomy (NCBI): domain Eukaryota; kingdom Metazoa; phylum Arthropoda; class Insecta; order Lepidoptera; family Yponomeutidae; genus Zelleria; species Zelleria hepariella. The sequence continues at coordinate 10,870,746 of OX439382.1, forward strand.
GCGACCGGGATTGGTGGCTCCATCGCCTAGTGACGCGAGGTTGGAAGATAGCATAAATATGACTCAAAGGTGTTGGTTTAACATGAGCACAATTTGTCTACGCGTCAACTAAGCCTAACTGAATATCTTGAGGCCACACAGTGCAAATGCAAAAGATAACCGCATGAGCAAATGGCAGCTAACGTAACGGCCGCTCAAGTCACCACCGCAGCAATGTTCGTTGGCGAAGGTGCAAGGTGTGTTAATTCCTAAGCGTAGTAAAGAATTATCTTTTTTTAATATTTTAGGTAGTTTTATCTTTTGCAATGCTTGGTTCAAACAAAGTTAGAGTTGGCACATAACTTGGAATATATTATATTATTATTATATCTCAGGCTACCGAATTCATAGTAAGCGTCACAGTCAATGGTGCTACAGAACCAATGAATGAAAACTCTGAAAAAAGATCGGTTTTCTTCAAGAACCCATGGAACCTCCAATTCCAGACAGCCTGTACGCCCGCGGCATATATCACGCTGGTAACGATATCTTCCATTGCCAAATAGGTCCTCGCTGTATTACAGTTGCTGTAATCTCTTAATACGGAGCAAAAATAAACTTTGCAGAGCTGTATATCATGATACCATGTCTTGGTCCAGTTTTTGTTTCGGCGGGGCAAGGACCTCGTAAAAAGTTTTAATAATGGCAACTTTGGGGCTATACTTGTATATTTAGTAGAGATAACCATGGTATACTACATGCATTCAGAAGCAAGTTGTTTTATACAGGTCTGGTACTCTTTCTCGAGCTATCCATCGGGAGCTTTTGTTTTACAGAAGCTACCTTTTAGCTTTCCAAACTGATACCGATCCAATTTTACTTAGTAGCCCTTTTACCGACAGCGGTCACAAAAGGGGCACATTCCATCCGACGACCAGCTTTTGTTTTACATTTGAAACGTTTTCAATGTCGATGGCATAGGTTGTTTTGGCGCCCCCAGGCAGGTGTAAGATGTTGCCTCTAGGGGCGGCCCTCAACCGAAGAAACTTTGCTGGCGCGATGCAGGATTCATAACAAGGCCCAAGGCGGTAGCATTGTTACCTAGAGTCCTATCCCATGCGCTATATTAGGGGTCGCCACAGTTATAGGTAGGTAACCATTTTCTGAAGTCTCAGGGTAGCCCCTCTGTTTCTGTTTACAACGCGTACATAACACACTGCAGCCTAAATTAAATTGGGTGCGTTGACCCTTTTGGAATGTCTTCCAAGGACGTTCAATGCCATTTTTTCCTCTTCTTTGCAAACCTCGCGGATACATTTGGCCATTTTTCTGATGTCCAAATGTGATGATGATTACAAAAAATTTAATAGTGGCGCCAGCATCAATCAATTACCGACCGAGAGTGTTGGCGAATAACTACTAAATTCAAAATAAAAATAAAACTGACTTCACTTAACCAGTTTTTTAAAATTAATTTTACATCGACAAGTAAACTGGTAGGTACCTGTTATTAAGCTACTGCACTGATTCCGAGTGATTGCTGATGTCCGTTGAGGAGTTCCGTTTTCCATCTCCAAAGTCTAGTATTCAAACCCAAACAGCATAAATATCATACTCACACAAAGAACCATTTACAACCCTACGCACCGCGCACGCAAAGCTATGGAAAAAGATCTATCATGTTTGTTAGGGAGCACAACTGTTTAACAAACTACCGAAAGTCATCAAAGATTCAGACTCCCTGCCAATATTTCAATCTCGTCTTAAAGCACACATCTTTGAAAATTTGTTATCTAAAAATATATGTTTAGCATAAATAGTATCAAACTTATGAAGTGTTGTACGTTTAAAAAACCCATCTGAAGAAATGTTTTTTCTCATCTCAAGTGCACAAAATGTAAATTTTATCTTTTGAGAAAATAAGAGAAAATAAATAAATAAAAAACCCTAAGTTATTCTTCAGATCTTTACCATTTTTTATGGAACTACACGGGAAGTAGGTACACCCTTTGAATCAAAAAAAAAAAAGAAATTTATTATCAAAATTAGAATTAGGTTGAGTTATTTTTACTTGCTTCCGCAGAAGTCGCGGGAGTAATTTTGTGTACTTGTTGTTCAGCACAGAAAAAATATATATTTAGTGTGTTTGGTGTTTAAAGAGGGGCCAAAAACATCCACGAGGGTAACACTGTAACAGCATTACAGTGCTGGAGCATCAAAATGCAAACGATCCAAGGTTATCAGTGTATCCGACGTGAATGACATTTATGGCTACTTCGTTACGTCGAAAATATCTACTATTAAAAAGTTAGAGGCTGGAGAGAGAGGTTGTATGTTGTATTTTTTTGACCAATAAATGTATCGTAAATCTGTCTGTATATTCAATTTTTTAGTTAGCTAGGACCCTGTTGCACGAACGTGACAACGACAGGTGACAGGCGACAGGTGACAATCCGACAATTTGACAAGTTTCTGTTGCACAAAGATTTCGAGCGACAAATAAGTCATGGTGGAAAATTGACAAATTTGTCAAATTTTCGCGACAACTTGACATATTTCTGTTGCACAAAAGATTTTACGCGACAGGCAAAAAGTGACAAATTGTCGTAAAAAACTTGTCGGATTTGCTTTGTGCAACCATAAATTGTCAAGACGACTCGACTTATTTGTCAAATTGTCAGACAATTCCGACAGGTGACTATGCATATGTCGAGAGCTGACAAGTTTGTCGAATACAATTGTCGGTGAATCCTACCATGGTTTTTTACAATTGTCGAGCTTTGTGCAACGCTTGTCAAGTCCTGACAATTTGTCAATAATTCACCTGTCGCAGTCTGACTTATTTGTAATGTTTGTGCAGCACCATTTACTTGACAATCCGACAAATAAGTAAATTTTCGACAAATCAGTCGACTTGTCGCGTACGTGCAACAGGGCCCTGGATGTTGGTGTCCCACTGCTGGGCAAAGGCCTACGCTCCTGTCTTCCACACATCTCTATCTATGCCACCTCTGGCCATCCGGGCAAGAACTTATTCTGGACATCTTGCCATCGTCGCTTAGGCCGCCGCGCTTTCGTTGTCCGTCATGTGGGACGGTACCTAACGTAGGTATACCTAACCACACAATAAAAAATATATAACTATAAGACTATAGAGCGAGGCTTTCAATGTAGTCGTGACTTACTATGGGGAGTCGATTGTAAGGAAAGTAATGTAAAAATCCACCTTCTCTACGTACCTACAATCAGCGACAGGCAGGGATACCCCTTTTTGTTCGATTGACGCACTTATGCGGCGCACGATAAGAGCTATCTCCCTGCATATCACTGACCGTAAAGGTGAATTTCTGACATGTTTAGTGGAATTGGATATTTACCATATTGAACCAAGTTCCATGTCTGGACGTATCTTCTTCTTCTTCTTCTTCTTCAACCTATAGCCACCCAATGCTGAGTGTAGGTCTCTTCCATTGCACTCCATTCTTTACGGTCTGGACGTATAACGCAAGTTAATTCGCATCAGAAAACTAGTGCATCGAGTTATACGGTCGATAGTCTTTTATTTACGCATTGTAATAAAAAGCTGAGATGTGCAAGGGCGTCTTCAAATAAATGTTTTTAATAAGATTAAGTTTGCAGAGTGAATTGCTGGAGACTTCCTCACTGCACCAGAATTTGCAACTCTACAGGGTGCACTCTAAGTCGATAGCGGAACTTAAAGTAGGCTGTCTACTGATCAATACAAACAATGTGTTCTAGGTGGCGAAAAAAATTGAGCTAAAAAAATATCAGCTGTTCCATACAAAAGGTCGAAAATACACTCCTGCGCCAAATGTATGAAAGAGCTGATATTTTTTTCGCCACCTAGTACAAGTAGTTTGTATTGATCAGTAATAGACAGCTTACTTAAAGTTCCGCTATCAACTTAGAGTGCACCCTGTATAAAATGCATAGTGAATCGCCCGCGCGCAAAGAAAAATGCACAAAATCGATTCCTGTATCAAATACACTAAACAAATTGAAAATGTTCACATATCAAACTCTAGAATTAGGTGAGACCTATTTAAAACAACCAGTTTCGTGTTTACATTCATAAAGGTTTTGAAGCAGCGAACTGGATAACATATTTGGCTTGAAAAAAAATAGGCGGCGCACTTTTTTTCAAGCAAAATATCTTGTCTTTATCTTCGTAAGGTAAGTTTATCCTTGTAACTTGTATTTTAAGGTATCTATCTATCCACCTATAACCGCTGCTCGCATGGCTAGTTGGCTACTTAAATACCTTTTCTATATCCACATTTTCCGCCCTAATTATATTAGCCAAGTTAAAAATACGGAACCAAACCGTAGTGTGCCCCGTCGACCGGAAGATGGCCGGACGTTCGACGCCTGCTGCCTTAATTGGCCGTCGACCAACTTTCCAAAAAGAAACCCCCACTGACCACGTGATGTGGTTGAATGGGGAAGAAAAGAGCAGAAATAAATAGAATATTATTTTAATCCAACGTGGGTTCTTTTCTTTAATATTTTCACAGATACGTAAGGTTGAACCGCGCGGTAATAATTTCCACATGTCTGTTATCGAAACAAAATATTTTTTCAATGGTTCACTTGGCAAGAAAATATAGAAAAGAATATGGAGGGTTGACGACCACTGGAGATTATCGGTGGAGAGGTACGCCAAGAAAAAGCATGGATATCGGGCCTCAAATCCTGCACTCTTGCCTTATTTCCACTATTAATTATCTAGTGATTAGAAACAGGAGCATGAATAGAGACAAGGACCTACTAAACAATGGACAATCAGTTAGAATAGAGAGACCTGGTTGCAGTTGTGTTTTTATTCATACTCCAGTTTGATCGTTACCTAGTCTAGTTTCTAGTTACCTCCATCTTTCAGCCCAAGAACAATTTTCCAGAGGAAAAGCGCAACCGCTATCACATAAACAGTCAATTGGTTTGCGAATACGATTCTTTCAGTGAACCACACTGGAATAACATAAAAGTTTACCGGGCGCCTGGACGGTTTCCAAATAAGGTGACTGCTGGTGACATCCGCCTCTGGGCGGCCGGTAATGCCTTTGCAAACTCTTATTTTCACCACTCCTAACCCTTATTCGTATACGCCTTAGGCTGGTTTTATTTTTTTGGTGTTGAAATAAAGTTGTGAACGGCTAACGGCACGTTTCCGGAGTCAGTGGCCATTCCAAGTAGTTTTATAGAAATGGATTGACTTCATTGGCTATTCTAGCTTTTGGTGGAAGTAAATTGTATTACAGGGGTAATTTTTCTCCGACTCGTGAAGCGGCACCCTGATGTATTATGGTAGCTAACACTTATTTTAGCAGATATTTCGGGTATTAGTAGAAAAGCATGTAACGGTATGGATAAACGATATCCATTCTTCTTCTCTAATTGAACTTTTTCATTTTTACTTTCGATTCTTTAAACATTTTTAATTCCAATTTTACGTCAGCACTCTCCTTACATTCCATATCTCTCGAACTATGAGCATTATCTGCTAATGTTATAAGCAAAATATTCCTTTTTAATTTTCGTCTTAGGTACCTAAGTTTATAATATTATAAAGAATCGAATCTATCTAAGTAACTTCAGTGTAAATAAAACGAACTCTCAGTGTTTTGTGAAGTTTTCATTTATTTATCATGTGGGGCCCCTAAAGGTCCCACAAACCAAAGCATAGTGCAGTAACATGGGGATATAGCATCTGGTGCCACCTCAATCCACACTTGATTGTTATATGGCCACTGGGATATCTTAGCCAACGGCTAGCCCAGCTTCCAGACCCTCATTAATCAGTGCAGCTTACAGACATTTACTTCAGTAGGTGTTCGTTCAATGAGTTCATACAATAATTTCAGTAAGTCATTTCAAATATTCTCGGAAACTTTTAAAACTGTTTTTTGTCTTAGGTCCTTCCTCGGAATAATAAACTATTTTAAAGAAAAAATAAAACAAATAGGTTCAACCCAAATGAACACAATTTAATTTTATATTTAACGATTGTTACTTTAAAATGTGCTTGCGCGTTCAATATTTAAAAGTTTTTAAAAGCCTTGTTATCAAAAGCCATCAACGCTGAATTTCGGCCTATTTGCAAGCCAAAAAACTATGCTCTCCATTAAATATGTTAAATAAATCACAACTCACTTTGAACGAGAAAAAGTCCATTTTAAAACCATTAAATTTGGCTAGGGGCTTGAGCACGGAGCGATTTCAGCTGAACGTTTGATTGGGCCACATATTTATGGATGATATGCTGCAAGTGCACCACATATTTGGTTATTAAAAATGTACTAGGCTTTCATAGCTTCCAAATGGTTTTGTTTGTAGATTGATACTAAGTACTGTTTGACCCCATTTAGATCTAGACACGCGGTAGCGTGTCAAGCCAAGTTCTCAAGAAAAACTGGCGAACGCACCGTGTGTCTATTTATATATTCTACTCGCTGGATATTCTTGGATGGATGGATTTCTTTCGGAGGATGCCACATTTTTCCATCATTCTAAACGTATTTGATAATTAAATACCTGACTGATTTTATAGTCTTCGCTTCGAGATAACTAGTACTTCGCCCCAAACTATGAACTAGTGATGTACTCGTACTCGACAACCCATTGGCTGATTTGGCTCATTTTCTAAATTTAAAGCAATTTTAGACCCTGTTTACGGGGGGAACGAACTAGCTCTTTTGGAATAGATGTGATAAAAACTTTATTGTTCTCTCATTAACCCATACCCTAACCTACCAAACATGAAGTTTCGATCAACGACACTCAATTTATTGTCGAACGAACATACATACATAGACCGGATTGTTCAAATAGACTGATAACATTTCTCTACCTATCCATTTATCCAGCCCATAAATAAAGCCCACTGCTGGACATAGGCCTGTTCCTTTTCACGCCAACCCCCTCGGTCTAATACCAATCTCGTCCATTGTCCTCCCGCTATTTTGACAATTTCATCGACCCATCGAGCTTTTGGACTACCCACAGACCGTCGACCCATTCACACACACACAAAGAACTTTTCTCGACCGTTCAAAAATAAAAAATAAATATGTTCAAGGCATATTCAATATAGAGGCGGATGAAACCACTCAGTCTCTTCCTAAAACATTACCCACTTGCCGAAAAAACTATAACGTACAATCGTAAAGTAAAGCCAAACGACGACGACGCCTGCCCCCGTCTTCGGGGTAACGTATGCTAAAAAATGCAAACAGGAAAATTTAATGGCACGTGAACTAAGCCAGCTTCACGGCGTGGCCCCTCCGGCTTGTTCCTGTTTCGTCCAACACCAACATTTTAAAAAGGTATTATACAATTCGAGCTAGGACTTGGCCCACCAATCTCCAGCAAATCCTGGTCTAACAAATTGAGATATTGAGCGACATGGAAAGAAATCTGGATCGACAAGTTAGTTACATATCTGTCGATGATAATTTCTGAACCTTATTAGATTTGTGTCTATGGAACCATTTACAGGACCAAAAAAAATCAGCAGATACCACTAAACCGTAAAGGCAAACATCGTGACGAAACCTGAGTGTCCGAGCTATAATACTCTCGACCACCAATCTGCAGTGGGCTTACAATAATAGTCCAAAGTAATATTATGTAAGCATCAAGTTTTTGCGCTCTCTTAGAATCTGTTAAGTTGCTCCTTATCTAGTCACTCAGCATGATTGTGCTGTAATTCCTGACGATTTTGTCTGAATTATGAAGGTCTCTTTCCTTAAAACGTATTTCAGACCTGATTGTTAATCGTTTATTACAAAAACTAAAACCCGACTACTAAAAGGCTTAAAACAAGACCTTCTTATCCTTAAAATAGACATAGATAATTAATCGTAGTCGGAGGCCATCGGTTTATCAAATACGAATGTGGTGTCCTCCGACTACGATTAATTATCTATGTCTATTTTAAGGATAAGAAGGTCTTGTTTTAAGCCTTTTAGTAGTCGGGTTTTAGTTTTTAACTTCTATTTTTTTTTTTGAGCTTTTTAGTTCTTTATTTTGGATGATCACCTAAAATAGAACCAAGAAGGGCAAAAAAAAAACACATTTTGGAATTTTTTGTTCTATTTGTTATGTTGACGCTACATGTGTTATACATTTTTGAAAAGGTTTTTTTAAGTCCTTTCATTTGATACCCATGACGATGGTATCCGATAATTTTATTTTTAGGTCCACCACTTTAGGGCGCAGCACAGCCGCCATCTTGGATTTTTTCAAAATAAAACTATCCTATGTTACCTGGGTGATTAAGACGAATCCAACGACACCTCATTTGTTGAAATCGGTCGATTAGTTTAGGCTCTGCGAGGGAACAGATGAACACACAAACATACATACATACATACATACATACATACATACGCTGCTAAAATCATAACCCTCCTTTTTGTTTCGCGTAGTCGGGTAAAAAGAGAGCACAAGTATAAACGATCTTCACCTACATTTTTTTTTATGAAGTAAGGAGGTTATTAATTGACAGTTTGGGAATAAGCCGCCATCGCGATTTTATTGAGCGACGGCACTATGCATTTCCGCACTCGTTTCGTAGGATACTTTTGGCACTGCGCTGATTTCGTTATGGTTATGTTATGATTTTTGATAGCCTTCTCTAACAGTTCCAATTCATTTCCGGGGAAAAGCTAGAGGAGGCCACTTTGGCATGATTGTTTTCATTACTATAATGTTGGTGGCTCTTTTTGGAAACTCTTCAAATATAATAAATAGTATTTTTTTGGGCGGTTTGGCACATAACATGGTTTTATAAAATGGTATGTCTCCCACTCTACGTATATAACTGAGAGAGAGAGAGAGAGAGAGCACTGTATAGTGCGATGTCTAGTTCAAAATAATTACTGTGCACGATCTTCGCAATGTGACTTAGGTACGAAAATGCTATGAAATGGCTTGGAAATGGTTTGTATTACTGACAATACCCGAGACTTTTTCTTAAAAATGCTGTTTTTCTTACGATCTGTTGTTTCACATGTTGCCAGTTTAGCCTTATTACCGTAACTTTACCGTAACTTACAACAAATTTACGGATTCCTTAACTTATGACAACTTCAACAGATCCCTGTAACGCCAACCATAGTACCCCACCGAGAAAGGGGAAGCTCGTGAGGAGTTTCCTAAGATTTTATTACATCTATCACTTATTATTCTAAGCTATTTACTTGAACACGAAAATTGCGTTGCGCACTGTTTATGTAGGGTTGAGGAAGAGCTTGTCGTGGCAGATAAGAAAATGAGAACCCATGAAAGGCCCGCCTCTACCGCTATAGGTACACACAACAGCACGTCAGAGTGTACCCTTCTGTTGTAAAGTCGCCCGTAACGTAACCGAATAGAGTTCTAGCACGTAAGGGTCGACGTGCTATCGTGTGTACATGCTGTTTTAGTGGTTTTAAAGCAGAAGGTATTTTATTACACTGGTGCTTCTGAACCAAAATCCAAATGTCATTTCAAAAAGAGCAAAAAAAACACTTCTCTTTAGCCAATCGATACCATTTGTCCCGGTTGTTGTTGATTAATAACAATCGTTAAGCCATGTCAGAGGCCCTTCGGGCGGTCTAAAAACTCTGACACTAGGGGGTGGCCACTACCTCATACGATTACCTACCTACCATTCGTATGGAGAAATTATTTAGTTATTTGCGCGTTTTGAATTTAAATTTTTATATAACCAAATGCTTTAAAACCAGAAATATTTCAGCGTGTATGAGCATTTTCAAAAAACTACAATTTACTATAATATATTATCTTAACAATTCGAGGTACATTGCGCAGCTGACTAGGCATAAGAAAGGCTATTATACTAATTTAATGTACATACCTACATGGCCACTCACTCAAATAGTTACCTAGTATCCAAACCAAAAGTTGCTGAACTATTGAATTATATAGTTGGATAATGATGTCGTTCAATATTATAAATGATGGAACGTGATACATTATAATTTTTCTTAAATTCCCGAAGGGGAACTGAGTTTCACATTGAGCTAACCATCTGCTTCTTTCTATTTTTTGCGCATAAGCTCAATAAAGCAAATTTCCCTTCATCCACTTCGTAAATATCATATTGTTAGCATAAATCTTCTAAGGGGTGGGTAGGGGTGTGGATTTTGATATAGTAACGGTTATTGATTCCACTTTAGATGTGCGTTGGATAAGTACACGCTCTTGAATTTCTGGTAACAAATTAATTCGCGGTTCAGTTAATCTACGACTGGTCTACGAGTATTCAGAATTTCAGATGCTACGAAGATGCAGTGAATTTCTTCGTTTGTATAAATTATGCTCGTAATAGAGTTATTTAGTTCTTGAAAAAACTTGGGGTAATTTCATCACCGCACAAAGATGTAGTTTTAACTAAAACTGCGCTTATTGTTTACGGGACCAATTCCCGGGAGCTGCAATATGCAACTGTCGAAGGAAATCTCCAAAAAAAGAAACAAGTCGAAGTTGTCCAGCGACAATGAACCTTCAATGGGCCATATAATTAAACTAAAATTCATAGTTTATTATCACAATTCGATGTGCATAGAGTGACTTACCTCTTTTGTAACATTTCACATCGAATTTTCACTGTAATTTTTTATGAAATGGCCCACTGGGTATTTTAGCAGTGTAGTTCTCTTGGTAGGAATTTCAGCTTGACTCCGATAAAAACAATAAAGAAGAAGTTAAATGCAAAGAATAACAAAAAGGAGGATATTGAGAGATGAGATAAATAATGACGGTATAAAAAGTAGGTACCTATGCGTAACTTAAATAGGTACAGTCAGCCACATTATTAGCTCCCATGAAAGTCCTTATCCCATGAAACAAATGTGTGAGTATTGAACGAAAAGGGGTTACTCCAGCCGTTGCCGACTGTACCTCCCTACTTATTTACTCCAGAAACTTGTACGTTTGTCAAGAGACCGTTGCTGTGTCGAGTATTAGGTTAACGGACAAGGTAATCTCATTCGATACCTGCGCTCGGTATGATAAGTAAGTATTCAATTGCAAGATGGCGCTAGTAGAGAGCCCGATAAACACGTTTATCGAGACACCTTGTACCCCCAGCTTCAACCCGATGATCGGACGATATCGTTGTATTTTCGGTGGAACTGCATTTCGTAGCCATGTGGCCGTAGCACATCCCAGTCGCGCGCCTTTCTCCATTTTGTCACACGTTTTAACGCTTACGTGAAGTTCTGAAATGCTACACACGACAGCACGTCAGTGTGTACACTTTGATTGTAAAGTCACCCGTAACGTAATCGAGTAGAGTGCTAGCGTGTAAGGGTCGATGTGCTGTCGTGTGCACAAATTCAGAAACGTTCAATAAATATAAAGTAGCGAGCTATTCGAAAAGTCGTAAATCAAAAATTATGGAAATCACTTTGTGAAGTTCTGTTGATGTGTTTCAGGAATAAAGCTGTTTAAAATTGCCCCGTATACTTAGAGCAGAACAAATTGTCAACAAACTTCAATATTCACAAACATAAAGAAATGCAAAGAAATCTAAGTTTGCTGGATGTACAGTCAGAGCTAGAATACCTCTTATTGTTCGATTGTCGCACTTATCGAAAACCTATCATGATTAGGTAGATATCATAGCGTGTCGCCAACTGTATCTGGGTAGAGAATCGGTCCTTCCCGTGTACCAGAGTACTCGTATAATTAACAAGTGGGGGTCTGAAGTAAAAAGGTCGCGGACACAGCACCCTTCGGCGACTGACACTTGAGCAATTTAATTAAACGGAAACGAAGAAAGGACACCGAGAGCGCGAGAGGTAATTTGTCAAAATTAATTAAAAAACAAAGCGAGAAGAATTGGGAGAATATTTAACAACACTCTAAGTGTTAGCTTTTGTTTCTTCGTGTTTTCTAATAGCCTTTGAAATATTGCGCTACATCACTTTTTATTTGGAAAACCTTGCCGCTATTAATAACAATGTCCACTAATCGAAGCTTTTTTAAAACCCTCCACACTCCAACTAGCTCATACTAATAACGCTCCTAATTTTTTTTTAAATACAGTAGTAGTAGATAGTAGAATTAACGGTAGAGTTGCGCCGTAGAGAACCTACTAACTAGCAGTTACTAAGGCGGCCTTGCGTCAGTCAGGGTTAGCCAACTATCGCTGAGTTAATTTGACATTTCCATACAATTTTTGACGTTAACCCAGAGTTAACTGACTAACCCAAGTGACGCAAGTGGACCTAATTGTCTAACAATTTGGCGAATGTTTTGTTCATAAAAAATTTTTGAGTAAGTAGTTAAATAAATAAAATGCTAGCCTACTACAATTTTAGCTACTCTACTCTACGGTGAAGACTCTACGGTGAGACTTAGTTGACATGGAGTTTACTTAGAGTAAACAGTTGTATTCACGAACTCGCTAGCCTAGTAAGGCCTTTGCATCTACGTAATGAGATGATTTATACAGCGTCCAGTGGCACCTTCATGCACACTAGATGGGTGAAGAGACCACTCCGCGCTGCAGTGATTCACTAGCGGTACCTATTGAATGGGCATTGTCACTTTTTTTTTATTCTATAAATCGAAAATATAGACAAATATAAGAAACTAATTTGAATGTTTTCTTATTTTTTTTATTAATTATCTTTTTATTAAGTATTTAAAATTTCTAAAAGTTTTGTGTATGACGTCACCACTGGCATTATGTACTAAGTTCATTGCCTTCATTCATGCGTTTAAAAAATAAAAATATGTTGACGTTTGACCAATGTCAGTGTCAAGTCAACAAGAAGGTTATTTTCTCAGTTATTTGACACTTTTGACAGTTGTTTTTTTAAATATTTGTAGGCAATGGAACTACCGCATTAGAGGCTATGATGACATCATCGAAAGAGAAATGAAGTAAACATTTTTGGCGATAAATATTAATAATCCGTTTTAATTTTACTTATTTAAACCCCTAATAGTAATCAGTATCCCTATTCCTCGAAATGGTTTTCAATTTACGACAATCGATGCCTCACTGATCAATGCCCATTATCTATGTCCTCTGTGTAGTACTACGGATAGAGTTAGGTACAAATCTTTATCTTCCAGTCCGCCTGCATCTTTCTCCCATGTAGGTAGGCAATCCACAACATAATAATATCTACCCTATAACATAAATATCCGAAACACAACCGCGTCTATCCGAGGGGTTTTCCCGGAACCCCTAGCCCGGATGCGGTCTTTACGTACAAAAGACCGAATTGCCCGTTTGTCTGATAGAATTATGCCCCTCTGTGTGCCTTCTTTCAATGCGTCCGAATTTGTTTAGGTTTTGCTAACAATTTATGTTGCTGCCTTTCTACCATATTTTTGGCCCCGACTTTTCCTCATACGAACAATTTCTTATTCTTATGCCTGTCTCTATTTTAAGGTATATTATTATTATTATGATGAGTTGACAGTGAGCTCTTTTCATAGTTTTTTAATTCCTGGCTGTTTATTTCTGAGTAGGACACGCGCAAATGCATATAAGTTCTGGAAATAACTACTAAATTAAACATTTGAAATACCCCCAACATTTTGGCTTCAAATTAGCATTATCTCATAAACGGCTGGACCGATTTTTATAAACTATATCTAAGACCACTCGCGGCTTTCAAATCAGTTGACCCGTTTAAGAGCTACGTTGCCACAGACAGACACCCAGACAGATAGACAGACCGACAGACACACACACCCTCATAGCGGTCAAACTTAAAACACCCTTCCGTTAGTTTGGGTCGGGGGTAAAAATTCTAATGTCAAAGAAAGAAACAAACGTTATTCGTTTGTATTTATTACCGTAGTATTATGTTATACCATTGAAAGAGTAGATAATATTATGTTAACGGAATACATTGCTTTCATGGTTAACATTTAAATATTTGGAAGATCGAGATCGAAAAGCTATTTAGGGGTATAAAGTTACCCTCACCAATAAAATGTTCACTTGTTATTAGAATATTGTAGAGTAGTTTTTAATAGAATATCAGCTCCTATAGTTTGAGATTTTATACGTTTGTCTATCGAGAGCCCTTTAATCTTTATCAAAGGGCACAATGAGCACTTTGAGCACTTCAAAACTTGCGCTAGACAGAAAGAAAAAAAAAACTCTATTAAATTAGGATTTCCTGTTTGTAAATAAAGCGTGAGCCCATTCAAAGTCCTTTCACGGGCCAAATCCAAAAATCCCAAAATAAAAGAAAGGGAAACGAACTCGTCAGTGATGTCTCGACCCGAAGCCAATTGAATTTCAAAGCTGACAAGCCACCACGAAATTTATTCAAAGAATAAATCTGAAAATTTGTAGATCTAAAGGCATAAAGGAGAAGTGGCGCCGCTGTGTCGACACAAAGGAATTTCTAAATTTCACGGCTTCCGCCTCAGCAGTGTTTGTATTTATGTGAGAGGGCGAGGTAAGAAATGACAAACGGCTGCAGGGAAATAACCAAATTGTAGTGGAGACAACCAATCTCGTATCGCCGATGCCGTATGGGGGCATTTGGTCTCGCCACGCTTCACTTACTGTCCCTGACACTGTCGCTATCTCTATAATCCGGTACGAATTTGTCATCTACAGCCGTCGATAGATTGCGGCGAAAGTATCCGAAACCGCTCAGTTTCCGGCTTTATGATGCACGCACAAGGTTTATAATCGCATGATCCCGTTACGCCATTTAAAGTTTTAGGACAAAAGAAAACTAAATAGGTGCAGTACGCAGCTAGTTAAAAGCGCGAGAGTAGCGCACCAAAGCCTTTTAAAGTGGAAAACATATTGTTTCGCAGCTGCTACTGTTTGCTACAGCGCGCAGCCAGGCGCTTGTATGAGAGCGCTCGTGTACCAGGCCAGATGTTAACTATTCGTTTTCAGCGGCACATACGTCTAGGAAAGATGTTTCACTCCGGACATTATCAAGGCGCAAAGTTTTAGATGCTTTTAATATTGCGGAGTATCCTTTTGGGAACGCCACGCAAGTTTCTTGTATTTTGTATTCTGAGCGTGTCTGTTTGAATGCGGATGAAATGTTTCGTGAGAACTTATGAAACTGCGGTGAAAAAATACAAATTCACAATTTAGAACCATTTAGGACGGTGTCATAAGAAATTTTTCAAAAGCTTAGGTGCGTATCTCAGTGATAGCTCTACATTCAATATTTTTCAATGGTTGATAGCGGTGGTGGTTGCTTGGTTGATGGTTTTTAGCGTAAAACTAATGGGTGGTTGATTAGTTTTATGCTTCAATAATCCTAGTTGATAGAAATGAATCTTAAAATGTTGTGTAACTAAGAAGATATATTCAGAGAGAATTTGGTACGTAGGTACATGACCATAACTTTAGCCATTTTATGAAGCAACAAATGAAAGGAAGCAAATAACAAGAAGCATGCAACATTATAAGCACACTATAGTAGGTAAGTGAAGCTTAAACCTATTAGCACAAACTAAACATCAGAAGAACAACCCGATGTTGTGAGTTATAATAGGTCATAGGTCATAAGTTCATAACATAGGTCAGCGGTTCTCAATCTTTTTTGGTGACGGAACCCTTTTAGAAAGCGAAATACTTGATGGAACCCTACAATAAAACAATAGTTTTTACCCGACTGACCCAGAGGAAGGGTTATGTTTTTCGAGTGTATGTATGTAAGGGTGTATGTACCATACCTACTATGACTAAGTTCGGCTGCTCCTCGTGAATACGCCGCGTCAGAACGGTCTACCAGAGAGAGGTGTTTTGAATATTTTTTCTAAACTCTTGCGGAACCCCTACAGGGGTATCGCGGAACCCTAGGGTACCGCGGAACACACTTTGAGTATGGCTGACATAGGTAACCTAGAGTACACCTCCTCAGACTAAGTCGAAACTTGCAGCACAGTAATATTTTTAAGTGACTTCAGAGGTACCTACTCAATTCAACCTGTATTTTTAAGATGAAATACGACGCACAACTAGCGCCGCCAATGAAAAAAAAAACATATCGTCTTTGCTAAAAACGCATCCAAAAAGAAGATAAGTTTTTTTTTCATTGGCGGTGCTAAGTTCTTCATCAGACTGGTTAGGATTTCCAATCACTGGTAAAAAGTTACACTGTTATTAAGATTCTTCACTGATTCCGAGAGACTGATCTGCTGCAGTGCTGTCCGTTTAGGAGTTCCGTTCTCCATCTCCGAAGTTCTTCATCAGATCTTTACTATTTATTATGGGACCTTAAGGGAAGTATACCCTTTCAAACTAAAAAAGAATCATTAGTAAGGCCTGCATGTAGGTGTGGACTGTTTGTAGACAATGAGAAGGTCTCTGGTTAATAGTTTTAACACTAATTGTATTCTGATAACGACTCTAATTTACAAATAAAAGAAATTAAAAATACAGTGCCGGATCAATCATCAACATCGTTTCATCTGGTAAAAATTTCTAACAAACATAAAAAAAAATACGGGTCAAATTGAGTCGGTACGTTCTCCTTTTTGTGACTCGGTTAAAAAGAAACAGACAACGGATATAGGCAGAGAGATGAGTTTTCAGCGAGGCTGTAGGTTTCAAATATCTCGTCACGGCCGAGATGTATGTATTTGGTGCTATTGGGCCTCAGTGAGCCAAACATCTGTCCTAAATATTTCGTGCTTTTAGCGAGTGCAAGGACTGGCGGCCGCGGTTTACGTCCCACGTTAAAGTAAAACATTGCACTTTACTGGGAATGGCACGTGTTATAGTAAGCAGAGGTTGTCGCTAGCTGGGTAAGCTTCGGGCGGCCTGAGTGTCGCCCCGACAGTAAAGTACCTACTGCCTGTAACTTATACATTACCGCTCCAGAGCGAAGGTACAGTATGGGCCACCACACGCACAAGCTTTAATACCACAGTTTTGCCTGCGCAAACCAGCTTGTTTAATGAACACAGCGCGTGTAGTTGGTAAGACGATAGCATGCGCCAGTGTAGACGCACAGTGTTCATCGTATAAGAAAACATACAGCGTCTTTTACATATAGGACAGATGATTGCAGCAGCTTTCAGGGGCATCTCAACTCGCACAAGATAGGAAAATTGAACATTCGGACGCTGCAGTACCTGGGACATGGTTTTTCTGTCAATTAGGCTAAAGCTAAATTAGCTGAGAGGCTAGGTGCCTATAGTACTGTGCAAGCCTACTCCATCTGCAAAATTTCACCATAAAAAATGATGACGACGACAGCGACCGTGACTGCTTCCTAGCTTGTGCTTTGATACTCGTATGGCTGTATAGGCCGAACTTCATTTAAAAAAACCGGTCACATTCAGCGCCATATTTTTTACCATAAAAAATATTATAAGTATGTCATGTTATTCCATTGGACTGAGTTGAAGTGTGTTATTTTGGGACTTTTGCGTTTCCTCTTAGAACTCATTAGAACACCATACTTTATTTAAATTTAGACCGCGGTTTGCAGTTCAATATTGCGCTTTACTAGGAATGCCACGAGTGTCGGGAAATGACTTGGCACCTACTTTAAAAACCACACTGTGAGCAGAGTCCCCTCATCTCTGTCAAAAACTTTTGTCCTTGAACAAATAAGTTTTTTGGTCGGTTCGCATGTGATTGTGTCTTCCCTAAACCACCTTAGTCTTTTGCTTTTACTGAACGTGATGCAACAAACCAACTAACAGAGTAAACAGTGAAATAATTGCTTTCGTTGGTCTCGCTACAAACTTCCAGAGAATTGAAAGGCAAAATTTAGCAGATAGAGCATTTTTGGCTATTTTTTAACCCCCGATACAAAAAGAGGGGTGTTATAAGTTTGACCGCTGTGTGTGTGTCTAACTGTATGTCTATCTATGGCACCGTAGAGCTCTTAAACGGGTAAACCGACTTGGATGCGCTTTTTTTATTTGAAAGCAGGTTTTATAGCGAGTGTTCTTAGACAAATGTTTTATTAAAATTGGTTGAGCCGTTTATGAGTTATGCTAATTTGAAGCTTAAATGTCGGGGGTATTTATATTTAAAAATTTGTAGTAAGGACAAAAATCGCAAGTGCCGAGCTATTTCGCCTCGTGAGTAACAAAGAAAAACACTGGGAGCTGACCGCCAACCTTCGCTGAGTCGGAGAGACACTCTAAGAAGAAGATACAAAACCATGCGACAATTCGGTTTTCTCTTTACATCCATGCATTATGCATCTTCCTACGCCACAACCAAACCAACCAATCCGTTGTCAAAGTCCCATAAAACACGACCAAATTATTATCGAGCAAAGTGTCTAGTTTCCTCGACCGGCAATGTATTCCCTAACAGCCCTTTCGCCGGGGGGCTATTCTATAAATCAATCGAAATGACGCCGAACGCGTTCCGAGGCGCGCATCTCGCTGGGTGGTCTGGATGAGATGGAGTGCCATAGAAGTCGCGCTTTGATATTCTCAACTATAATATATTATACAGCTGATGAGAAAAGCCCACTACCTACTAGGCATAGGACTCTTCCGTTTCACGCCAACCCCGAGGGTCAAAAGCCAATCTTGTCCATTGTCTTCTGAACCATCGAGCTTTTGGTCTACCCACCGACTGTTGACCCATTCTAGGCCACCACTACCGGTCATTCACTTATTCTATAAAGTTAGCAGCCTACTCCGACTCAGCGAAGGTTAGCGGTCAACTCCGCGTATTTCTATTTGTTTCTCACGAGGCGAAATAGCCGGGCAGCACTCGCGATTTCTTCAGCCCGCTTCCTTAGGTTTTGGAGCCAGGATTTGATCCTAAGGCAGACGCGACTCTTGCCAGCGACTTTTTCAATGATTATATAAGTTGCAGGAAGCTGTATCTCTCATGTCTGAAGAGTCCTTGATACAACTTTCCTCCTTTTGTCTCTATTGTCTCTTAACTAATCCTATCCTATTCCTACTTTCCTACTTTCCTACTTATATTATAAATGTGAAAGTTTGTGAGTGAGTGAGTGTGTTTGTTACCTTATAACGCTGAATCCGCTGGACGGATTTGGATGAAATTTGGAATGTAGATAGCTGAGACATCAGAATAACATACAGGGTGTTAAAAGACCGCCAACAGACCCGAAAGCCATGCATACTAGACACCAAAACAAAGTACTTTTTCGATAAATTATTTCTGGGAAATGATTTTGGTTTTTTAGGTTATAATTTTGAAAAACATTTTATCTCGCAATGGACGTGTGACGCACAGAAGTCATATTGCGCAAGCGTAGGTATAAGTTTATGTTACTTAAGCTTGAAGTGCCGATGTTTAGAATACATTGCGGATTGCAGTTTTAACGTCGTTTTTTGTAAGAATTATTCATAATTTTGATATGGCTTCATGAGAAGGTATGTTAAGAACTTGATATTAAATACATTTATGAAAAAAAAAAGTTTTGTAAAGTCCGACTTTGAACCCCATTATTTCGGAAACCGTTGATTTCCCAGGTATAGTTCCTTGGGCAAAAATGTTCATTATGATGAGGACAATACGTGGTTTCCCGCTTTGTTGGCGGTCTTTTAACACCCTGTATAGGCTACATATTATCACGCTTTGGTGCTTAGGAGCAAAATAAACACACAAAGATTATCATATCATATATCATATCATATATATATGAAAGTTTGTGAGTGAGTGAGTGTGTTTGTTACCTTATAACATATATATATATATATATATCACTCTCACAAACACACTCACTCACTCACAAACTTTCACATTTATAATATATATCCTATCCTACTTATATTATAAATGCGAAAGTTTGTGAGTGAGTGAGTGAGTGAGTGTGTTTGTTACCTTATAACGTTGAATCCGCAGGACGGATTTGGATGAAATTTGGAATGTAAATAGCTGAGACATCAGAATAACATATAGGCTACATATTATCACGCTTTGGTGCTTAGGAGCAAAATAAACACACAAAGATTATCTTAAAGTGGCTATTTGTATAAAAGTGAACGACAAAACCATTTACCAAAGACCCTCTGTCATCACGTAGCGTTGAGCTATTTACTTTCGTAAATCCATCAAAAACTGAACATCGGTGAATTTTAATGCACCAAACAGGCCGCTATGTGCCGCAAAACTCAAACGATGAAAAACAGTGAAGAAGTTGTTTTTCATTATCGCTGTCATCCGTCACTGTCACAAAAATGGTATATCAACAAAGCAATAAAGGAAAAATCTACAAGTTTAATTACTCAAAACAGGCAAAAAACCTAAGTTCAATGATAGCTACTTACAATCTGAAAGAGCCAATAAATCCTTACTTTAAAAACTCTGCATCCAGCAGTTTTATCTGCATCCTGAGATCTTTTGGCCAGACGGGATGGGACGTCCGTTGAGTGCATTGCGGATTGCTGGTTATTCAGGGAAGAATAGGATGCACCAGACCTCGAAGAAAAATAAAGATACGATGTTCTGACCAAAAAATCAGCTGTGCGTACCGTGCAAGTGTAGAGTCCCGAGCGACCATAGGCGCATAACATCAGCCATTGATGGTGTAACATTAGTACCATGACCGCTTTATTTCCATTAAGTAAGTACCTAGGACTGGACACTGGACAGGTGCACTTTTACAAAATATCATAGTCGCCTATTCATTGTTGACAACTCTGATAGGCTTTCCACATACTTCAGACTGACGAGAAGATTGGAGCATGTGAAAATCCCTGAACCGCCTGCGTGGTGGTGTTGCCCGCATGAAAGATAATAATATGTGAGAAATAGAGCCAGAAGAGGTGTTTTGTGCCAATCTTAAACCATACCGACAACTTCGCGTCGTCATACCTGTCCTGATGCTCGACAGTGCAGCTTATCGGATTTCCTGGAGGCGACCCCGCGCGATGTGTGTGAGTGACGCTTTCACGACGCGAAAAGACGAAAGAAGAATAAGACTGACGATTCAAAACGGTTGTTTCAGACTATGGTATCGTAGATGCTAAGAAGATTCGTTGGGTGTTTCAGAAGAGCAGCTCATAGAAAAACACACTATTCAATGTGATAGAAATAATATGGTTAAGTATCTCCTGATATTATCTCAAATTTTCTGGTGTCAGAACCCAATTATTATGATCGTTCTCTTTGAAATAGTATGATGCAAAATAAAAAATTAAATTAAATTTCTTAAAGTTTTTTTCTGTTAAGTAACTTCGTGCCTATAATACGAGTAGGTGACGCTAACTATCTCTGTTGGAAATCTTTTACAGTTTTATAGAACGCCAGAGAGATGTTGAGACCTGTGACGTACTGCAGCGAATGCTGATAAATATTCATTCACCAAACAGCGCAAGCAAACGAGATGTACTTGGGTCAAACTACGCATTAGGGCTCTCTAACATCGGTAGAGGCAGTGTCCACAACGGCCACAAAGGCCACAAAAGCACGAAGACTTGGGGCGAGACCAACTGAACAGAGACAACCTAGACTGAAAGTTTGCAGTAAGGAGTAGCAGATTAGCGGACGCAAAATAATAGGATAGGGCTAAAAAGAAAAGATAATCTTTGAGTGTTTCCTGAAATTTAGGTAACCCGCGTTAAATCAGTTAGATGCCTATAACAGTAGGTGTCTGCATCTTTGCTCCGTTCAGTTTGGAAGAAGCAGATAACAACGCGTGGTCCACGGGAGCGAGATCTCGGGCCAACGCTTTGATAGTGCAGGGGGTGTGTTTTAAGTACATCATACCTACTCTCATACCTAAAAATATGCTAGGTACAATTTGCAATTATCCTTTTTCTTTTAGCCACGTGAATGAAGTCGTGGGCACTAGCTATCAACACTAATATTATAAAGAGGAAAAGTTTGTAAGTATGTACGTATGTGGGGGGTAATCTCCAAAACTACTCATCCGATTATAAAAATTCCTTCACTAATGGGAAGCTACGTTATTGCTGAATTCTATAGGCTATGTTTTATTGTGATAACGGAAAAAAATCGAAGTCTGCGCGGACGAAGTCGCGGGCAAAAGCTATCAGATTATAAAAATTCCTTCACTAATGGGAAGCTACGTTATTGCTGAGTGCTATAGGCTATGTTTTATTGTGATAACGGAAAAAAAACTAAGTCTGCGCGGACGAAGTCGCGGGCAAAAGCTAGTAATATTATAAATGTGAAAGTTTGTGAGTGAGTGAGTGTGTTTGTTACCTTATAACGCTGAATCCGCTGGACGGATTTGGATGAAATTTGGAATGTAGATAGCTGAGACATCAGAATAACATATAGGCTACATATTATCACGCTTTGGTGCTTAGGAGCAAAATAAACACACAAAGATTATCATATAGTGGCTATTTGTATAAAAGTGAACGACAAAACCATTTACCAAAGACCCTCTGTCATCACGTAGCGTTGAGCGTTGAGTAGTACATTCGTAAATCCATCGAAAACAGAACAACGGTGAATTTTAATGCACCAAACAGGCCGCAATGTGCCGCAAAACTCAAACGATGAACAACAGTGAAGATGTTGTTTTTAATTACCTATCGCTGTCATCCGTCACTGTCACAAAAATGGTATATCAACAAAGCAATAAAGGAAAAATCTACAAGTTTAATTACTCAAAACAGGCAAAAAACATAAGTTCAGTGATATCTACTTACAATCCGAAAGAGCCAATAAATCCTTACTTTAAAAACTCTGCATCCAGCAGTTTTATCAAAGCTCTTTACAAAGTTGCGGTTGCATCCTGAGATCTTTGGCCAGACGAGATGGGACGTCCGTTGAGTGCATTGCTGATTGCTGGTTATTCAGGGAAGAATAGGATGCACCAGACCTCGAAGAAAAATAAAGATACGATGTTCTGACCAAAAAAATCAGTTGTGCGTAATGTGCAAGTGTGAAAAACATTGTAGAGTCCCGAGCGACCATAGGCGCATAAAATCAGCCATTGATGGTGTAACATTAGTACCATGATCGCTTTATTTCCATTAAGTAAGTGCCTAGGACTGGACACTGGACCGGTGCACTTTTACATAATAATATCATAGTCGCCTATTCGTTGTTGACAACTCTGATAGGCTTTCCTCATACTTTAGACTTACGAGAAGATTGGAGCATGTGAAAATCCCTGAACCACCTGCGTGGTGGTGTTGCCCGCATGAAAGATATGTGAGAAATTGAGCCAGAAGAGGTGTTTTGTGCCAATCTTAAACCATACCGACAACTTTGCGTCGTCATACCTGTCCTGATGTTCCACAGTGCAGCTTATTGGATTTCCTGGAGGCGACTTCAGCGCGACGTGTGTGTGTGACGCTTTCAACACCAAATAAGAATAAGACCGACGATTCAAAACAGTTGTTTCAGACTATGGTATCGTAGATGCTAAGAAGACGCGTTGGGTGTTTCAGAAGAGCAGCTCATAGAAAAAAACACTATTCAATGTGATAGAAATAATATGTTTAAGTATTTCCTGATATTATCTCATATTTTCTGATGTCAGAAACCAATTATTATGATCTTTCTATTTGAAATAGTATGATGCAAAATAAAAAAAAAAATAAAAAAATCTTAAAGTTTTTCTCTGTTAAGTAACTTCGTGCCTATAATACGAGTAGGTGACGCTAACTAGCTCTGTTGGAGATCTTTTACAGTTTTATAGAATGCCAGACCTGTGATGTACTGCAGCGAATGAACAGCGCAAGCAAACGAGATGTACTTGGGTATCAAACTACGCATAGGGCTCTCTAACATCGGTAGAGGCAGTGTCCACAACGGCCACAAAGGCCACAAAGGCACGAAGAGTTGGGGCGAGACCAACTGAACAGAGACAACCCAGACTGAAAGTTTGCAATAAGGAGTAGCAGATTAGCGGACTCAAAATAATAGGATAGGGCTAAAAAGAAAAGATAATCTTTGAGTGTTTCTTGAAATGTAGGTAACCCGCCTTAAATCAGTTAGACGCCTATAACAGTAGGTATCTCCGTTCAGTTTGGAAGAAGCAGATAACAACGCGAGGTCCACGGGAGCAAAATCTCGGGCCAACACTTTGATAGTGCAGGGGGTGTGTTTTAAGTACATCATACCTACTAGGTGGCAAAAAATATGCTAGGTACAATTTGCAAAATCACCACGTTTATCCTTTTTCTTTTAGCCACGTGAATGAAGTCGTGGGCACTAGCTATCAACACTAATATTATAAAGAGGAAAAAAGAAAAACTACACATCCGATTATAAAAAAATCCTTCACTAATGGGAAGCTACGTTATTGCTGAGTGCTATAGGCTATGTTTTATTGTGATAACGGGAAAAAAACTAAGTCGCGGGCAAAAGCTACGAAGTCGCGGGCAAAAGCTAGTAGGTATATAATAGTGATTTTCAGTACCTAGTATTTAAAAAATCAAAGCATTTGAGATGTGGTGCTACCGACGCAAGCTCCGGATCAGCTGGACCGATAAAGTCACAAATGTCGAAGTTCTCAGACGTATTAACAAAAAAGTAGAACCATCAAGCAGCGAAAGATTGCCTACTTAGGACACGTTTTAAGAAATAAACGTTACCAGCTGCTACACACCATAGTGATGGGGCAAAATAGAGAGAAAAAGAAGGCCAGGAAGGAGGAAAATGACATGGCTGTGTAATATCAAGGAATGGACCGGCATCAAAACCGTGGAACAATTATTCAGGACAGCCATGAACAGAGAGCGGTGCAGGGAGCTGACTGCCAACCTCCAGTGATGGAGAGGCACTTCAAGAAGAAGAAGTATTTAATCAAAGATTTTGAATTTATATTATATCGTAGTTTCTGAATTTTCAGGACGAAATTGGTACTGAAAATGCTCGGCTGAAACAGAGGCCAAGATCCACTTAGGGTTACTGAGTCATGAATGAATGAATAAATGGTCATAACGCAGACTTGCTCAAAATTGCACTACATTACATTTGCTAAAATTGCATCTTTTGTTTGGCAATGAACCTTCTATTCTTACTCCATGATCAAGACGCCTTCACGGTTATTACATGCTGGTATCTTTGACAAATAAAATCAACACACTGAACTGCATGTGATGTGGACTTTTTTTAGCCGGTCTGCCACGGAAAAGGGTTACGGGTGTGAAATTGATGATGCAATTCTGCAAGCTATTCAAAGAAATAAGCTGATTATAAAGCACGCTCATATTATATTTTAGACACACCGACTACCACGGATATAAAGCTGGGAAGTGTGACGAGCGCATTCATTTATATGTGTTCCGTATATTCCAGTTTCATTTTCATTTACTTACTGAACTAGTCCAGCTAGTGGGACCAGCTACTTGCTTACTATTGGCACTGTTTACAATAGGAAAAGTTGCTGACAACGCAATAAAAAAATAAAATATATCGCCTAAGGTCACCTGAATTTAGATTAATACAAGCGTAAAGAAATAAGATAAACAGGCTTCGCCATGCAAATCTCCCCGCGCTTATAAAGTGGGGAATTCTCTAGACGAATTCGCCGGGAGTCGGCGAAATAATTGAGCCATTCATAAGGCTTGTGATAGCAGGCGCGCTCTCGGCACAATGACTAATAAGAAGTTAATCCGCAAATAAGTGGAATTGAAACAGAGAAGCGGTGTGTGGGTACCGGGTAGGCCAGTGTCGATTTGTCTTTGTCGGCGTCACTGAACTCGTCAGAAATAGATTAAGCTCTCTCACTCCATCTAATGGGGCTCATTTGTTTGGCTTTAAGAGAAAAATTGCTCTTAAACTCTACGCGATAGGATCTTGTCGTTCAGTTTCGTTTGTTTGAGTCAATTTGATTGCGCTCTCGCGCTCTTATTCCGCCGCCCAATGCGCCGCCGCTACACCCCTCTTACCCGATTACGAGAAGCAAAAAAAGGGTTATGGTTTTAACAGCGTATGTATGTATGTTGATCTTTATTTGTTGAGGCTAATTTACTTCGTCGATCTCAACAAATTAGATATCGTTGAATTAGGTAGAGCAGCTCTCTTTTTAGCTAGAAACCCACAGTTTCATGTTATCAAAGAAAGACAAAGAAATATTTTCAAGCAAAAATTTTATTTTTTTATAAGAGTGTGGTTTTTATTGAAAAGGCCGTTTCAAGCTTTTTTGCTGTCGGGCTTAAGTTCTTATCTTTGATTTTATCCAACGTTTTCAAATTCACTTAACACTTTCGAGTGGCGCCTCTGGAAATTGTTTTAACTTGTTGTTCCTCCCGCTTGCTGCTCACCTGAAAAAAATGTAATTGGTTCCCTGCCCTCGAGTTATTTGTGCCGTTTGTATTCGAATGGTAAACTGTTTAACAAAGTTTTGCTACTATTATGTAAAACTTTATAACAACTTTGTGATTTTACATATTTTTTATGTTCAGTTTGAGAGTATAAATTAGCTGGAGTCGAAACTTCAACATACGACTCATCGATATAAATCTATATAATACGACTATACGAATAAAGATAACTTTGCAGTAGGCCGATTCCTAACCCCGATTCCTTGAACTGTTAAGCCTTTGTTGGCGGCTGTCGCTTTCACATTTGTATAATCAGGCGTTGTTTGACTATTTAAAATCTAACAGCTTTTAGTCGTATCAAAAAAGGTGACCGCTTTTTATTGGAACACATTCTAAATGTCAAAGCAACTTTGCATCGGATCGAGCGCGCTGGTTATAGCTCGGCGAGACGTGTAGCGCCAAAGGCATATTGGAACTTTGCAGACTTGTATCAGCCGCAAAATCGAAGCGTTGATGCAAAATGTAGAGTAAAAAGCTCGGTGGGCTACCACAAGTTTTGTGCCAAAACATCAATGCAGTTAACACATCTACGGGCACAACCGCCTAGAGCCATTTAAGGCGTTCATGACAAGAAAGAGATACTTAACGTCCGAGTGTCCGTGAATAACTTGAGTAGTTATCTGTTGCAGCAGTGCATGAAACTACGAATCAAGAAAACAAAACCGAAAAGACAAAATTACAAGAAACCTGATCTATTACAATTTTGTAGCAAAATATGACGTGCCAAGCTGCCAAATAAGTATCTAAACTACACGCATTTCAATAGCTTACAAACTTTTGATAATAAAGGACAATATACACGTAAAGGTAAATTAACACGTGTGATTATCCTCAGAATTGTAACTCTGCGGATACTTAATAAGTACTATTTCTATTTAAAGTTGGTAACAATTTCATGAATCACGCTTCAAGTGCTTCGTATTTCGTATTCACGAGGAGCTGAATTTAAATTCAAAGGAGAGAAAGAAATTAAAAATCTGCAGCAGAAAGAACTTGCCAATCTCACAGTGGATGCGTACCGTCTGCGGCAAGGAAATTCATATTTAATATTTTTATCTTTTCAGAATGGACATTATAAAAGTGGCTTCATTACTACCTAACTGCGCAGTATTCGACAATTAGGTATTCATGTCTCTTTCTTCAGTGTCTACTGTCTAAGTCTACTCTTATAATTTATCAATGAAACAAAGCCAAGCCGCAATCTTGATTAGAAAAAATACGTTTGACAACGTTAATTTATTAATGAAAATGATTGATTCAGATAAGTTACTTTTCTATGCTTTTACTACAATGTTTATACGTTTATGTTATTCTACATCATCAAAAGGTAGGTACCTACTTTTATTTCTACTAGTGGTTCGCCCCGAACTATGAACTCGCGACCCTGTATCTCAGCAAACCCTCGACCGATTTGGCTCATGTTCGAACTTAAAAATTCTCCTTGCCTCATTTACCTGCCTACAAAATTTCATGACGATCCGACCAAATTTACTCAATTTATCGTCGAACGAACATTCATACATACATACATACATACATACATATATACATACATACATACATACATACATACAAATATACAAACGCCGGATTGTTCCAGTAGACTCGGAGAACTTCGCTCGCTTCGCTCGCTCGTTCAATTAAATTATTCCACTGGGTTTTAAATAACCGGGGAACATATTTATGGATGCATGATGTCAGAATTAATAGCCTCCTATTAATTTACAGTGAAATATTATCCAACAGAATGTTAATTAAATCGTCAGGTTAGTATCTACTAAAAGAGTTGTTTATAACAATAATTTTATTGATAAAACATTTAGTAAAATTACTTATAATCTAGATGTACTCGTAAAACTGTGACAGCTATTATCAAAAAAACAAATTTCTTCAATTCTCAAATACAAATTGTTCCATTTTCAAACCTGAAAGGAACGTTTTCTCAGAAAACTCCCAACAGTACACTCCAGTATTAATTGGTCGGTTAACCCATATCGGCCACATTAGCCTGCCTGATAATTAGACAGCTTACATGTGACTTTTTGTCTGTTCCCATTTAAGACTAAAAGTGACTTAACAAGAAGAAAACAACAATTCATCTGCCACTGGCAAAGAAAATAAGATTTTAAGGGTGCCAAAAGTGGGTGCATTTTACAATGGACTGTCTCAGATTGTCCCTAAAGAGTGACGAAAATAAATAAAAGCGAGGAGCGAAGCGGGGCGTATTTCAGAAACGACAAGTTGAAGAATGTCGAAATGTGTCATCTGTCAGTCGGTATTTAAAACGATCCGTTTTGGAAGTGTCAAGCGAAGTGGTAGCTATGTCGCGTGTGTCTGAACATGGTGATGGAAGACTCGATATTCTACACCAAAGTATGAAACTTTCAGCAATACGGATTTAGAGCCCTTTGCAACCGCCATATCTGCCATAGATTGTAACAATGACTGCCTGAGATAGTTTAGGCAAAAGCAGAGTTATCTTAGTCCGCCATAAAGTGTCAATTCAGGCCCTGTGTTACCTAAAATAAGCACCTTAAATACTCCGACTATAAAATGTAAAAAAAAGATTGAAATAAGAACTATTTTCCACGAATGTACCGGTCTTGATGGTTGACGCGTGAGTGGATTTTTTAGAGAATAGAAACGCTGCCAATTTAGGATGGACTTCAAAACTATCGTTGTCTCGCTTTGATTGTATTGATTAAAGCTAGAGGGTAGTGTTTTTAGTTCATCCAATTTTGTTTTTCTCTTTCATCCTTATTTTTCGGCGTGACGTGAGCGTTGTTGATGTCTGGTGTCACTTATTGGAGCACAATATCGTGTCCTTTTGTACTCTGTTCGTGTATATCTGAATAGTCGGAACAGCTGTTTGCTAAAAGAATTGGAATTTTAAGATCTATTCAACGTGCCATCGTTTTAAAACACCTTTTAGGAGTTTAAAAGTAAAATGCGCAATAAACGTCAGAAAAATATCGTTTTAAATTAGGTACCAACTCAAAGTTTGCTCAAGTTGGCTATAAGGAGAAACATCACTAATAAAACAAGTGAGTGTAATCGTTCGTGAATCGTTCTTATAAAAGTAGTGAAAAAATGTAAATGTCTAATTTTCCCGGTCTATATGGACCAAATCTTAGTACCAAATAGGTATGTTATTGGCGTGAAGAAGATAGTAAAGCCTATCCAGCGTTCGCGAGCAAGTTCCAAGTAACCAAGCATACTGAGTATTGTGATAGGTAACATTAGGTAGGATCAAATTTCTAATCCAAGACAGCCACTTTGAACAAGCAAACGGCTAATACAAGAGCAAGAGCATTATGCAATAACAGCTACGATTATAGATATTGTTAAGCCCCCACTTAGAAGCGCAACAAACGTACGAGTCTGGCTTTCCTGCAGCATACTAAACTAGCAAGAGTTGATACTGGCATTTTGTTTGTTTGAACTATCAAATGAAGAGGAAAGTTCTACAACGTGTTACAAAACATCCTAACTCTTTTTACAGGGTGTAACCTACTGGTCAACAGGATGTCAATTCTGTAAAAAAAAGTTGAAAAAATACAATTTTTATTTTATAACCTCAAAATAGAAATTTTTTCAAAACTTTTTTGTCCTTGGTATTAGCTCTTTAAAAATATATTTGTGGGTGTAGGTGCATTTGCAAAGGTTTGAGTTGTTAAAACATTGTGAAAGTCAATGAAAACAATATTTAAAAAATACTTTTCTCCCGCCACACCGTTCACATTTTATTAATTTAAAAATCAACGGAAAGTCGTAAAGCAAAAAAAAAATTTAAAAAGAGTTAGCATCTTTTGTAACACCTTGTATACAAACAAATAAAGCTACACTTTCGTAAACTTTTAGTACTCGGTAATACCTACCTAGTGAAGAAACTGCACTGTACTCATAATGAAGTGTGTTGAAATGCCATGTGTCATGTTTCATAATATTATAATCTGGTGTAATGAAATGAATGAACTGTACTGCAATGAAATGTGTTGAAATGCCATGTGTCATGCTTCATATCATCTAGCTAGTGTGATGAAATGAATGAATTACTGTAGGTACTGCAATGAAGTGTCATGTTTCATGACGTGTGCTGAATTGTCATGTGTCATGTTTGGTGTCATGATATTATAATGTAATATCACCGGTATTAAATGTCATGAACTAATCATGACTTTGAAGTGCACTGTTTTGCGCATGTCTACTTAGTATTTTTCCTAAGGCAACCAACCCCATGTTTCGAATCACGCGCTATCGTTTCTACAGTATAATCCGTGCGGGATCAGAATGAGATAATACCTTTTGGAACTGAGACGCTCGCGGTCCGCCTGTCAGCCGTAGCGTCAGCATTTCGGCAAACTCTAGTTGTCTATGGCAAACTCGCGTCGAAACTTGCTTGTGTTTTCTGTGCGCGTGGGTGTCTGCTCGAGTTTTATCACGTTTTATTCAATTAATGCAATAACATTTAATCCTTTTAGATTACAACTATAAACATTTTTG
Organism: Zelleria hepariella; assembly: GCA_949319315.1. Classification (NCBI taxonomy): domain Eukaryota; kingdom Metazoa; phylum Arthropoda; class Insecta; order Lepidoptera; family Yponomeutidae; genus Zelleria; species Zelleria hepariella. Next base: position 10,901,463 of record OX439382.1, read on the forward strand.
TGTATTTTAAATCTAAAATTTTTTTTACTGACCCTACTAGAGAACTGTCATTTTCTGTTCAGTTTCAAAAGGTATTATCCCATTCTGATTCCGCACGGATTATAAAGGTCGCCCGTTGCCAGTTTGCCAGTACCTAACACAATTACCTTGCAGGCCTCGTTAATACACCGTCCCGACCGCATTCGCCCGCGGGAAGAATACAAATCGTCAAATGAATCGATTGAGATGCGACGGGGTAGATAAAGCTATAGAGAGGAAACGTTGTGCAGCGAACGAACTACGTCCAGAATAATACAAAATTAACAATTTCACTGGTGAAAAGGTACCTACACCGTTATTAAGGTGGGATGATAACAAAGTGGCGGGAAATTCAAAATTTTCACAGTTTTTTACATTTTGTAGCTAAACTGAGCTATTTTTGTTCAGCAATTTTTCGTTCGCGGAAATAACAAAGTATTTTATACAAAATGCAAAAAAACTCTGAAAATTTTGAATTTCCCGCCACGCTGCTTTCTTCCAGCATTAAGCTATTGCACTGATTCCAAGTGATTTGCTGTGCCGTTGAGGAGTTCCATTCTTCATCTCCGAAGTTATTCATTAGATCTTCAACATTGCTTTATGGGATCGCATTCAAACAAAATTATAAATAGAACTCCGGGGCACGCTGAAAAACAGCGCCACCAACGTCTCTACGACGATGGTGGCACAGCTGACAAATACAAATACAAATACTTTATTTGTCAAATATGGGTTTGATGGTACAGATGATATTATAAATAGGGTATTGTCTCTCCATATTTTACCTTTCGGCGTACAAATTAAATGTAATTGAACTAATAATCTAAAAATTTCAAAAAAATCATATAAAAACAAGAAATAAGAAAATTAAAATCATGAGCGTGCTCCCAATTACCAAAATTGACAAAATTTTATTGTTTTAGCTTTTAAGTTTAGTTAAGTATTTTTTGTAATAAACCTTTTTTATTGTTATTCTATTATTATTCTTATTCTTATTAAAACCGGTTCACGTTAAAAATATTTCTGAGGCAAGACACATAAAAATAATACGGGTCGAGTTGAGTTCCTCTTCCTTTTTTGAAGTCGGTTAAAATTTTACAAAACAGAACTTCTGCTCGTTTTGGAAAGGTTGTCTGGAAAACATCGCTCTTAGTATAACAATGTCGATACTCAGTTTTAATGCCGCGAAGAGGAAAAGGCCTAGGTACTTGGGTATACCTCGCAGTGTACAAAATCTGGGCTGATGATAATCATGAGTGATGAGTTTATCACTAAAAAGAGTTGCACGAAGGTACACTTGCTCCAAAAGTTACATAAAACCAATGAGTTACACAACATTGTAGTAGTTGCATTTACAGTGGTTCCAGAGTTGGTTACAATAATAGATTTTGAATTTCGTAAACGGTTAAACTTACTTTTATTATGTCGGTGTAGCCGACTAGTTTCGGTTCTCATTCGGAGACCTTAATAAAAGTAAGTTTAACCGTTTACGAAATTCAAAATGTGCAGTTCTCACGAAAGTTTAAGTGTAAAAATAATAGATTTCACTCTCTTTACAGATTTATTTGTAAACTTTTTACAAAATTCAGAGATAAGTGGATCTTCTGGCTCTCCAAAAGTAAGCAACAAACACGCTTTGCATAATTCTATTCGAAGTAAGTAATAGAGCCAAACTGATCGGTTTTTTATATGCATAGTCTGCAACATGAGAGTTTCGATGCTTGAGTTTGTTTGAACACCAAAAGCTTTTTTTCTGCCCGGCTAGGAATGCGTCGCGCGACGCGAGTTTTAGGTATCTACATTAATGCTCGCGAGATACTAGGTACTTCTTTCTACGGGAAGTCGTAATAAGTGTCATGTCTTTCGCGAAATTATTTGATTTTTCCTTCTTAGCCTTCGTAGCCATGTTAGTTTTTGCGACAAATTTCACGTCGAAATCATAATTTCGACGTAAATTATCGGAAAAGGAAATTTCTTTTTTCATTGGCAAGTGGACGGGGGAATCTCTTAAATAACATCTTTCTTGATATGCATGAGTGAGTTGAGCGTAAATCCGGAATTACACAATTAATGAGACCGGACAGCAAATTGAATCAAGTAGCGAAAGTAAAATCGGAGAAATTATCAACAATATTCTGACAAGGGTCCAACAGGCTGTTGGAAACTTTAAAAGATTATTTAAACCCTTACTTATCTTAAGTTCCAGTAATGAGTCTTGGCAACAGACTCGCTCGAGCGAGATGGATTGGACGGTGGAAAATTTAATTTTGATAGAATAGAAACTTCTACCACCCATCTTGGCTCGTTGAATGAAATTCCTGGAACAACGTGTCTTGATTGACGCTTTCCTCTGCCTAGGCTAAAAGAGGCCTTTTAGTTGTGCTTTTAGCTAGCGATGGTTACGGTGAAAATAATATATATATATATTTTTTTGGAAACTACAGAGCCAATTTTCGTCAAAGATAAAAACTTGGTGCTAAATGAGTGGGATGAGTCTCATTAACACTCTTTTACATTAAGTTTCTGTTTGAAATCAATACCTAGTTTATTCAGCTGTAATTAATCTGTAAAATATATATTTGGACTTTGGTACCTACTTAATTTTCTATTTTCGAATTACGATACATAGATAACTCTTTATTGTACACCAAAAAATATTTACAAAATAATTTCTTTAACCATTTGCGTACAATCATTATTAGAAGCTATTTGTACAAGAACAGCCAATGTAACATTTTTACTAATTTTGGTTTTCAACACTGTTCAACAAGCTGCATTAGCCCCACTAATCAGTTTTTACAAAAACTTCCCATGTCCACAGTTACGGCAATTTTACAAAAACCAACAAGGTTTGCTTGTAGGACAATCGTTTTGGCCAAAAAGCGCCGAATTTTCTCTGGGGACAAAGGTTGTTCTTGTAAAAAGCGCTTCTATTGACGGTGTTGCCACTAAATGCGATGATACATAGAAAGACTAAACAGTATTATGGTTCCTTTGCAACCAAAGCAAAACAGTTCCAAAGTAGGACTAGCAGTAGGACAATTCTTATCAGTCTCGTCTGTGTCAGTGGCCAGACAAAGTTTGGGATTTCAGCTATTTATTGCAATCCCGCGGGATACGAGAATTTACGCGCCCCGAGATAAAGCAGTACGGTCTTAGCGCAGCGGTGGCAAATAGTTTTTCTTTTTTTTTTCACATAACTTTTTCAAATGGGATAAGTAAGAAGTTACACCATTTATAACTCGAGAACGGGTGGACCGATTTATATGATTTTTGATTTCTTGGATTTCTCTCCGCCCCGAATAGCAGAATAACCATTAAAACAACGGAAAACTCACAAGAAAAAAAAAAGTCTGTGCGGACGAAGTCGCGGGCAAAAGCTAGTTTTATCTATACAGGGTGTTAAAAGACCGCCAACAAAGCGGGAAACCACGTATTGTCCTCATCATAATAAACATTTTTGCCAAAGGAACTATGCCTGGGAAATCAACGGTTTCCGAGATAATAAGGTTCAAAGTCAGACTTTTCAAAACTTTTTTTTTGCAGAAATGTATTCAATATCTAGTTCTTAACATATCCTCTCAAGAAGCCATGTCAAAATTATGAATATTTCTTAGAAAAAAACGACGTTAAAATTGCGACCCGCAATGTATTCTAAACATCGGCACTTCAAGGTTAAGTAACATAAACTCATACCCACGCTTGCGCAATATGACTTCTGTGCGTTACACGTTCATTGAGTAATAAAATATTTTTCAAAATTATAACCTAAAAAACCAAAATCATTTCCCAGCAATAATTTATCGAAAAAGTACTTTGTTTTGGTGTCTATTATCCGTGGCTTTCGGGTCTGTTGGCGGTCTTTTAACACCCTGTATATATAAAAATTAATCGCCGTGCATTAGTCTCGCTAAAACTAAGAAACGGCTTGACCGATTTGCATATTTACTGTTTTGTTTAGTTCACCATAGTTCAGGGTAGGTTTAAAAACAAAGAAAAATGGGAAAAGTTAAAGGATTAGCTGAAAAACGGAAGAAATATAAATTGGTCTTTTTGTATTGGAATCGCCATTTTTGACGCGGAGAGTCAAACTATTTTAGGTGATACGAAGTTCACCGGGTCAGCTAGTATAAAATATAAAATTCGGTGGCGAATCGGTGGTACACTTTTGACTGAACACCCCCCTATATTATCAACGATATTTTTCAATATGACGTCACGATCGACTGCTTATGATAAAAAATGCCTTAAATTAGGTATAAAAAATCAGACACTTTACAATGAGTGAAAATATAAAAAAAAACTTCCTTGTAAAAAGCCACGTTAACTAACTTAGTTACGCATTCAGAATCATCTAACTAAGCCAAACCATTCTACACTTTACAAAACCACAATTTTTATTCCATCTAGCCGTAAAACTGCTTTTCTTTGTTGTTTCTTCGCGAAGTTATTTCAATGGGCCCATTGTAAAGTATTAAAAACAATATTTCGTCTGCGAAAAACAATCTCTGTTCAAACAATGGGCTTGCGCTAATAAATCGTGCGTTACGCCACGCACGCGTCTAGCCGCAGCACAACACAATGCCTGTTCACACCAGTGATAGAGCTTCAAGCGCTAGATTCAGTTAAAACTTGGTACATTGAAATATGCATTGCATTAAAACTAATAGTAAGTTAGTAAGGTGTACCGCATGCATGTCCCACTAGCTGGGCAAAGGCCTTCCCTCAGAGAGACGGATTGGATCTAAAAAAAAAAAAAAACACACAATTCGTGCCGTGCCAATTGGTGATTTTTACGGGATGTTATGCCTCAGACGCTCCGATTTGCTTACGATGTTTACCATCACAGTTACCTGAATATCGTATTGAGAATGAAGGAAAAGCTGACACAAAGCAGCATAGATACGCAGAAATCAGAGGACAGACTCACGTCTGCGTTTCACGTGACTTGAATCAAGCTCGGTGCTAGTTCATCATCATCATCCTCCGTTTCTGTCACTCCTTAACAGAGACATAAGGCTCTCAAAAGAGTTTTCCATTCTTGTCGATTTTGTACCTCAATCACAATCAAATGCTCATACGTTGTTTTTGGCCAGTCATTCTCCACAGTTCTGTGTTACTATGGCATGATCTTCGTTTTTTGCCTCAAGCACTGCGCTGCGCTAAACTGCATTGCCGGCGAGTGCCGGCGACTTATACGCTTAGCCTTGATCTTCCTAGCTTATTCACCAAAACTGCTTTAGTTAGCGCTTGAAATCCTATAGTGGTGCGACACCACAATGGACGCCACCCGACACGAGGCGAAATAAAATAATTTCAGCCGCATCAGCAAAGATATGGCGGCTGCAATGTGTGTAAACCTCAGGGGAAACGGACTGGGGTAAGCTGAAGGCTGTATCCGCTACACGTTACAGAATTATTACGATAGCCTATCCAGGTCAATTATTTGATGCCTAGGTGAAAATAGTAGATTAACAGCTCTTCAACAAATTAGGTAACGGATTTGCCGACTTCAACCTTTTCACGATTACATTTTAATTGACATACCTGTCGATAGCAGTCGCATGTATACCAACTTTTGAAATAAGATGGGCCAGCCTACGAAATGTAAAAGAAAAGCTATGAATTCTCAGCGTTGACAAAAACTTGAAAGTTCCAATAAAGAAACAAAAAGGTTTTCGAAAGAAATATTATTAAGAAAGTGACTCAGCAATTATCGTAATATGTAAAAGTTCAGACGCATCAAAAAGAAAACACTTTCGATGCGCGTTTGAAAACTTTCGTCCAATCGAACCGTTTTGCGAATCACGCCAAAACTCGTAATAGAAGTCGATTCACGCGAGAAATTTATCGCTCTCCACTTATAAGTATAACCGAACGGGTCTCGAAAACGAACAATAAAGCTTCAAACAGAGCAAGTACCAAACGACACGCATCGAACTGAAAAAATAAACAACCATAATGTCGCGTCCACAATTAGACAAATAAAATATGCGGGAACAATGGCCGGGACGAGTCAGTGAATAATTTTAGCATCGCTACTGATACACCCCATACGAAGAAGCGTCCCAATCAAATATCAGCTCTACTGGAAGAACATAAGAATCACGCCATCTGACACAGCAAGTGAAACATGGCGGAAGCTGTAGCGCGCTATCTTTACCGCACCCGAGGGAAATAACGCACTGTCACGCGGAATATACTGCGGGCCATACCACAATTAGAGATTGCTAGAAATTGCGTAATTAGAAACCTGCTAATCGATCTTGAATACGACGCTGCGCTGGGAGGGGAGCTCCTTTGTTACAGCGCTCATGCTCGGATGCGTCTGCACTCGCGCGCCGCTCGGTAATCTATCTTTAGTAAGTTTCTGCACCGAATAGGCAAAATATACACATATTTTCAAATTGTTGGAAGAGCTGCTGCCGTTACCACACCCACGATTTGACGAGAAAAAATATGTAGATAATGCCGATTTTTAATAAGATAGAGCTTCTCACTCAGCGTTATGTACGGTATGCATCGGTATGTTGTAATGATTGAGACTCCGGAAATCCGGATTTGGGTAATTGTACCAAATTGCATATTGACAATCAGCACATAACTAAACTTCTGATACGAGTAAGTCACGTTCACAAAGTATGATTTATTTAGTAAATACTAGAAAATTACGGTTGTACCCTAATCAGAGACGTCCCGGAAATAGTTTGGGCCAATTTTCCGCGACCATTGCGCAACGTGCGGGGTCCAGTTGAGGTTTTTTCGCACTAGTTTCTCACCCTAACCACAGCATTAAGAGTTCACGGGGAAGAGTAATGATCGTAAATGGCAGGAAATTACTGAGGCACCTTATCGCTCGATTCAATAAGCCCAATGGTCCAGAGGGAGGCGAATAATGGAACTGCAACTCCAGCTATTCGCTTGATGTTCCTTTAGTGACGCGCGTCAATGGGAGTAATTGGCGCTTATTCGAATCTTTCATCCCCGTCGACGCCAAATTGCTCGTAACGCCGACAGTAGCTTACTGACTAATGTGAGCGTAACATAGAAATAAATATAACAAACAAACGCGTAAACCTGTATCTAACGTATAAAAGTTAATATACGGGGAAACGGGAGCAAATTTAACCTACAATAAAACGTGCGGCGCATATGTTAAGCCGAATCTTAAGGGCACATTTGTTCGGTAAAGTGCGTGACAAAATTGCGGGTAGGCCGGAACGGCAATGCCGCTTTCTCGATCACTCTCGCGCCCCTAACACTTAGCCTCCACTTTTTACCAATTTCGCGAGCTTTTCTCCGCACATCAATCTCTCCCTACTTTCCTATATGATGTTGAACCGTCACATTGCATGCGACCCTGCCGTAGGCACACTTATGCGCAAATTAAATCAGTTTTTGTGTAAATCGCTGACTGGAAAACACCCTTTTCTGGGACGTAATTCCGTAATCCGTGACGTAACTCGTCACTATCAGGGCTCCTGTAAGAGAGTACGAAGTTTTCATTTGAGATTTACCTACTTTCGTTTAGTAGCTTACTTTGTAGGAAACTTGTATTGTATTTTGTCAAACAACAAATCTCACGGGCGGCTGGTTGGTTTTACCACTTGATAGCGGAAATCACGTGAACCTTTTACAATGGAAAGCCACTTTATCCTATCCGAAGACATCTCAAATAGTAATTATTGAACCAAATATCTACATCTCCTTTCTTTGACTCGGATCAGCGTGTCCCATTTCTACACTAGAATGTGGCATGATAATGTAGAGTAAAGTAAAATGAACGCAATGTTTTTATTGCAGTATGTGAGCATTGGTTGGCCTTAATAAATTACAAACATATTATATTTAAGATGATTTACGCAGCATAAGCATCTAGATTATACATATCTAGACATTATAAATAGATTTACATCTATTTATAATGATTTATGCAGCGTGTAGCACCCCCACTTACACTAGATGGGTCAAGAGGCCACTCGGACGTCTGAGACATGTTTTAGGAGCCTACCCCAGACTTGCCAAGCACCTGTCCCATCCTCTCAGCTTAGTCAGCCTAGTCCACAAGAAAGATACGGCAGCTACGCACTTATACGCTGCAGCTGTGCATATAAAGACAGGTACGAATCGAGAAGAGAGGTATTTGTAGCATTTCGTAATAGCTGGCAAGTTTAAAAAATCATCAAAAAAAATTATTCCTAGTTTGCCTTAAACAAAAATCGACTTGATCATCCTTACACCAAACGCTGCCAAATTAATGGCTCGCCTGTAACGTGTTTTAGTTTTTAATGTGTTTTATTTTGTTGTGTTTTGTTGTAATATAATTTTGTGGCCATAAATAAATAAAATAAAAATAAAAAAGCCTTTATTATTCCCAAAATCGATAAAAATTGAAAGTAAAATAAAAATAGTGAAATTAGGACCCCGTAAGGGTATAGGCCTCCTCCAGTTTCTTCCAGTCGTCTCTATCTTGTGCAGTTTTTACCCAGTTCGTGACCAAGAACGTGACTCTTCTATGTCGTCCACTACAATATAATTTTGTGGCCATACGAATAAATAAATAAATTGCCAAAAATTTATATTTGTACCATTTCGTAAAGGCTGGCAAGTCCAGTTAAAAATCGTCATACAAATTCGTTCCTCCTCTTAAAAACCGATACTCCAAGAGGCAACGCACGATGTCGCAAAACACTAAACACATTAACCCGGCTGGTAAACTTGCTCAGAGGCAGCCTGAGCACCGCTTGATTAGACTGGGCGCCCAACGACCGTATTCGCCATAAAGATTTTTGGGTAAACGTAATATGGTGTCGTTAGGGTAATAGAATGGCTCGCGCCGTCGCCGCCTCCGCCTCTGGTAATGAACTTTGGAGGTTGGTTTGTACACATGGATGTTGATGTTCGCTCTCATTGAATGTGAATGTCTTGGTCGGATTGTTTGGCAATTGGGTACGCAAAGTTTTTTGTTCGAAAGTCCGTTATTGGCTTAAACTTATCTTTAGACAATATTGAGAAACTAATTTAAATATTTTTTTATTTTGGTCCAGTAGTTTTGTTTTTATGCGCTAAAATGTTTTGTTCCTATGACCGCCCACAGTATGCAGACCGTCGCTGAAGGTCATAAAACCGTATCTTTGAAACGTTGTAAAATCCAAACTACTGAACCAAAATAAAAAATATTGAAATTAGTTTCTCAATATTGTCTAAAGATAAGATTAAGCCAATAACGGACTTTCGAACAAAAAACTTTGGGTTAGAATTGGACAGAATGTTGGAGACAGGTTGTGAAGTTTCACCCCCTTATGTATGAGAAAGAGTTACGTTAAGCTTTTTAAGACTAACCTAAAATTTAATGGATATAACATTGTAAAGCTGAGCTTAGAGAAAAAGTATCTGTGCACTGTTTTCTAGTGATTTTCTGCTGTCCGTTGAGGAGTTCGATTCATCAGTTCTTCACATTTTTTATGGGACCACACGGAATAATAAGCTTTAAAAAAATCATCAATATCGGTTCACCTAAAGAAAAATTCTGACTAACAAAAAAAATCAACGAGTCGAATTGAGTAACTCCGTTTTTTTTTTAAATCGGTAAAAAAATTAGGGTACTAACTCCGCAATGAAATAACGAAGAGTTGATCAGAGTTCATTAATTCTACCGCGGGCTGGTAATTTCAATAATAGTATTTTCACGATATATCATCACTCAGATATTGCGTTTTTTTAATGAAAACAAAAGACCATCTACTAACATACCAACTGAAAGAAATCGAACTATAATCGAATAAAGCCACCACTGTAATATACGGCTAGCTTATCTATCTTGTTGATAAATCTAAATTGGATTTTAGTCTAGCCAGGAAAACTGGAGGGGTGTGACTCGATGTGGGCGTGCCCTGCAAGACTTGCCGCACAAACTATACAACTGACAGAAAAACATTGGGAAATTATCCTGTTCATTAGGAAGTTACTCATCACCCAACATCTCTAGGTACAGTCGGCCACACGCTAGGATACCCCTTTTTGTTCGATTGGCGCCCTTATGCTGCATGCGGTAAGGGCTTCCATGGGGTATCTGTGACTATTGCCGATCGTACGTTATGTACAAAATATCGCTGATTTAGTGATGGTTTGATTTCATAGTACATTTTTGCACGATACAGACCAAAAGCCCACACGTAGTACACTCCTCAATATTAGAACGCCATCATTGATTTCAACAATCCATATTAATTCTCAACATTAAACAAAATATTTTAAATATGTTTTTTGCCAACCCTACAGGGTGCACTCTAAGTCGATAGCGAAACTTTAAGTAGGCTGTCTACTGATCCATAAAAACACCTTGTACTAGGTGGCGAAGAAAATGGAGCGAAAAAAATATCAGCTGTTCCATACAAAAGGTCGACTCAGTACAGCGCCAAATGTATGAAGCAGCTGATATTTTTTTCGCTCCATTTTTTTCGCCACATAGTAAAAGTTGTTTGTTTTGATCAGTAGACAGTCTACTTAAAGTTTCGCTATTGACTTAGAGTGCACCCTGTAGTTAGTTAAAGGTTACCTTTTCATTTTTGGTGCAAGGTCGCGGTAACTAACAGATTTTTCAAAAGATTTGTCTGTACTGCTATACGTTCTTATCAACTAGGCTAACAGAACCGAAGTAAAGTTGTGCTTTCAATTTCTTCTACTTTTGTATGCTTCCTGTGTTGTGGGTCGCATTTTACGAGACCGGGTAGGATTCAATAACAACCCTAATAAGAAATCAATAGAGCCCGATAATATTAGGTCCTTGGCATAGTGCGATGTGAATTTAATTGGGGTTGACGCAGAGATAAGAGATAGGTAGTCAGAACTAAGTATGTCCCTTATAGGACTGGTTGGTGATTACCGATAATTTATGCATTTGCATATTTTCATATGCAAAAGCATAAAACGGCATTTTACAGCGTTATTACAATATATTTTAGTGAGACTTTTTCATTAAAGTGCATATTTCCGAAAAAAAAAAAGTCGATCTTTCTACTTTAAAATTATGGAAAACTTTTCCGATTTTCTTAAATATTTTGCAGAGTTCTAGGCTACACAAAAGTTTATAAACTATTTAAAGTTTCTAAAACTCTTGTGTATTAAAAAATAGGCGTTATTGAACGAGCGAGCGAAGCGAGCGAAGTTCTCCGAGTCCACTGGAACAATCCGGCGTTTGTATGTATGTATGTATGTATGTTCGTTCGACGATAACTTGAGTAAATTTGATCGGATCATCATGAAATTTGGTAGGCGGATAAATTTTAATTTATGTTCGAACTTAAAAATTCTTTTAATTTATTAAAAGAATTTTTAAGTTCGAACATGAGCTAAAATCGGTCGAGGGATTGCCGAGATATTGGGTTTTAAATTTATATGCAATACGCGCAATTGGGGTTAGCAAAAAGTTACACACTCGCGAGTTCATAGTTCGGGGCGAACCACTAGTTAAAACGTTTGTAAAAAAACTATGGAAACCCAATTACCAACAACTGTCAAAGCTGTTTGGTTACCACGATTCTCAAGTGTTATAAAACAATAATATAATATCAGTGAAAGCAAAATAAATAAATATTCCACTCTCGTCCCCCAATTCAATAAGAGTGCATCCAACAAAGGGCATCAATACCCCAAATGTTCAGCAATGTCCATCATAACACTGCTGACATTGACAAGTCGCCAGTGCTGATAAAAGTAAACATTGACAATATCTAAGCCGGCCACAGAAAAGGAAAGAGCAGTAACCTAGTTAGGGCGGTCGTGTCCTTGAAAATAATTATCTACGTGCCAGCTAGGTCTGAAAACGTGCACTATACCTATGATAGCCACCACGGGGATGGTTCAGAGATTGTCGTTATTGACGACTATCGAAGAATAAGATACTTTCAAGGCAACGTGGCCTTGGAAGTATCTTCTGTATAGTAAATTCCATTAAATTCAATTGATACAAAAAAAAATTCTCTCAATTGGTTTAATTTGAAGGAATGAAAGTTGTTCAGTGATTATTTTAAAAGGTGCATTTTTTCTGATGCTACACTGTAGGTTTTCAACACTTTTGGTTGGATTTTTAGTAACTTAGCTATAACCTATAATAGCTACCACAACTTTGCCAATCGGCTAACAATGTCTAGTCCATTTTTTATTATTCTGTGCTCCAACTAGGCTATCAACGCCGATATAGTAAGTAAAAGTTTACAATATAAGCCACTATGGCTTATATTGTAAACTTTTTTGTGTAAACCTTAAGGTTAATGGCTCGATTGGTTCGTATCCCTTCCTGTAAATAAATATCTATGCTATGAGTAAAGACTCTGTAGACAAGAATTCTACCGCCATCTATGAACGAAAAGAACGTGGCCTCGAAAGTATCTCATTGGGACATTACAGATATTGTACTGCTCTCTTCCCTCTACTGTTTCTGAGCCACCCTTCCCAGTCGCCGCACAGTGGAAGCGTGTGAGGCGTGTGACACAAAACTTCTTCACGGCTCACTAGCCACGGCCTGACGACGGAAAACATCAAGTACAGAACGTACACTCAGTGGAGAGAACTTTGGAACAGTCATGCACGATTCCGAGACCAGCCTTCGATTGCACCACTTCGAGATCGGCCATACTCGTAATACAAGAAAATAACGTGTTGCCCGATGAAGATTCAGTGGCAATTTCTTTAAGCTTGCGGTGATAGTTCAGACTTCAGACCCCGAATATAATGATTCATTACTATTACTGTTCGAATGTTCGATCGATAAATGGATTGAGCTATTAAATTCCAATAAAATAGTTTGGGTGCCAGTAGAAATATTCTGAAAAACAATTTTGTACAAAGTCTAGTGGATCTTCTGGTAGGTCCAGTATCATTTTGTTTTAAGCTGCCAACTTCCCATGTACCACATATGACATGTATACCCACTTAGGAATATTAATATTTTCGTTGCTACCAAGAGGAAAATAACTTTTACGATGAAAATGTTCTCAACTGTTTTTATTGCGGATGCTGTGATACTTTGTCAAGTCTATATGTTTTTGTCGGGAAGTGAGCATTGCATTTGTGTGAAGTTATTGGAGTGAATGGCTCCTATGGCTAGTCATAGCATAGCACGAATGCCCAAACAAGTGGCTAGACTTCTTTGAGGGCACACCAGGTTACGTTGGTGGCTTGTCCATGGAGGTTTTGTCTCAACCACCAAACTAGGATAATCAGAACAAGGACATTAAATACTAAACAGGGGCCCTAGCTTGTAACGCAATGGCGTGTTGATGACGTCCCAGAAGAAGCTAGTTTTAGAATCAGAATATTCTTTGCTGTAGGTACTACAAAATCATTAAAAGGACCGACAGCATTATTAAAGCGTAATTGAAGCCGTCAACTGGGAGCCCATTTTGGCACCATTGCGCTACAGGCTAAGGCCCCTGAATGTATTCCAAGTTGTATCAAATTTTGACCCATTTATCCCACTATCGATTGTGGTTGTAAAATGTATTGTGATAGTCTTGAAGTTAAACAATAAAGCTTCTGTTCTGTGGAGAGAGGATACCACTTGTGCTTTTTTAGGTGTCATAGCGCGAACCCTTTAGGTACAATCTTATACAACGTGTTACAAAATATCCTAACCATTTTTTCAGCGTGTAACCCACCGGTCAAAAGGACGACATTTCTGTGAAAAAAAATAAATAATCTAGAGTTTTTTGTTGTTGAATCAATGAAAAAAAAAATCAATGAAAACCATGTTTTAAAAATATTTATTCTCCCACCCCACAGCGTTTACATAAACAATGGATCATCCACCATAGAGATTAAAAAATGGTTTGTGATCCCTATCACCGGGTGCTATTACCTTGCAAAAAGAGTAAGGGCCTTTAAGTTTTGTAACACCTTGTATAGTTTGTCATAATAACGGTGCCAATCATGAATATACTGACCTATTTTTCTTGAACAGCCCGGGTCCTGTTACTCGGAACATTGTATTTACAGATAAAATAAAATCATTTTCCGGTTCCCGATAGCCTTACTTCTATTCCGCAGCAGTAAGCCAGGATGTGAATGCCCTCGTATTTCCTTGCGTTTCATCCGCAAGGCTGTATTCACTAACACTGCCATACAGATAGTCTACTCAAGCTACATTTCTTTCCTACAGTTAGGTACGTATGTACTAAGAACCGTGTAGACGGTTTTCTTTTAATGATTCATTAGCAATAACATTCTATAAAAACTTCAAACACCTGACGCCTATAATTAGGGTGCTAAAGACCATTATAGGTACCCCAGGGATGAATAAGTTAGTATTAGGGTCGAGTTAGCTAGCACCCTTTGGGATTCGGTTCGCGTTCGGAACCGAGTTCGGAGAAGAATTTTAAAACTGCTGTTAGGGTACTTGCTTGCGGTGGTGGCCTAGTGGTAAAACAATGGACTCGGAAGCGAGAGACGCAGGTTCGATTCCCGGTGCGGGCATGTACGGTCGGCCACAATCTCAGATACCCCATGGCAGCTCTGATACTATCCTGCGCGGCATAAGGGCGCCAATCGAACAAAAAGGGGTATCTGAGACTGAGGCCGACTGTACCTATGACTTTAATTTATTTCAAAGTTACGTAATTTTGTGAATTTGTAGTAGCAATGTGAATTTGAAGTGGACTCCTGCGCCTCCAAAATTCCACTCAACCTCCGAGCGTCAAAATACTCGAAAATAGCCCTTATTGATATGAAGAATCTTAATTTTGACATTTAAAAACCGTTATTTTTATGGTGGATATTTTAGGTAATACAGGGGCAGAGCGTATGAGGCATTAAACTCGATTAAGCTCGAATTCTATCTGAGAGAAGGCCTTTGCCGAGCTAGTGGGACATGTCATGTCTTACTATTATTGTATTCGAAACGGGTCGAATCGCGATTGGTTTTTAGGCAAATTAATTTATCTTATTTATCCCGACGTAATTAATTTGCCTAAAAACCAATCGCGATTCGACCCGTTTCGAATACAATAATGTTTAAATATCGCGAATCATTAAAAGTGAATAATGTCTTACTATTTTGTAGGGTACATAAAGATAGGATCTTTCTGTACCAAGTGGAACTTCTTGTCCTATTTTGTGCATATACGAGCATCGGGGCCGATATCCGCTCTATTATTGCTCGGATAAAACTTTGATTTGATTTCGGACAACTTTTATTGGTTGATTGGATACATGCCGCGACTTTGTCAGCTTTCTTCGGTGAAAAATGCTTTAACTATTGGAATAGTTTCGTCGCTTTACAGTTGTGTGTTATTGATGGAAGCTACACTTTTGGCTTTGAGATAAGGTTTGAATAGCACGTTTCAAAATTAATTCAGGGTAACATTGGGAGGAGTGTGAGAGGTGCCTATTTAACACAATCCTTGGTGAAGTAGTTTTGTTTAAAAACTGAGGTGGCCCATATTTAGTTGATACGCGAATGCTGAGGATTGTGACCATCACTTGAAGATGTCGGTGAGCAAAATGATCCAGTAGTTGATATCGAATATTTAATTTTGTCTATGATAATGATATCGTATTTGGCTTCGATTCTATTTTGGAAAGCTCTACCTCCAGCTTATGTTACTCTTTTAGGTGCCTTTTAAAGAGCCGCATTGAAGGTAGAATTGAGTCTTCATTTTTTCTTTTACGTGTCATCAATGTTACAAACTTGAGCACTTGAACTTGATGTTGACATAGACTCCCTTCAACACCTTGTTCCAAAAGGGGGGACCCATCTTCCGTCCTATGATTTTATTATCAAAAGCACAAGCATGTTTTATAGTTACGGCCAAAGGGGGAATCCAATGGAATCCTGTTTTGTGGATAGAGTAAAAATGGTTTTCGTTTATTAAAGTTCAGACACAAAAGTAAAGCCAGCCAAAAGAACCATAATTCAAAAGTATACCAACCATGTATTTTAAATAATTAATAATAGAGCCAATTCAACCGCTTTCTTTAACCAGCACAGTTTGCTTTGATAATAATGTCGAGCTTTAATATTTCGAAGTGAGCCCGAAAAACCATTGCCCGAATGACTACTCATCGATGACTTTTGACTGAGTGCACTATTGAGCTAACTTTATTTATATCGAACAACGGTTGTGGCCAGACTCTCGATTCACCTTCACTACCGACAACCTGCTGAAACGAACACTCAGAGCCATAGAGGTCGTGAAGCAACGGCTGCATTGCCATATAATTTGACACTTTCACAAGCATATAATTATGTCATAAGTCTATGTTCACAAGATTACGAAGGTTTAAAAAAGAAACGTTCTTATCCTCTCCACGCTGCGAAAGAGCCTTACGGCCGGAGTATTGATTGTCAGAATGAAATTATTGATAAGAATAAGAATAAGAATAAGAATAATTTATTTTAGCAAAATGCATGCACAATATACATTAGTATTATGAATCAAATAAGAGGAATTACATAGAAAAAGGTATAGTTAGGTACATTGCAGATCTACTTCATGATGATTAAAATGCATGTTGTTAATGGTGATCCCCACACTAGGCCTAGCCTGTATCGTGGGAACCATAAAAACGCTTACAAGAAGAAGTTTTGGCCGTTGACTTACTGAGGTAAGCAAGTACCTTATCTATAATGGTGAGTAAGTATATTATAAAAATTTAAAATAAACATTCAATGTAATATTTTTTTGATAAGATTAAACATGTGGATTTAAAGTAATGATAAAATAGATTGAAACTTGAAAAATTACAAAATTGACAAAGTCTTATTTTAAAATGACAAAATTTTTATTTTAGTGGACAATAGGACAATGTGAGAGAGTTTGTGTGTGTGTGTGAGAGAGAGAGGGTGAGGGTGTGGTGAGTGTGTGTGTGAGGGTGTGTGAGAGGGTGTGTGCGAACGATTTGTGTGGTACTACTACTTCACGACTACAAGTAATTCTTCGGTAGTATCATAATTTAATGTCAGGAGATACTTTGTGACTTGGTTCTTTGCTTCTTTTACACTGGCACTCTTGATGGGGCAAAGTTTAACAATTCTGTTGTAAATAAATGAAGAAGCGTAATAAACGAAACGGTGTGCAAAACTGGTGTCGACCAACGGAGTGAATATATGAAACACTCTTTTGGTGAGTAAGTGGGCATATTCGGGGGAGTTTAGTACTCGTTTATGGGTACCGAGGACTATGCTCAAAATGTATAGTTGTCGTACTCTCAGCACTAGACAATCTTCGTAGAGGACATCGGTTGGGTATCTACGGGACCTCTTGCACATAACCTTCAGAACTGTGCGTTGTGATCTTTCGACATTTATCATAATTGTCTTACTGGATCCACCCCAGACTGGGATGCAGTACGTTATAAGGGATTGACATAATGTGAGATAAATTGTTTTTAGAAGATTTTTATCGGCACTGTTTCTTAAGGACTTCATTATGTGAATCACCTTGCGAACCCTTCCCGATAGCGCATTAACGTGTGGGCCAAAAGTTAGACGCTCGTCCAGCAAAACACCCAAATAACGAATACTTTCGATACGCTGGATGCCTGGGCAAGAGCACGATTGACTATCGTAATCCACACAATGGTGTACTTTTATCTCCGGCGAGACCTGAGGGTCAGTAGCAGCTGTGATGTGGAATGATAGGTATTTGGTTTTACCAGTGTTGAGAGTGAGCAGGTTTTCATCCAGCCACTTGGCGATCCTACTCATGCCAAGTTCGGCACGACTGAAAACTTCTGGCCACGATTTACCATTAAAAATCAGCGCCGTATCGTCGGCGTAGCAAACTATCTCAGCGCCGAGTGATGGGATGTTGACAATATCGTTCATGTACGCTATAAAAAGAGTCGGGCCCAGTATGCTACCCTGTGGCACGCCTACGTTCATATGTTTTTGGTCACTGAGATAGGTTCCAATTTTCACGCATTGTCTTCGTCCAGTGAGGTAGCTGTTGAACCAATCCAGAGCAAGTCCTCTTATGCCTAGAGCTTCCAGTTTCCTTTTCAGAATCGGAACAGAGACCGTGTCGAAGGCTTTGGCCAGGTCTAGGAAGACGCCCAAGCATCTCTCACCGGAGTCTAGGTGTTTGGCCACCAGGTCCACCAGAAGTGAGACTGCATCCTCCGTTGACTTTCCTCTACGAAACCCAAACTGTCTCGCATTGATAGCACCTGTCTTCTCAAAGAAACTTACCAAACGATTGTTAGCGACTTTCTCGAGGACTTTGGATACTATGCTTACTAAGGAGATAGGTCTGTAGTTGCTTGGGGTGTCCCTAGGTCCAGACTTGTGAATTGGTGATACAGATGCAGTTTTCCAAGGGCCAGGAAATACACCGCTTGAGAAGCTTAAATTTACTATGTGGGCTAGTGGATCTACGACTGAGTCAATACAGCGCTTCAACAAAGGAGCTCTTATGTTGTCGGTGCCTGGCGCACTTTCTTCCTTCAGCTGTTTTATTATTTTACTGATTTCAGACGAGTCGGTTGGGTGAAAAAAGAAAGAGTCCAAATTTGCACTTGCGTCTACTTTAACTGCTGCTGCGAGACGGTCCTCCTGTGTATTGAGCTTGGTAAGTATTTCGTTGGCCAATTTTTCTCCTACCGTAGCAAAGTACTCGTTGGCTTTATTTAGGCTCTCTACTACTGTAACGGATGGATCTATTAAGTTTGCTGCATCACTTCCTTTCCTATTTGTTTGATAAATACTTTTAATTACTTTCCACAGCTTTTTTGGTTCCGACTTGCTATCCTCTAACATTTTCCGTTCGTGAGCTGATTTAAGACGATGTAAGAGATCGTTGCAAAAATTTCGATACCTGAGAAATGTTACTTTGACAATTGGGTCATTAGGTTTTTTTCTATATTTTAGATGTAATTTGTCTTTGTGCTTCATACAACGTACTAGCCCTGGAGTTATCCACGGTTTTAAGTTGTATTTGGTTCTACTAATACGTACTTGGGTGCTGTGTTTTGCTACTGCGGCATTAATTAAGGATGTAAACTCGGTGACTGCTTCGGACGCGTCTGTGTGGCCAGTAATTACTGTCCAGTCTACGTTACGTAGATCGTCCGATATTGCCTCGTAGTCAATTTTAACAATATATCTGTTATGTTTGCGTTTTTCTCTAATTTCCAGCTGAACACCAATCATGACAAGATCGTGGTCAGTTACAGCCGTGGTACAAATCACGGATTCCACCCTGTCACAAAGTATTGTTCTCACAAAAATGTGGTCCAAACACGTTTTGAGCCGAGTAGGTTTAGTTATGGCTGGTATAAGAAGTTGGGTGCCGCTGTCCTTTTACAGTAGGCAGATAGTAAAGGAGAAAGCAAATCTAACAGTTTTAAACAGATTGTAGCAATCCAAGCGTTAATACACAGTAATAAAAACAGAGAGTTAGCGAGGATTAATGCCCCCAGCCTGGGGTTCCGCCGGTTTGCCATAGGTTGGCGGGTTGTAGGTAGGAGTAGGCAGACAAGGGCCAACATGCTGATCAAGGTCATCCAGGTTGCGTATTTGTATGGAGGGCTTTTTGTCCGCTCTTCTGACATGGATTTGTCCATTCCGAATCCAATGATATTGGAAGCCATGTTGTTTTGTTCGGAGTCGCGTCTCACGAAATAACTGTCTGTTTTGTTTCGTGAGCCTCTCATTTATGTAGATCTTATTTTCTGACCCTTTTACAATATCATTTGCATTTAGGTTTCGTCTTAACCTCGCTGCCTTCAGCATTTCATCCTTCTTCGCCCGGCGCAGCAGTCTGACAACGACCGGCCTAGGAAAAGTCTCTCCGGATTGCGCTTCGCCAGTGGAGACTTCACGATGACGTGGACCAACTCTCGTTACCCAGTCGACATCGACATCCGGTAGGTCCACTCCGATCTTTGCAGCCGTCAATAGAAGTACGTGATGTAAGTTCTCGTTGGTAACTTCCGGTATGCCTACGATTTCAATCTCGTTTTTTAATGCGGCTTGTTCCTGCGTGGATAGGGTCTGTCTTAATTCCGCAACCGTAGCTGACAGGGTGGTTATTTGTCTCTCCTTAGCGGCATCCCTCTTCTCATATTCCTCAAAGCGAAGTTGGTACTGGGCAAGAGTGTCTGTTACTGCCAGGAACTGGGTCTTGAGATCAACCATGTCGTTACGCATAAGGCGAATCTCCTCTGTTAAGGTGGCTAGTTCCGACGGTGGCGCTGCGGTGGCCGCTTTACCCTTGTTTGACGATTGCAGGGTGACATTCTGCTCGGCAGGCGAGTTACTGCCAGAGGGAAGAGTAGGTATAGGTAACTCTACCGTTTGGGGGCGGCCCAGTCCGCGTACAGGAGTGTCGCCGTCTTTGATGAGCCGTTGTTTACATTGGCAGCCCTGGCATAGCCAGCAGGATTTTGCCTTGTCATCCAAAGTGGCAAAAATAGCACGGGTGATATTTGAGCACGGGAGACAGTGGGGTTGTTTGCATGTAGCGCAGCAAAGAACAAGTTTTTTGTCTTTGGTATCGATTTTGCAGCCGGCGCAGGCATGCGGATTTGTAGGTGTTGGCGGCTGTTTGGATGGAGGAGCGCTATTCTTGGAAGCCATTATTTAAGCTTAGCAGAGAAGCCTGTGCGTTTTTTGATTAGCAGGCTGTAGGTACCTGGAGCAGCAGAGACGCAAGCGCAAGCAACACTCACTTGGATAGTCAATGTGACGTCACGGCGGTCGGGCACTCTCGGCGGGCGGCTAGGCGGTGGGCAATGATTCACCGAGTCCCCCAGCAGTTGAGTCGTCGTCTATGTGTGACGTCACGTCGAGCGGCCGCTCCGATGCAGTGGTCGGTTCGGGTAATTCCGTGTCGCCTCGGCACTCACTCGGCTCGCGCAGTCGTCAGTGGCGGCCGGTCTTGGCGGCGGTTGATGGTGACTCACCGACAACGGTCGCGCGATGCTATCCGATCGACTATTCACTTTGTTTGGTTTTTTATTTCTTCTATATTTCCTGTTATAGAGGGTGTGGAGTGTTCCAAATTCACCAGCGTCGAGATGGGTGTACACTTCAACTTTATGCAAAGTATCAAGTGAATATAAAACACATAAACTAGACTTTTGATTAAATTAGCGGAGAGCTCTACAGATTGTGTGTTGTACGGTCAACGGCGCGCGCGCGAAAAAAAACCATGATGATAATGATGCATGAACTTTATCCAGTCTTGAGACTGTCCTTCTGCCATTATTTCCGCGTCCCAGGCTTGTGATAGGTGCACTGCCGGTGCCATAACGGGATTCCCGAAGGAAATAAGCTGGTGAAGATTGTCTACGTTCGTGGGTGAGATAGGATTTTATGGAGCCTTTCATCGGTTGGCCCTATTGTTTGTTTTGTGCGGTTGTAATTATGATTCGGGCAGCTTAATTTTTACGTTTTATATGTGCAAATGTTTGCGTACTACCTAGTGTCTCTAAAAATACTAGAAAGGCGTGATATTGAGTTTTGGATAATGAATATCGTGCAATTTCTTACAATAATAATTATGGTATAATGAGGATGTTGAGAAGGAAGTTTACCTAGGTGCCGCTCACGTCTTTTCTCATCACCGAAGCTATTTCAATATTGGTAACCATCAATACTACGTGTGTTAGAGGCTCTTCTATAGGAGAGCCGCAAGGGGCAGTTTTCATAATCCTCACGTCAAAAATGTCGGCTCAGAAAGTGAACTTTTCGCCACTCTATGAACCGCCCAGCGCCATCCCAAGTCACGTAACATTTGGCGTTATTTTTCTCATTTAAAATTCTTCCTAGGCAAGTGGAGTCGTAAAAAGCGGATTATACTCACTCAGTCTCTTGGCGGATAGAATTCGTGACGGCAGAGGCAATACTTGCTACTTTATTTACTCTCTCTCGCCGCTAAGCTGCATATAATGAAAACGCACTGTCGGGGTGTCAAACGGCGCAAGTAAAATATCGACTGTAGCGGGAATTTGCGCTCTTAATACTTTATTTCATGTGTCTTTATTCGTGCATTGTGTGGTAAACTTATTTGTGTGATAAAATGTATTAGTCTATTTGCAGTAAGTTAATGAAGTAGCACTCTTGGTCTTGCAAAGAAACGTAAACTTTAAATGGTAACTTTACTTCTTTTGTTGTGTACTTATTAAGTAAGATCGTAGCTTTTTAGTAAACTCATAACTTTTTTAAATTAATATAATTTAATATGTTTATTAAATTAATATAATTTAATATGTTTATTAAATTATATTAAATTATACAAGGTGTTACAAAAGTACCTAACTCTTTTTACAGGGTGTAACCTACTAGTCAACAGGATGTCAAATCTGTAAAAAAATGTTGAAAAAAACAATTTTGATTTTATAACCTCAAAATTAAAAACAAACTTTTTTGTTTTTGTTATTAGCTCAAATTTGAAAATATTTTTGTGCGTGTAGTTGCATTTACATAGCTTTGAGTTGTTAAAATATTGTGAAAGTCAATGAAAACAATATTTACAAAATACTTTTCTCCCGCGACATCGTTCACATTTTATTAATTTAAAAATTAACCTAACGCCATAGAGCAAAAAAAATATTTAGGTCGTGATCCCTATCACCGGGTGCTATTACCCCGTAAAAAGAGTTAGGTACTTTTGTAACACCTTGTAGAGTACTGTGACATCATCATTGTGTCAATGCAGACATCTAAAAAAAAAACAAATTCCGCAAAGCTGTGACTTTCAGCTAACCACAGACCTAGCAACAAAAACTATTAAGCAATACCTACTAATAAACTATATTGTTTCTTAGATTAAGATCTAACTGTCTTCAAAGACGCTAGATCCAATAGAGTGCTTCGTTGGAACTTCATCAGAAATAGAATGTGCGGTAAGCATGGTCCAATAGACCGATATAGGAAAACAAAGACTTCATTCTCGGAGGTTAACGTCCTATCACTTTCAGCACATCAACGTTATTATTGCAAAGTAGGTAGTTCAGATGAATACTTAGGCCTTAGGCCTTTGCATCTACTTAAAAAGATGACGTATACACCGTCCAGTTGCACCTTCACACACCGTAGAGATAAGTGAAGTGATGGAGTAGGCTTTCCCAGCACCCATATCATTCTCTCAGCTTTGCCAATCAGAAAGCTATTTTAAAAATTTTCAAAACAACTTTCAAAGCAAGTATCCAAGGAAAGGAGCAACTTCTTTGAATTTTGAATTAATGCGTGTGAATTAGGCACTGCAGCCTTAGATATTTTGGCCAATCCTCAGGGGCCACGCGTATCTCTCTCTAAGATCTTGTGCCCAGCTAACATAATGAGTCAAACATTATTTTAGCCAGCTACACCTGAACTATACAAACATTATTTTAAAGTGTCAAGACCATTTAAATGGTACCTTGCTTCGAGGCAAAAGGAGTTGCTTATCCGCACACGTCGTTCCTCTTGTCAGACCGTGACACAACCACCGCGATATTGCGATCGCGAAACCCTGTAGTTTTTCGCCTTTTTGGCTGTTCTTTATTCAAATCTTCTTACCACGCCGACAAGAGATTCGAGATTACTAGGATAGATACTCCGTAATTGACTCAAAAAGAAAGGTGAAAATGTTTACCGAAACAAGCTAGTAAATTGTTGCGCCACAAAACCAAGTCATAATTAATTTTCTTTTGGGAATAGTGATACGTATTTTATGGCCTATTTCTTAAATTTTAATGAGATATGCATCTATTTAATGAGATTTTTATTGTACACACGTCGACCCTTACACGCTAGCACCCTACTCGTTTACGTTACGGACGACTTTACAACAAAAGTGTACGCTCGACGTGCAGTCGTGAGTACAGTGACACCTTCAATCACACTACAAGATGGGTGAAGAGACCATTCGGACGCTGCAGTGCTTGGAACATTGTTTAAGATGGAGTAGGTTTTACCAGATAGATAGAGAGAACACTGAATTCATTTCTGAATAACGCAGCTTTACATTTCAGTGAGAAAATCGTCATTGTCGATTCACTTCTCGACCAGAAACCTGACTCATCAATCAGTCAAATTGATACCCAAAGTGAAAGTTTAGTAAATAGAAGAGTCTAATACGAGATTTATAAAACTAAAAGTCTAACTAAACCAAAATAATAGCAGATTGTCTTGAAATCCTCTTAACATCAAGAGCTTATCTTCACCATAAACATAGAACGGCAATAAAGGACCGACCGAGCAAATTGAACAATTATAATAAAACACAATATCCATACATATGTAAACGAAACACAACAAAGGCGCCAGATACAATAGAGTTTTATTCGCAAGCATAAATCGGACTGTCTCATGCGCCGGGCGGCAACTATTTCGAGACGTCTTCTCATATCAGTTCCCATAAAAATGTTTTATGTTTGTGGCTAATAAATGACATCAGCAAATTCAGTAAGACAATATGAGAGGCACTCCATGCATCCGGTCGCTCCCCGTTTTATTCTCTCCCCTAGCTATCATTGTTTCGATTAAGAACTAGGGCGTCGTCGTCGAAATGTTTTTGGCAGACGCTCCCGATGATAATAACACTCCCTTGTTTTCCTTAAGCTTTACTATTGTTTATTTCGCAAACGCATCGCTGATTGGATTCCGCTGTCAGTGACGAACTATAATATTGTTCTTGCGACACTTTAAAGCTTTGAAACTCTAGATGGGAAGTGATAAATCATCCGAGAGTTTCCAGTAAAAATCTTATTGTCTCCCTTTGCTTTGCCAAGTCAAACGTTAAAGCATTGTGTCGGCCCCTCACCCGAAGAGATTGGTTTCACTCTTTTACAGCTCCT